>JAMPIV010001859.1:7500-482790 GCA_024509875.1 Oreohelix idahoensis | reverse complement strand
TCGACCGGGATTTGGACTGGATTAATTAGAGACCTGGCGAGACATTTGAAGGAGTGTCATCGACCAGGGATTGGCGGCTCCTGAGCCGACCCAGCTCTAATGGGTACCTCCGAAATCGGCAAGTATCTGCCTGAATGGCGAGGGACACCTGTCTCTGTACAAGAAAAAAGGGATACTCACGTAAAATCAATGTCAGGTTAGACATTAATAATAACCTGAGATTTCGCCTCGAGTATTAGCGGGCGTACGAAAAAAAAAAAAAAAATTTAAAGAATTGCAGACTTATTATACTACTGGACAAAAGTTAAGTTTAGACAAGGTTTATATAATTCTTCGTGAGTAGGGTCGATTTTCCAAATGTCCGGTAGCTTGAAATCTCTCAAGAAGTCTCTGAATGGTAGAGTGGGACACTGCTAAACGTCTTGCAACATGACGAACAGATTGACCATCCTGAATCCATGCTATGGCTCGACCACGGTCTACAGTGCTGAGACTTCTCCTTGGTGGCATGGCTAATGCAGTGATATTTCGACCACTTGTCATACTGATTTATTGCATACCAACGGTGAACACTCTTAACCGATGATCATTTTCCACGTGCATTCAAATTCAACTCACTTTTTCACCTTTTGAACTAATGGGGCGTGTTGCAAAAACCACGAGTATTTGCAGCATCAATGGCAATTTTCACGTGCGGGTTAAAGTGACCCAGTTTTTGGACATTTAAAAAAAATTAACCTAGTGCACACATAAATGTATACACATTTCTCTGAGCTCAGTTTTAATGACATTTTCACTTGTCTTTACAGTTTGCCAATCAATTATATAAACCTTGTCTAAACTGAATAGTGGCCCTTAACTTTTGTCCGGTAGTATATTATGGATCAAAATGATAAGATGGCTAAAAGGAAGAGACGATCGCATCATTGACAGCGAGCAAGCGAGACTATAGAAGAAGCAGCAATGTAATACATGTAAAAACCTGCCAATTTTGGCGGGTTATTGCTAGTTTTTCATATCTTTCTCAGCGTATTTTCTTCATATTATCATTCTTGTGTTTTCGTCATATTATCATTCTTAATGTATTTTCTTCACATTATCATTCTTAATATATTTTTTTCATACTATCATTCTTAATATCTTCTTCATATTATCTTCCTTAATGTGTTTTCTTTATATTATTTTTTAAAATATATTTTCTTCATAATATCATTCTTAATGCATTTTCTTCATAATATTATATTAATATATATTCTCCGTAATATCATTCGTAATATCAGTCTACCGTCTTCAAATTCATACTTAACGTACTATCATTCTTAACGAATTTTTTTCATATTATCATTTTAAATATATTTTCTGTATATTATCTCTCTTAATGTGTTTTCTCCATATTGTCATTCTGAATTTATTTTCCTCGTGATATCATTCTTAACGGACTTTCTTCATATTATCATTCTTAATGAACTTTTTAATTTTACAATTCGTAATGTATTTTCTTTATGTTATTATTCTTATTGTATTGTCTTTATATTATCATTCGTAATGTATTAGTTTTGGATTCATTCATAAAGTGCTTTTAATGCTGACAGCTTTCATTAGATAACGCCATCCATGTTTGGCCCGCAGTTAGTTTTTCACAAGACACGCGACCTCTCAAGAATCTTAAATGACAATTAACTTATAACACTTCTCGTTGTCTTCCTCTCTTTCACTTTAGAAATAGACTTTCAAAACGACAGCCTACTACTTTAAGAACAAAAGGTAGACCGAGATACAACAAGTTGATTCCAGCTTGAATAATGTGGGTTCACAATGTAAGAAGAGGCGTCAGTTTTTTTCTTCATATGAAGCTTGTGGGCCCTTCATATTTCTCCCCTCGCCATTGCATCCTCCAATGTTTGGCCGACACAGCACCGCTGAAGTGTTCCATTGTGAGCGCTGCTACTTCTCTCGTCGACTTGCCAGACTGGCGCAGGTGATCGAGAAAAATAGGTACTTAAAAAAAAAAAAAAAAAAAAAACCACGTCGCAGCATTCATTAGTCTTGTAATGCGGGCACTGAAGTGTAAGACCAGAAATCTGGCATCGTTATACCGACTTATTACTTAACCAGATAATCACTTCCTCTTCCCTGGCCCATTTTTTAATACTGGATTAGAAAATGATTTCTGATAAATGTGTTGGATTTTCTCCCGTGATGCTTGTAATAGAGCACTTGTGGGCCTATTGAAGCGTGTGGCCGATAGAATAATTGTAAAGACAAGTGTCGCATAGAGCAGGTCTGAAATATAAACACAAAGTCGACAGAGAAGGAAGGGGGGAAAAATGAAGGCAGACTTTCTATCAAAATCTAGCCATGCCCGTATCCACCACACTTTATCCTAGGATTTGTATTGGCATTATTCCTGACGCAACTTTATTGTAGGGGTTAGAAAAAAAATTGCAGAGGCACAATCGCAACTTGTCCGCACAACTAAGAACAAACGAGACCTGAGTCAGTTGAATAATAGTGAAAAATAGATCAAGTGGTTTATTACGATTTCTGCGCTACATCTGGGCCATTTTATGTGGTTCATTTATTCTCTCCGCTCCCCAATCCGCAAATGGTTCTCTTTTTTCCGTTAAAAAATTTGTGCCGTTCGGTTTCAAGTCAAACTTCGGCACTTAACGGGACTCAGCGGTTTTGTTTGCCGAAGACTGTGTCTACACCGATGACGTCACGCTCTGCCGCTCTCTTTATCTTGAGTAGGTCGAGAGTTTCGCAAGCACCCGTCAAAAGGGAATGATGGGAACACTGATATTATTGTGTTGTTTAATTTGAAAACTAAATTTTTATAGGACAAATAAACTCAAACTTCAGCTAGTTCGACATGATATGGTCGTCGGAACAGAAAGGAGATTACCACTTTTAGATAAATGGCATTTTTTAAATAGAAGCTGGCATAAAGTGACAATAGAAGTAGTTGATTAACCTATTTCTGAAACATGAATTATTATATGCACGCTATCTGCAGTAACAGTCAAAGCGATTAAATTCGAAATTAATATATTTAACATACGTACGGTTGACGTCTGCGTCGAGTAGTTGAGGTTAGAGTGACTGCTTTTCGAGGCAATTTTACCCGGTTCTAACAAGCTCGCGTCACTTTCTAGTCTACCCAGCTGCAAGTGGGTACTTGACTGGTCTTGAGTTAGGGAAGGCAAAGGCAGCTACCTCATAAAGCTGAAACCTAGGTTGCAGTCAGCACGTGCAATACAAGAACAATTTAAGAGAAATGGGACCTTTTATGTTCTAAGGTTGAAGTCAGTACGGACAGTATAAGAACAATTTAAGAGAAATGGGACCTTTTGTGATCTAATGTTGAAGTCAGCACGTACAGTATAAGAACAATTTAAGAGAAATGGGACCTTTTATGATCTAAGGTTGAAGTCAGCACGTGCAGTATAAGAACAATTTAAGAGAAATGGGACCTTTTATGATCTGAGGTTGAAGTCAGGACGTACAGTATAAGAACAATTTAAGGAGAAATGGGACCTTTTATGATCTAATGTTGAAGTCAGCACATACAGTATAAGAACTATTTAAGAGAAATGGGACCTTTTATGTTCTAAGGTTGAAGTCAGCACGTGCAGTATAAGAACAATTTAAGAGAAATGGAACCTTTTATGTTCTAAGGTTGAAGTCAGTACGGACAGTATAAGAACAATTTAAGAGAAATGGGACCTTTTGTGATCTAATGTTGAAGTCAGCACGTACAGTATAAGAACAATTTAAGAGAAATGGGACCTTTTATGATCTAAGGTTGAAGTCAGCACGTGCAGTATAAGAACAATTTAAGAGAAATGGGACCTTTTATGATCTGAGGTTGAAGTCAGGACGTACAGTATAAGAACAATTTAAGAGAAATGGGACCTTTTATGATCTAATGTTGAAGTCAGCACATACAGTATAAGAACTATTTAAGAGAAATGGGACCTTTTATGTTCTAAGGTTGAAGTCAGCACGTGCAGTATAAGAACAATTTAAGAGAAATGGGACCTTTTATCTTCTAAAGTTAAAGTCAGCACGTGCAGTATAAGAACAATTTAAGAGAAATGGGACCTTTTATGTTCTAAGGTTGAAGTCAGCACGTACAATTTAAGAACATTTTAAGAGAAATAAATATAATATGCACTTTATACACATTAATGCGAAACGAACTTAAGGTAATAGTAAAGGCCTGCACCCTAATATAATCGAATGATCATGTGCCTTGGTTAAACGGTGCACGCCTAGACATAACGAGGCAAAACTTTATTATTAAACACATATTTTAATGTAGTAGAAAACTGAAAACTCTTCCAAACCTCACGGTAGAAGAGGAACGACTAAGTAAGTAAGTTCTTTAAAGTTCAGCTTTATTAGATGAGGCGACCAGCTCCCTTCCTCGCTGCCTTTACCTTTCCTAACTCAAGAGCAGAACCAGGTGTCTATTTACAGATGGGTAGACTGGAGAAATAAAATATATGTCTCCGGTATTAAAGCCGGGTGTAGATTTGGTAATCTTCAGCTTTATTTGGATGTCGAGGAAGAAAACAAACTTTCAAATGCGCCATCTCAAATGAACTCTCGTGGATATAAGTATATGATGAGAACTGCCGTAAGACGGGGGTAAAACAGTTGAATGGGGAGAAAAAAAACAAAAAAACACACAAATGGTAATACGTCTTACAAGGAGAAAGGACAAGAAAAACCTACGTTGCGGCCACAAGGCATTCGTCAGGGACAGACGAACAAGAGACAGGAGGGAAAGAAAATGAGAATTAAGTAGAGAACATGAAACTATAAAAATAAGAGAAAAAAATACTCCCTTATGTCCAGTCACATGTGAAGCAAGATGGCTGCCACTAAACCGGAAAGCGGAAGTCGATAGTACATTAAAAACAAAAAATAAGAAATAATGAAAACAAGGACTGGAAAATAGTGAGAAAAAAATTAAAAAATAAATAAATAAATAAACAAAACAAAACAATAAATTAATTAATTAAAAAAAAACAATAATAATAAATAAAAAAAATAATTAAATAAATAAAATAAATACATAAAAATAAAATAATAATAATAAATAATAACAATAATAATAAGTAAATTAAAAAATTAAAAAAAAAAATAAATAATAAAAGAAAAAATTATTAATATTAAAATGTATAAAGTGAGGGAATAGCGATTTAAAAAAAAAAAAGCGTGATCGCATAAGAAAAGACAGTCATAATACAACTGGGACTCGATAGAGCAAGACGTCTCAGATAAAAGAATGTTGGGTATTCAAACCGTGTGGACAACCCATAAGATGGATGAAGCGTTGTTCCTGGCGAAACCGACTGTTGGCGTCCGAGGAACAGGATCTGATGGCTGTCACCTGGATGTCAGTGGCACCGTGGAGGTCAGGACCATTGAAGTGGATGACCACAGGTGTGGATTTAAACTGAGAGATGTCGTAGAGGTGTCTGCAGAATCGGTCACCCAGTCGTGTGCCTGTTTGGCCGATGTAAGTACAGTAATGGTACAACGTTTGCATATAATAGCATAAATGACGTTGCGTGACTCACATGTGAAGCCATGGGTGATGGTGAACTTAGCGTTAGGGAACGAGACTGAACGTGTTTCGATTACATACTGACATGTCTTACATCGTGTTCGGTTACATGGCTTGGTCCGAAAGTGGCCATCGTTGACGTGTTAAGGATAAAAAAAAAACACTTGCGTATCTTCTAGTAGAGGAATAGGTCCGTTACATTCTGGTAGTTTGTTTGCAGGTGACATGCTCTCTCTGTCTCTCTCTCTCTGTATCTCCCTGTCTCTCCTTCTCTCTATCTCTATCTCTCTGGGTCATTACAGTAAGATGTAATATGTTTAATCCAATTCTTGTTTTAATAAAAAAAAAAACAACAGTTTAGTTTCACTTCGATGCGTGAATATCGTGGCACATAACGTCTTTGTTCTGACACCAAACTTAATATAATACAAACAATTTAGATACATCACAAGTCTGTTATCACCTGTGTGATACCAGGGTCCGAATGAGGAACGTAAAAAAATCAGAAACTTAGCAAATTGTGAAAGACCACTCTAATGACGGTTGGGCATTGGCCGGCTGCCCTATACTTTAGAACTGGCTGGGAAGGGAAGGGGTGGGGGGGGGGGTTTGTGTTTAAGCAATGGGTAGATCGCGGTATACCGGTGGATCACAGGTGATTGCTTAGTAGATCTCTAGCAGACAGACGAAAGAAATTTAAGGTTGGCTACCACTCGCTGGCCGGCATTTTAAAGCTCGGTATTCCCGGGATTGAAAGTACCTTTTCCGTGCCCCGAGTGAAAACCCACGAGCTAATTTATTAAAATTAAATTTTTTCATGAACTGCAAAATATAGGTACGCCCTTGTTTCTTTGGCTTGAGTTAGTATGCTGTAAATATAATTTAATATCCCCATACCACCACTTTGTTGATTGAATAGTAGTGTGCAGACAGCACCTGATTATTCATTAAGTCCACTAGACACGGGCCTAGGGCTCCAGACTTATAGAGACCTCAAAATTTCAAATTATTTGAAACCTAAACACAGGTACGATTTTAACGAGGTAGATCTTTAGACAGCTCCATGTTTTTGAAGTGGATCACATGGCTCCTGGGTTGCCTTATCTCTGCGTTAGAAACTATTAGCCTGCCGGTGGAACATAAGATGAGAAAAGACACTGATGATGGATCGGACACACACTGAGGAACTTACTGATAACATGACGTGACTTCCTACGTCTGGAATACGCAGAGTAAGAGAGTTAGGGGTCGGAGTGGCTAAGAGGTATTGCGTCCGTATCGAATTCTGAAGGTACCGGGTTCGATTCCCAGTAGAGGGAATATAATTTATGGAAATCTTTTTTTCAGAATCAGTGGTCCTAATGATGTCATACTCCCCTCTGGTCTCCTGCGTAGTGAGATCGGATGCCTAGCCTTCTCGGATAGGCGCGAAAAAATAGGAGGTCCCGTGTGCAAGTTGCGCACGTTAAAAATCCCACGACAGTTGGAAATAGTAGAAAGTAGGCCTTAAGGCCGCTGTTCTGGCAAAACTTAAAAATTAGAAACCTACCTACAACAAAAATATTTATAGAATGTGTGATTCCTAGATACACACATTGGAATTCTCGCAGGTGCTACGGAGTTAATGCGCTGTGCTGAGATCGCCATGTGTGATTTAAGGCAGGAGATCGGAGCATTGATGGAGTTGTCCGTGTGCAATGAAGATAATCCTTAAAACCAAACCAAACCAAACCAAACCAAACCAAACCAAGAGAGTAAGACTGAGACTGAAAAACACACGAAGACGAGAAATGGAGAGAAGTGAAAGGCACTAGGAAGACATGAACAGGCATTGATTGAACTGATAGCACAGACAAGGAGGACTTGACATGAATTTGTTGAACGTCCATGCTCCTTGGGCAGCTGAAAGGTGATGAATGACATGGCACCGATAACAATCATTCGCCCAACGTGATTCTGGAATGATTTTTCTAGCCTCTTTTTTTTATCTTACTTTCTGTGTGGAGTTCTGCTTAAGAATTCTTCTCCAAGTGCATTTCAGTTAGCGTTCACTTTCTTTTCTATACTGTTTTTGTAAGTGTGTGTCTTATTAAGACTTTTGTTTTTTCTCTGTTTTGTCCCAGTATTCCAGCTAGGCGGTTAGAGTGCTTTCCTCTTGCTGCACAGTCAGCGGGTTCAACGTTCGAATCTTTGTAGCGCCAGGCTCCAATCTATCCAACTGTTAGGGGGTACGTGACTCTGCTCTTGAGTTAGGGACGGCAGTGGCAGCCAGGAAGGGAACAGATCACCCCACCTCTCGAAACTGGACCTTGTATAGTTAAGTCTCTAACACGTCATTCCACTACGGCAGTATCTACTATGGTACTACTTTTATCTTTCTTAAGGTCTCCATGTGCTAGCGGATTTGAAGAAACAGAAGATACATATGAAGACAGAGACGATGAGTAGCAAAAGAAATACGCAAAGGCGAAATTAATGAAAGAAGACAACGTAGGATTTTGTTGACACAAAATTAACAACTGCAAACATTCAAGCCCGGCAGGCAAGACCTGTTAGCTCCCACTCCCTGGAGCATACGCCTCCAACAAGTACAGGACAATTCTTCTTGTCTTGTGCTATCTTTTCAAGGCATTTCAATGTCTTCTTAATCTCTTTCATGTCTAATAACCTTCTCTCTCTGTGTGTGTGTGTGTGTGTGTGTGTGTGGGTGGGTGTGTGTGTGTGTGTGTGTGTTTGTTTGTTTGTAGACTTCCTCTATTTCTCTAACCCTAGGGATTCAAGAACTGTCTTTTAATGCTATCAGCTGGTTTTCTCAAAGTGAGTAATATCCGACTTTAGAGTCTTCATCTCACCTCTTGCTGCACATCTTGTATAAATCAGGTATTTTCCCTCAGTTCTTCTTCTTCTTCTTCGTTCGCCCCGAAAAGGACGGTGGTTGCGTTGTGTCTGTTTCCAACGTAGCTGTGATATCTGCACCTTTCGGTCGACACATCCGACTTCTGCACGGCATTTTTTAGGACCGGGTTTGCCTTCCCATTGCGATCCGTACTCGCTCAGCCAGCCTGCACTGTTGCAGACTGTTTCCAGGACCACCACGTGGAGGTGGAGCACGGTCTTGACCAGCTCTGGTTCGCTGGTCCTGACGCAGGCAGTCAAGCTATGAGTCGCTGACTGCGGTCTCTATTGCTGCGTCTTGAGGTCCCCCTCAGTTCTACATTTGTGATCTTGTCATACCCTTTCAATTCTTTAATTCTGCGCAAGCACCTATTTATGAAAGTGTATTACCTTTCAGGTTGTCGTTTTTATTGTTTGCTATGTTCCAGAGCCATGCACCAGGTCAGGGAAAACTGCTTATGGTAAACAGCAACAATTGTTACATAATGGGTCCTTTTCTCTAGAAAAGCATTTTCTAATAAGGTCAAGTTCTTTTATATGTTTACGTAACTTGTTCTTCGAATAAGACATTGTGACAGTGCCATCTCGGGGCACTTAATAAGTTCTCTATTGTTTGCTTCTGCTCTTTACTGCGATTAGGCCTCTCCGTGGTACAAGCTAACGCTCGAGATGGTATATTCGAAGATTAGTTGGTAATCACGTGATATAGTGGTGTACTCACTCAGCCACAAGTTCTAAGGTAAAGGCTTCTGGACAACGGTCGATGATATGATTCTCTCTTATTCTTATTAGACGTACGGTCACACCTCCTTGTAGGCATAACAACATCTGTACTTGGTTAGGTATACAACTAGTTCAAGGCTCTAATTTTACGAACGTCACAAAACGTTTATTTTCTGCTTGGTACAGTTCTTCAATTGGTTCAGTTACAAGAATTGGCTTGTACAAACAGGTAGACATTCACTAGACGTAGAAATACCGGTAAAGGTTCTTATGGGATGTCAACTTGATAAAATACAGTAGTTGAGTCCATTTATATCATCCTGCTATAACTAGCAGTCTCAAAAGTCTACTTATTAGATGAAAAGGACCAGCTGTGATATATTGGGGCGACCCGTCTCTATCTTTATTTCAGTCCGGCAGTAATCGGTGCATTTGTGGTACTGATTTTATTGCGTGCTTTCAATTGTCGCACTTTACTTCTTTCTTTCTTTCTATACTATGCAGTAGATAGTTTATATTTTCAAGTATTCTTTCACTACTTTCAGCATATTGTGTCTTGTCTGTTATCTGACACTCATTGTGGATGATAAACACCTCACATTTGCAAGGAGAGGTAGAGATAATATTACGAGGGGCAGGTTGGTAAAATTTTTTTGTACCAAGCTTGGCCGCTACGGATTAACACGTACATCGCCCAGCGCTATCAGCCTAATCACCGATAAGACGGGTGCGCGCATCACCAAAGCTTGGAATACGGGGAGATAACTTATGGACAGACATGGATGACAAGATTACTTTGTGATAAAAGTAATTATTGTTACATCTGACAAACGGTGTCATATGAGGTTAACGACATGTTCGCGAGTTTGTACGCAATGCATCGCATGTCTTTGTCGTGAAATATTCTAATCCACATATATAAATTATTAGGTAAATATAAAGCCTAACAAATAAAATTAATAAAGAGAAGAGCAATGGGAAAATAACAGTGCTGTCACAAAGAATGTACTCGAAATCCCCCTTGTTTTCTGCTTCGTCTGCAAATTGTAACGCTTTCACGTTGATATAAAAGCTTACTGTATTATTACCCGCCTTCTTCAATGAAACGTGTGCTGCATTTCTAAGAAAAACATTGAGACGTACTGCGTAATGACCTAAATTAATCCTAACATTAATTATACTGCGTTACCAAAACGAACGAACAGATGGACAAAAGGATAAAGAGAGAGGGGAGGGCTGAAAATCAGGAACGCATGCAACACGCGTCGCGCGATACACAAATGCTGCCATCACGCGTGTAAGTCTACATGCACTAATTTTTTTTCAGATGGACAGTGATAAAATACACTACCCTTTCCCAGAGTTAGGTTTATAAATCATAAAAAACTCTTATTAGAAAAGATAACATTAGATGGGTTTACGGTTGAAAACATAACAGTACCCAGACAGCACATCTTCGAAACAGGAGGTAGAAGAAATTGCATATTTTGAACGCAGCCACGTAGCTCCTTTAAATTAGTATTTTTGGGTTCCTTAGGGCTTGCTGACAAATAATATGTAAAACGTTACGCAAATAGTCCAGGAATTAATAAATTATACCCAAAATAAAATATTGGGGGTGCCTGACAGCATAAAATCATTTCTGCTCATAAGATTTTTTTTTTAACGTGTTTGAAAAAAATTTACGTTACAGAAATAGCCTACCATGTAAACTCCAAATTGATTGGAGCGCAACAAATGAAAGCCTAACCACGATTGGTCGGGCTATAAATACTATCTTGGTTGTTAGGGGAAACGGGGGAAAGGTAACATTTTTTCAAACACTTGTCGAAACGGGGCTCATTGGTCAGACTCGCTGATATACACACTTGGGAGCGTTAGTTCGAAACCACTTGTTTAAATAAGATTGATAAAGCATCAGTGCGTTGAAGCCAGCTTATATTTGGCTAAATAAAAGCCTGGAAGATAAGCAGATGGGAATTTGTGCCAGTTTGTGCCAGAATTCATTGCTAATCAACGTATCTGTGTTTATTCGTATGAATTGTGGGACAGTGGTCTTGATGGTACTGAGCAGCACCTAGTCAGAGCTTTGCTGAATCCAGTGTCGGACAGCATACTCCTTGGTCCTTTTAGCTATCAGTGAGGTGTCTCCAGAGCCCAGAGGAGAATTCGAGCAGAGGAGTCCTTTCCTGCCGCCATCACGCCAGATAAGCTAACTTGGCCAGCTGAGCTCAACATTATGTCCCCTCATCTTGAACTGACTTTGTAAAATTAACATTAAGAGGGGAATTTACTTGTCTTAAAATCAGGAACTGTGAACATCTCCAATACTAGTCCCTAAAGACAAACTATTGAAGTCATGATGACAAATACCAACAGAGCTTGAACAAAACAAAACCAGTATTACCTCATTTTACTACTACACAACTGACACACATAGAACATTTGTAATAATATATGTCACTACAATATTCATATTAAATACATTCTGTACATAACTTGTAATTTAAATTGATTGTGATTCCTGGTTCCCTTGTAGTTGAATCAGGACACATATTCATTCATGCCAGTAATGAATACATATTGTTATTTGAAAAGTTACGAGTGACTTCTTTAAGATATTCTCATAGAGTGTTATATGTATGTGAGTGTCACAGTGTTGTTAAGAGTAGTGGATTAAATTAAATTGTTTATCTGTCTGTTGTTGTGACTTACACTTCATCATACACATACCCTAGACACATAACGTAGTCATCACACTATTCCAGAATAATTCTGACTGAGATATATAGATATGTGGTAGCAAGTAAGGTGATATATAATACACTACTCTTATTAGATATATATATACCTTCACAGCTGATCTCAGTCAGTACACTAAGTCCCCTATAAATATTTATAACATCCCACTTCACCACATATATTGGGGTCTCGCTCTTGGGATTTTGAATCTTTCCCTATTAAAAATATTGGGGGTAATTCACTTCAGGGAATATAAGAATTAAAAGGTATCCTTGGGTGGAATAAAATAAGGTTGAGCTCACGGTGCCTGTGTTTGTCCATTATATATATTTAGAATTTGAATTGTTGGTTAGACATTGTAGAAATTTACATGATAGACAATGGCGGACCTGGCCAAGTTTCGATCTGCTGCTGTTCAGACTGCAAAAGAGTTAGGATTAGATGGGCAAGTTATGGTTGCCTATGTTACTACGGAATGTGACAAATTTATTGAACGCGAAGAAAGAAGGTTTGAAGCCGAAAGAAAGTTAGAGGCTGACAGGGAAATTAAGAAGTTACAATTTGAAGCTGAGGCTGAGACTAAGAGGTTGCAGATTGAGGCTGAGGCTAAGAAATTGGAAGCAGAAGAGGCTGCTAAGAAATTGAGAAGCAGAAGAAAGAAGATTGACTGCAGAAAGAGAAGACAGGAAATTAGCTGCAGAGAGGGAAGCAGAAAAGGAGGAGAAAAGATTACAAAGGGAACATGAATTACGACTAAGGGAGTTTGAGTTTCAAGGCCATGCTCCTGAAAATGGTGCCAGTCCCTTTGCCTCTGATGCTACGGTTACTCAAGGAGCCTCAACCTCAGCTATGAATTTTCATTTAGATCATTTTGTTGAGAAAGACGATGATATAGAGAGCTACCTGAATAGGTATGAGCTATTAGCTACCACGTATGGGTTAGAGAGAGAAAGGTGGAGCTTAAAGTTATCTCAGGGACTTCGTGGGGCAGCTTATGAAGTTTTTGCAAAAATGAGCAGAGGTGATCAGGAAAATTATGACATGCTAAAGCAGGCTCTTTTGTTAAGGTATGAAAAGAATGCAGAGTTTTACAGGAAAAAATTTAGGAATGCTAAACTACTGTCAGGTGAAACCTATCACCAGTTCTCTGCACGAATAGAGACATACTTGGAGAAATGGACTTCTCTGGGGAAAACCCAAGATCTTAAGGAAATGGTCCTTATAGAGCAACTAAGAGAGTCCATGGCTCCAGACCTGAGAAAGTTTCTCATGGAACAAGGTGCAGAGAGGCTGGGTGAGTTGCTAAATGTTGCTGAAAGGTATCAAGCAGCTCAAGCAGAGGTAACAGGTAATAAAAAGAAACAGGTGGATAACTTTAGGGCACCACAGAACTTTAATAAATTTGATCCTAAGGATCAAAATAAAGGTAAGCACCAATTTGATAGGCCACGGTATGAAAATAAAAATAAATTCCCACAATTCGATGAAAGGAAATATGATGAAAGAAAATCTTTCAACCAAGGAAAAAGGTGGTGTAAAAATTGTAAGATGAACAATCATGACACTGACCATTGTAGAAGGAAACCTCCTCATTTTGCTGCTATGACATCGGGGAAAAAGGAAAAGAAGGGCAAACCTGAAGAATTACAGGAACCATACCACCCCCCAGTGTGTGAAGATGTCATCTGTAATGGTGTCACTATAAGATGTTTATATGATACCGGTTTAGATTACGATTCCGTTGTGAGTTCTCACCTGGTGCAGGCCGATCAATACACCACAGAAACAGTGGAGATTCAAACTGCAACCAAGGATGTAGCTACCATGACACTTCCCGTCGCCCGAATAAAAGTGAAAACGCGATATGTGGAAGGAATCATAAAAGCAGCAGTGATAAATGAGCCAATCTACCCTCTAATATTGGGGTGTAGATATGTCTTCTTGGGGAATCCCAAGAGACCTGTGATATTGGCAACAGTGCAGACCAGATCACAGACAAAGAAGGAGGAGGATAATCCCATAAATACTCACCCAGATGAGATGAGGAAGGCACAGGCTGAGGACAAAACACTCAAGCCATGTTTCAAGAAGTTGCCCAAATCTCATACACCTCCAGGCAAGGGAGAGTTTTATATGAAGAACAAATTGATATATAGGAAGGCTGGATCTGAATCCAATGGTCACGGACAGCTGGTCCTTCCCACTTCATATAGGACTAAAGTGTTGGAACTAGGGCATGCGATTCCCTTCAGTGGTCATATGGGAATCAGCGCAACAGGACAGCGAATAGCTTGTCACTATTTCTGGCCAGGAATAACTGAAGATATCAAACGATATGTAAAATCCTGTCCAGAGTGCCAACGAGTAGCACCTAAACATTGGACTGCACCAGCAACTCTGGGGGAAATGCCCATAGTGGGAACACCCTTTGAGAGAGTTGCCGTGGATCTTGTGGGACCTCTCACCCGAACCAAGAGAAGGAACAGCTACATTCTGACTCTGGTGGACACTTGTTCTATGTGGGGAGAGGCAGTAGCCCTGTCATCGATTGATTCAAAACATGTGGCAGAGGCATTGCTCACAATTTTCACAAGGTTAGGCTTTCCCAATCAAATCTTGACTGATAATGGCTCTCAGTTCAAGGGGAAACTAACTGAAGAAGTTTTCAGGATCTTCCAGGCCAAACACTTCCATTGTAGTGTGTATCATCCCCAAGGGAACGGCCAAGTGGAAAGATTTAACGGCACATTGATGTCGATCCTGAGAAAGTTGGCACACGAAAAACCAGATACATGGGACCAGTACCTGCACGCCGCCCTCTTTGCTTATCGGGAGGTACCCCATAGTTCAACCGGTATGGCCCCGGCAACATTATTGTTTGGAAGGCCAATAAAAGGTCCACTTGAAGCTTTGTTAAGAACGTGGACTGATGAAAAGGCAGAGGAAAACATTACATCTTCATACCAATATGTGAATGAGCTGACCACTCGGTTGAAAACTGGCTGGAAACTTGCCAATGAAAATTTGAAACAAGCCAGGAAGAAACATGCTGCCTATTATAACAGGAAGGCGAAAGACAGAAATTTGGCTGTGGGAGAGAAAGTACTGCTTCTTTTGCCTGGGAGTCAGAATAAGTTACAAATTGGATGGCAGGGTCCATATACAGTTTTAGAGAAGGTGTCTAGAACAAATTATAAGATAGATAAGAAGGGGAAAGAAAAAATCTATCATGTGAATCTCCTGAAGAAATATTTGGAAAGAGAACATCAGGAAGAGACACACTTGTTGACCTTGTCCATCGCCATGGAGATGAAAAAGGAACCACTTTCATCATTTGAATATCCATTACACCCCTGTGAGACAGCAGCACAGGTGAAAATCAGTACACATTTAACGAAAACTCAGAAAGAGAGAGTGCAACAGGTTCTAAATAATCATGCAGAGGTGTTAACAGACCGACCAGGGCATACAAACCTATTGGAATATGATATGAAACTGATAGACCCCACACCTGTCTGTATGAAACCATATTCGATTCCGTTTGCTAAGGAGAAAGCTTTGAAGGAAGAGATAGACTATCTGTTGAAGGAAGGAATTATTTCGCACAGTGAGTCTTCGTATAGTTCCGGTGTTGTACTCTTAAGGAAGCCCTCTGGAGAACATAGACTCTGTATAGATTACAGGAGACTGAATGCTATTACAGAAGGACAGGTGGATCCATTGCCGGATACAAATCAGCTGTTTGCCAGACTAAATAAAGCTAAATATTTCTCAAAAGTGGATCTGAGTAAAGGATACTATCAGATTCCAGTAAAGCCTGAGGTTAGACCCTACCTAGCTTTTAGTACCTCAGAAGGACACTATGAGTTTAATAGATTGCCATTTGGATTGAAGAATGCGCCTAGTGTCTTCTCTAGAATGATGAGAAAATTATTGGATCCTCTGAATAATCCCTGTATAACAAATTTTATGGATGATATCCTTATAGCAACAGAAACATTTGAGGAACACATTGACTCTCTGAACATGCTGTTTGATCGACTTAGGGAGGCAAATTTAACAGCCCGTCCAACCAAATGTTGCGTTGGATGTAAAGAATTGGAATTTTTGGGACACACAGTTTATCAGGGAAATATGACCCCTGACCCAAAGAATTTAGAAAAACTACAGAAAGCCCCGAGACCACAAACCAAGAAGGACGTGAGATCCTTTGTCTCATTATGTGGTTTCTACCAGAAGTATATCAAGAACTTTAATTCCATATGTGCACCGTTAACTGAATTGACACGTAAAGGACTTCCAGATCGCATTACATGGACACCACAATGTGAAATGACTTACCAAGAATTGAAGGAAAAGCTCACAAGTAAACCCATTTTGAAATTACCTGACTTAAGTCAAGAATTCATAGTAAGGACGGATGCAAGTAATATTGGGTTAGGTGCAACTCTACTACAGAAATCAGATGCATTGGATGGGGAATTAAGCCCAGTGGCATATGCTAGCAGAAAGTTGAATAAAGCTGAAATCAACTACTCAACTAGCGAAAAAGAATGTCTTGCAGTAATATGGGCAATAAAGAAATTCAATATTTATCTATATGGGAAGGCATTTAAGTTGCAAACAGATCACAAACCTTTATCGTTTCTAGCACAGGCTAAGCATGAGAACTCTAGGTTACTCCGATGGTCTTTACTTCTGGCTCCATATAATTTTAGCATTGAGTATATATCTGGAAAAACCAATTTGGGAGCGGATTTTTTAAGCCGCCATCCGTGTGATGAGAATCACCGTAAACCCCAGAAATAATAATAAATTTCTCTATGTGTATATAGAATAAAGGACTGACATATAATGTCTGTTTTAAGAGGGGAGGTGTCGTGAAATATTCTAATCCACATATATAAATTATTAGGTAAATATAAAGCCTAACAAATAAAATTAATAAAGAGAAGAGCAATGGGAAAATAACAGTGCTGTCACAAAGAATGTACTCGAAATCCCCCTTGTTTTCTGCTTCGTCTGCAAATTGTAACGCTTTCACGTTGATATAAAAGCTTACTGTATTATTACCCGCCTTCTTCAATGAAACGTGTGCTGCATTTCTAAGAAAAACATTGAGACGTACTGCGTAATGACCTAAATTAATCCTAACATTAATTATACTGCGTTACCAAAACGAACGAACAGATGGACAAAAGGATAAAGAGAGAGGGGGAGGGCTGAAAATCAGGAACGCATGCAACACGCGTCGCGCGATACACAAATGCTGCCATCACGCGTGTAAGTCTACATGCACTAATTTTTTTTTCAGACGGACAGTGATAAAATACACTACCCTTTCCCAGAGTTAGGTTTATAAATCATAAAAAAAACTCTTATTAGAAAAGATAACATTAGATGGGTTTACGGTTGAAAACATAACAGTACCCAGACAGCACATCTTCGAAACAGGAGGTAGAAGAAATTGCATATTTTGAACGCAGCCACGTAGCTCCTTTAAATTTGTATTTTTGGGTTCCTTAGGGCTTGCTGACAAATAATATGTAAAACGTTACGCAAATAGTCCAGGAATTAATAAATTATACCCAAAATAAAATATTGGGGGTGCCTGACAGCATAAAATCATTTCTGCTCATAAGATTTTTTTTTAACGTGTTTGAAAAAAATTTACGTTACAGAAATAGCCTACCATGTAAACTCCAAATTGATTGGAGCGCAACAAATGAAAGCCTAACCACGATTGGTCGGGCTATAAATACTATCTTGGTTGTTAGGGGAAACGGGGAAAGGTAACATTTTTTCAAACACTTGTCGAAACGGGGCTCATTGGTCAGACTCGCTGATATACACACTTGGGAGCGTTAGTTCGAAACCACTTGTTTAAATAAGATTGATAAAGCATCAGTGCGTTGAAGCCAGCTTATATTTGGCTAAATAAAAGCCTGGAAGATAAGCAGATGGGAATTTGTGCCAGTTTGTGCCAGAATTCATTGCTAATCAACGTATCTGTGTTTATTCGTATGAATTGTGGGACAGTGGTCTTGATGGTACTGAGCAGCACCTAGTCAGAGCTTTGCTGAATCCAGTGTCGGACAGCATACTCCTTGGTCCTTTTAGCTATCAGTGAGGTGTCTCCAGAGCCCAGAGGAGAATTCGAGCAGAGGAGTCCTTTCCTGCCGCCATCACGCCAGATAAGCTAACTTGGCCAGCTGAGCTCAACATTATGTCCCCTCATCTTGAACTGACTTTGTAAAATTAACATTAAGAGGGGAATTTACTTGTCTTAAAATCAGGAACTGTGAACATCTCCAATACTAGTCCCTAAAGACAAACTATTGAAGTCATGATGACAAATACCAACAGAGCTTGAACAAAACAAAACCAGTATTACCTCATTTTACTACTACACAACTGACACACATAGAACATTTGTAATAATATATGTCACTACAATATTCATATTAAATACATTCTGTACATAACTTGTAATTTAAATTGATTGTGATTCCTGGTTCCCTTGTAGTTGAATCAGAACACATATTCATTCATGCCAGTAATGAATACATATTGTTATTTGAAAAGTTACGAGTGACTTCTTTAAGATATTCTCATAGAGTGTTATATGTATGTGAGTGTCACAGTGTTGTTAAGAGTAGTGGATTAAATTAAATTGTTTATCTGTCTGTTGTTGTGACTTACACTTCATCATACACATACCCTAGACACATAACGTAGTCATCACACTATTCCAGAATAATTCTGACTGAGATATATAGATATGTGGTAGCAAGTAAGGTGATATATAATACACTACTCTTATTAGATATATATATACCTTCACAGCTGATCTCAGTCAGTACACTAAGTCCCCTATAAATATTTATAACATCCCACTTCACCACAGTCTTATTGCCATGTATGGTAATACATGACCTTTTGCTTTACACACCTTATTTCACGTGGAATATTTTGAAAGTACCACACCCTCACCCGCCTGTTTGAAAATGATTGGAGCGTTTATTTAACTTCATAAAAAAACAGATGCGTGGGAGACCGGGAATATAACCTGACACGTTTCAGTGTTATTCCACTGTGATGATCGGTTGCCAAGATACCAGACCTTGCTAGAGTGAAGCCAAGAATTGGGAATTTCTTCTTAACATAACGGACACCTTATATTGGAGAATTTTTGACAGACTTTCATAGCCCAGGAACTCTCTTTCATATTAAATATGGAACCCGGGACTGAGGAAACTGAAGGACCACACACGAAGTCAGAGAGGGAACATTAAATTAACGAAACCCCAGACGCGTGTAAGAAGCCGATTCAAGTCTCTTTTATTCATCTGAGCAAAATTTCTGTGAGCCAGGATTGGCGTAAGTTGTCATTTTAAATTCTATATTTTATTACTAACATGTGAACTAACATATATGTATATTACCATGTGAAGTTTAATATGTGAAAATCGCTAGTGGATGTCCAAGTCATTTGAGGCTGGCAACCTCAGCGTATAGGATAATGATTTATGAACCACCACTGCACGGGCAGGTGATTGCTTTATTGCTAGTTTTTTAATTAGAACTAAAAGCAGAAAGTAGTCCCAGGTTCCATAGTAAACATAAATGAAAAAATGTTCAATCTTATATTGGGAACACTTTTCAATCAGTGGAGATGTGAATGTAAACAGACTCTATCTGTATTATTAACCTTTCCATTTAAATGTAAAGAAAGTTGTATCCCGAGGAATAAAATTTAATTCTCATCAAGGGTAAATTCTGAGATAAATGGCATGGTGGAATGCGAAGATAGGGACCCATAACGATGGGTTGGAAAACGCAATACTCAGAAGAGCGTTTCGTTTCTATTCTCTATCATAGTTATTGGTGGTACCAGCAGAAAGTACTATCTCTGGAACCAAGTGACGGTATAAGTGACTGACGTTGTGCGAGGTGCTACCATAAGAGGGTCTTATAGACAGACGCAGGACCAGTTTGGCCGTTACTCCTTGACGTTCTAGGAACGTGCGGCGCCTTTAACCTTGACCAGCGACGAGCGCGAGCAGTGTACACAGAACCCATCAGCGGGAGCAGAAACTACTATTGGCAGCTAAGTGAAAAATATACGCTGCTAAAGTGAACTTTTCCCATCATCTCTACTATAAATCAATGATGAAACTTTTCTTCGAATCTATTCAATTTATTTTCAAACAGTTAAAACCTAAAGTGATTATTAAATTGTGTTTTTTGTAATGTTACAAATTTAACTTCGATTTAATCATTTTAAAGTTACTGCATGTTTGTCTGTCAATTTACTACGCACACTCTAAACAGAGCTATACCAG
This sequence comes from Oreohelix idahoensis, assembly GCA_024509875.1. Lineage (NCBI taxonomy): Eukaryota > Metazoa > Mollusca > Gastropoda > Stylommatophora > Oreohelicidae > Oreohelix > Oreohelix idahoensis. The sequence goes on along the minus strand of JAMPIV010001859.1, from coordinate 462,507 downwards.
AATAATAAGAATTCCACTGAGTAAATCAGGGTGTGGGCTTGAACGAGCTGAAATTTAGTAAGTGCTTAATTCCTACACAAAAGTTGTCGGCAGATTCTAGAATTAACGTGCTCAGCAGCATTGTTTTCGCTTATCTGAATATCTTGTGAAGACTCCCTTAGTAATAGAAGTGTCATTACCCTTCTATCTACATCTCTGCCAAGAGTAATCTTGTGCGAAGGTAGATACCTTTGAAGCCCATATTATATACTCTTGAGTTTTGGTCACTGTTGGACCACTACTGCAAAGCAGGGGAGGCAATTCCGCCACACCAGCACACACCTCATCCAAAAACTGGTGACCACTCGTTCGATGGTTACGGGTAAAAAAATTATTAACTCAATAAAAATACACCGTTGAATGCACTTATTGGAATCGGACTTCTCCTTGCTTAAAAACGAATTGGCTGCACTTAGACAACAGTTCTCGTCTTCAAGATTCTGATCACTTCTAAACAATTTACTCAATTCATGCTATAAAGGTTCCTCACGTGAATCTCCACGAACTTGTTGAATTTCAAACTTCTACTTCCAAGATACGTAAATTTCTCTAAAATTTTCCTTGCCTGCAGCCTTCACAAGCTGCTTTACGAAAACTCGTTACGGCCAAAATACGTCATGTCGGTTCCCGATCTTCTCTCTTCTCTCCCCGTCCAAACTCTAACTTCCTTTACACTCTTTGATCGCTACCCAATGCTATTCCCTGATTGACTTGGCTACCTATCCTAGCTCCAATCAATATTTGCGTTATATAGTTGACCAAATAGGAACGTTTCAGCAAGAAAAAAGGAAGCCAGACAGGGATGTGTGCTGTCACCGGATCTGTTCAGTCTGTACAGTGAACATATAATGAGATCTCTAGAGGACATGCCAGGAATATCATTGGGCGGACGTAATATAAACAACTTGAGATAATCCGCTGATACAATCTTAATAACAAAAAAGCGAAAAGGAGCTGCAGGACATGGTTGATACAATAGTGAAAGAAAATGAAAATAAAGGTCTTAGCCTTAATAGCAAAAAGACAGAAGTAGTGGTCGTCTCAAAGAAAAGGGCTTCCCCAGAATGCACTATCAAAGTAAATGGAAACGTTTTAAAACTAGTCAATAAATTAAAAAAAAACATGGGCACAATAATAACAACGGATGGAAGATGCACCCGAGAAGTCAAAAGCAGAATAGCTCAGGCAAAAGCAGCATTCTATAAAATGAAGAGTATTTTATGCAACAATTCTTTGTCATTGGAGGTAAGAAAGAGAGTTCTTCATTGTTATTTAGAACCAATCCTAACGTATTGGAGTGAGTCATGGCCAATTAGTAAACAAAGAGGGAAGGCACTTGACGCAACAGAGATGTGGTTTTACAGAAGAATGTTAAAAATACCATGGACAGCCAAAAAAAGAGTAATGAGGATGTCCTGAAAGAGGCCAATGCGCAAAGGAAACTTATGTCACAAGTTAGAAAGAAGCAATCCACTTTTTTTGGGCATGTTATGAGAAGAGGAAAGCTGATATATATCGTAACAACAGGTAACATTGAAGGAAAAAGAGATAGAGGAAGACAAAGAGAGCAAATACTGGACATTTTGGCATGGAAAGAAGTCAACAGCAGAATTGATAAATTGTACTGGAGACAGGAAGTTGTAGAGAAACATGATCTCCTACGCCATGGCCGGATTAAGCTAGTACGGGGCCTGTAGCATATGTTAAGAAAGGGGCCCTATATTAAAAAAAAAAAACAATAAAACAACACAAATATATTTGAACACATACAATTTTAATTTGCATAGTAATTATCATTATCAAAAGTAACAACGCAGTCAAAATTATTGTTTAAATATTAATGTTTCTACATTTAGCATGAGCAAATTTGTTGATGATATAGGATGTATCAATTTCACGCAGAAGTTTATGTTCAATGCTCATTAGTGTGAGATTATTCAATCTCTTTTGACCCAAGTTGCTCCTTAGTTCATTTTTAGTAAGTTTCAGTTTTGAAAATGATCGTTCTCCACTGCAGTTGGTTACCATTAGTGACAAATAGATGCGCAAGGCGATTTCTACATTTGGAAAACAAGACTCCAAAGAATTGTCAATTATCAAACGGTAAAACTGTAACTCTACAAGGTCTAGAGTAGTGCCAATATGAGAAGCAAGATCAGTTTTCAAAAGTTCTGTAAACTGCACAAGTTCTTCACAAAGACTTTCTTCCAGATCTTCCGGATATGATTTAATAAGATTCGATGATCTCGTTACCACCTCTTCAGGTGTAAACGACTGTACCTGACGAAGGAATCCAAATACATCATTCAACTTATGATAAGCTTTCTTCCGTTTTGACAAGGCAGAGAGCACGCTATCAATAAGGACAAGAAATGTTCGGCTTTTAAACTGCTGAGAAGGCGTTTGAGATTCAACAAGTTGATCAAGTGTGCTGGAACCACTGAAATCATCATACTCTCGATTTCGTTTGTGTTTTCTTCGAGTTTGTTCTTGATAATGTTCACACTCAGTCAGATCCTTGGCCTTTTGCTCTATGTCTGCAAAAGTAGACCGCATAGCTTTAATATACCCCCGCAGGGATTCATAGCAGGGATTCATAGAGGTATGATCATTATTCCTGTTTCTAACTTCATCATGGTTGAAAGTAGACCACGAGCCTGTTGACGACACTCTGCCTTCTGATCATTGTTATCTGAAATATCATCCAAGACTTGTTTTATTGCAGAAAAGCTGTGTAAAAGTGCTTTTGTTGCATCTGCCCGAGCGGACCACCTGGTATCTGACAGTCTTTTTGTGGCCGTTGTGGGTGGGGAATTGGGGGTTGCTGTTTAATTTCAGAGAGTGTTAGATCTAGAACTAGCTAGACTGCTAGAGGTGGAAATTTCTCACTGACAGTCTTACGGGATTTTACCAGGTTCGGGAATAATCCTCTAAGGTGTTGTAGTTTGTGAGCAGTTAGTAAGAATTTATAGGTTTCTCAACAGACATTACCTCCTTCCATTCATGGTTAAGGCTTAGCAATCAAATATACGACCTCTTTTTGATGTCAACGTTTTATTTAATAATCATAATATATACATGATAGCGTGAAGTTACAAACATGCATTTTTCATTCATAATATAAAATGCAAGTCGCTCTCAATGATCTAGCATGGGGAATTGACACTTGTATGAATCAGGCCTATCCAACTCCTGTCTACTTTTTCTGTTTAAATACCAGTTTGCGTTGATCCAATTTCATATAGGCTGTTCCACTTCAGACCGATTAATTCATTATTCTCAAGGGGTTTCGTTATATGCTCATTTTTTGCAATTTGATCAATTTATGCTTGTACAGAGCAAATTCCATCATCTCTGCATTCAACTCATAGGCGCAACTTGCGGCCATGAATCCTTTTTCTAAATCTGCAACAATGGGTCAGTAATTGATTAGTAATTAGCTCCTACTTACAGACTTCGAATATAGAAGTTAAATACACAAAAATGCACTTTGAAGAGAACATGCCATCATTCCTGGAATTTCTAATTCTTCAACCTAGATAACTTTCATGCAGTAAAACCACTGCGTTATCAGCACAAAACTTGTTCGTCTTACTAGCTCGACGCGTCTTTTTTCAACTAACTAGGTTGTTGGGGAAATTTCGCGTCTCCTCTACATTTCCTGCCGGCTGAATAATATTGAGCCTTACGATTGGATAAAAATCACGTGACTAATTTTGACATGTAACGCGACTCTATCTCAATTAACATTTGATCTGTTTCTCGGAAAGTAGAAATTTATATGCTCATCTGGTTTTTATAGCCTGTTTCCAAAGGAACAACTATGTACACGGCTACATATAGATCCCGGGGCTCCGCAAATGTATCCCGTAGGGAGACATTTGAGTACTATCAATAACAAAAATTCATCCCCAAAATTTTCTAAGTTCAAAAAAAAATTTTCTGAAAAATTTAAAGTTCAAAAATTTTTCTAAGTCCAAAAAAATCTCAGAAAATTTAACGAAATTCCTACATCTGAGCTCCTATGTCTATATGGGACTGTCGTCTATAAAGGGGCCTTATAGATGGACATCATCTCCAAAAAAATTGCAAACTATCTTTCACATCAATACATATTTGAACCAAATTTACCAATTGGCAACACTGCCCAACAAAATCTTAAAAACAATCATAAGGTCATCACCAAAAAATGTGACGAGTGGCAACACTGGGAAATGAACAATAAAATATCTTATTTGCAGAACTTGGCTGCATTATCATAATCTATTACATTTCATTCACAATATAGTTGATTACATTCTCTTGGATATGGTGGGGGGTGTTATCTCTTTTCTGTTCCTGTTATTTGCTCCATATATAAGTCTGCAAGACATAAAAAATCTTTTTTTTTTCTTCCTGGCGTACTTATTTATTTTATTTTCCAAGTACTCTGCAATATCCATAGTAATGTCCAGGATCTCCAATTCCTATGGTAATGGCAATCCACTTTCATAAAATAGCCAATGTTTTCATGGGTACTCATCATTTGAATGAGCCACTTGCTCATTATTACATGTAGAAAACATCTCTAGACATAATATGCATATTTATCAGATGATAATATAACTAGCATCATTTTTATAAGTAATCATTTTTTTTTACAATAAAAGCATTAAAACCTCATGGCTTATCCTTATTTATTTATTTGTATGTTCCCTGTTATTCATATTTTCTAAATGGTAAGTGTATGAATTCGTTCTAAGTCCGTCACTGTAGAAAAAATGTTCTATATTATATTCCCTTTTTTTTTTTTTTTTTCAAAATATGTGATGTTTGTCTCTAATATCCGTGCGTCTGGTGGTGATCCTGTCTATTAGTCAGTTATTTCTAATCATTCCTTCTTTTCTGTCAACACAGTATTTTTTCGGTGAACTCTTTCCTAGAAATATTATTTTATATATATATATATATATATATATATATATATATATCTATATATATATAGATATATATATATATATATATATATATATATATATATATATATATATATATATATATATATTCTTCAAAGATCTTCTTTGACTTACCATACATCAATTTTCAAACATCTAATTATTCAGCAACCAACAGACGAATGTGTTACTATCATATTATGAAATATAAGGGAAAAGGAAAATATAGTTTCCAAATCATCATGAATTTTCTACATTGGGTTCCGTATTACTTTATTTTCTGTTAAGACAACTGTTTATACTCTTCCAATATCATTGTGTCTATTCTAGTCCTCCTGTTATCTTGAGAATTCATCCTTAGTAACTCCCTATGTACCTTATCTAGCAATACATTTTTGCAAAACACATCAAACAATTATTTATGGAACTATCAACTGAGATGTAAGAACTGTTTGACAATATGAGATGAAAAAAAATTTTTTGGGGTCATCACTCAAAAAATGTGACATAGAAAGGAAGAAAATAATCAATTGATCGTGAGGAATCTACAATATTCTTATAAGACAAAGTTCCTGGCACTCTGACTACTATTTATCCATATTATTTCTGGTTATCCTTGCATACAGTGTACCATTTCCATTTTCTTTATAAGTCCAATTCATCGCTCATGGTGCTCCAATATTTACAAAGTGGATCCTTCCTATTCCTCTTATTCTGTACTGGAAATATATCCTTATTAATTGTCCATGTACTATATCTGCGAATATTTATCATCAATATATCAACTAATCATTTATAGAACCATTAACATAAATGTCTAGACTTTACCAAAACATGAACAAAAACATGTCTTTTTACATATGTGCAAAATTTCGACACCAACTCTGCCTTCGCTGGTCGAGGGTTAGTCAGAGTTATGTGGTGCCTGTAACATCCGCTGACTACAGCCAGATGGGTGACTTATGGTACTTATAATTCAAAAATCTCGTCCGTCAGTTATCTTAAGTGTGGGGCGGGGGTCTATTTCTTGGTATCCTTGACTAAGTTTGCTGCATTTCTAATCTAGGTATTTTTTTTTCTTATGTCATAATATCTCCATGATATATCTGTGACATGTTTGTCCTTGGGATAACATTATTTTTTTATCCAATATCCTCGGGGTGAGCAAATCTCAGTACGTCCAATTTCATCAATCATTTTTTTTTTCTCTCCTGTAATTCTGGGTATATTATGAGTATATTAAATCGTCAATTTATTTCAACTATCTTACAACATTCTGTAATTCGTGATAGGGAATAGTCATTTGTTATACAACAATGTTCATTTTACAAAGGCAATGAGCAAAAATCCGAGAGATATCTTCTCCAAAAATGCGGATGTATCTCTATTTCCTTTACCTCTGGGCGTAGCAATTATTCAGTCATTATTTTTTTTCCCTCCATTATTTAATCTCCATTTTGTGTCCTTAGTACCTGTGGTTCCATAGGATTATCATAATCTATTGGGCCTTGTCTACTGATAATCCTTCAATAATGACTTCAAATACGGTCCTCATATGTGTAACAATCATATGCTCTGATTTGTTCCATGTCCATGGTATTCATAAAATATTCCATTATCTCTTTGTCTTATCTCGTAACCACGAAAGACTAAGATTATTCCTCCTCCAATGTTAATGTGGGGGATTTTGTGCATAAACATTACAACAAAATCTCAGTTGTGACAACATAAAGTTTCACCTTAATATAAAATGGCATCTTCATCATACATAACCAGTTGCTTCTTCATCTCATGTGTCATAGTGGTTATCATCCGGTAATGGGGTGTTCAATGTGGGTTCAGCATATACAAATGCTGTAAAGGGTATTTCATTTGCTAGGTCAGCATGTGCAAATGTCATTGGGGTACTTGTGATATCAACAAAATATTGTTGGAGTATCAGGGATCAAGCTGGTGGGGTATGACTGGTAATGGGCAGTAGGAGTAAAAACTAATTTCTCACTCTGAAATGGTGATTTATTTTTCTCTTTTTCCTTCATGTCGGCTGCTAACCTCAGGGCAGTCAATGTTTTACATTATTGGCTTATCATCATCAAAATGTGTGAGGGTGGCATATAAACATATAGCAATCCTATAAGACCATTAGAATGTTTTCTTTTCTCATTTTTCTTTTTCATTTTTTCTTTTATGTCTTTTCTGTTTCTTGGAATTCCCTTTTTTTTTTCTTTTCTTGTTTTACATTTCATTTTCTTTTTTTCCATTTTTTTTTTTTTTTTTTTTTTTTTGTGATTTCTTTTCTGTTTGTATCACAAGTACTAAAGAATGATAAAAATCAATTCACTAAACACTAGATATTCTAATAGTAAATCCTAACCAATAGGGTTGCAAGTAATAGTTTAGGTTAGAATAGAAGGAATGTTGTAGCAGTGTCTGTTGTCAATAAGTGGCGAGGAAAGGGTACATCAAGGATCTCCTGATTAAAACATGATTGTAATTCCAAGGAATGAATATGATTGGGATTTTAAAAAATCACAAGTCTAGAATGTCGTCTCAATATAGTGGAAAGGAAAAATAGTAAGTTAAAGATGTTGTAACAGTGGAGTGAAGAAAATCTTACTATAGAGAGTCAAGGTTGGGATATGGAATCTCTTTAGGAGAATGTTTAAAATTCTTGACAGTACTAATATACATCTGGGTCTAAAATAAAATGTACATTTGAAAATAAATAATCCTGTGGAGAAAAATAGCATAACCTACAATACTAGTTTTGGGTATGAATTATGTGCTGTTAAGAGATGTCATAGTAGGAACAGTATGATTGATCAAGGTGGCAGATATCAAGGAGTTTAGCATAATATAGATCAAAGAAATATTAGTATGAGGTAAGAAAAAAAAAACTACTGGTGTAAAGTGTCTGCATGAAAATGCTGGTGAATGGAGCGTGGAATATGATCAGTTACAAAAGTGGAGATGAATGTTACAACAGAATAGTGTGACACATGTGTTATAGGTAAAGTTGTGTAGCATTCTAAATATTAAGAAAATGTATGTAACTAAATAAGGGTGTCTGTAAACTCGTAACACCGTGTGTTATCAATTGTTTTAACATTTTTTATTTCACAATTATGCTATCTAAAGAAAATCCTCCGTGTGCTGGTCTTGATTTCTTTTCTGGGCATCAGTATTCTAAGGCTGGAAAAAATAACTTTCTCAGTGAGGCTTTGACATCTTAGTCTGTAAGCAAGTCATTTGAACTGTCAAAAACTGAAAATAGAGTACATGGGGAGAGTTAGTACATTGTTAAAAAGGTTTGTTCACATATGCGTTGACCGTGTTCGGATTTGCGAACATACAAAACACCTGGGCGTGTTTTTTCAGAACAGCTTCGCTAGTTCCTTCACCATCTCTAACCTTGCAATGTCCCGACTGCTTAGGCGAGCATCATACTGAGTAGCAGTGGTGACGGGTGTGATAGGCGACGACACTGCATTTGCTGATTGTTGGGACACTGAGGACATTGACGAATGCGGTGATGTCTTAACATCATTTGATTGCGGTGATGGTTTTACTGTGGTTAGGGTTTGTATGGCTGGAACATCTGTTGGTTTTGAGGCAGGTATATGTTTCGCCTTGATTTTTCTTCTGACCTGGTTGTGCTGAACGTTAGCACTGGTTACAATGGGCACAGTAATTTGCACACTGTTGTTTTTGACTAGTTGAGATGAGGCTAATACTTCTCGGCTTGGTTTGGGAACATGATAGCGTTTCGCCTTGACTATTCGTCGGATCTCATTTTGTGGCAATTTCATGCATTTAATGACAGGAGATGATGCGTCTGATGAAGAAAAACAGGTACGTTTGCCAGCTGCTTGAATCTCCGGGGATGACGTACTAGCGAATGATGTATCAGTTGTGCAACTAGGACCAGGCGAATCTATACCAGAGTCTCTTTCATACTTGTTGGTTACTATCTCACCGTATGTTTGAACAGGGCAGATATTGGATATTTCGTCGGTGTGAAAAAGTTGTTCTGGTATTTCTTGAGTTTCTGTGTTGTTAAGGGAGATGTAACTTGTGGGTCTATAGCGATATTTTGGCTTTCTAATAGGCCTGATGGATACATCTGTGAAATTTTTCTCGTATGGGGTGTTGGTGGTTTGTTTACAAATTTCTTCATCTGGAACCAGAGTGTTAGTGGGTGCTGCTGGAAACTGATTCTCGTGTGGGGTAGTGATCATCTTGTGTTCATACCGTGTAAGTGCAATTTCTATCAATTCTCGAAATTCTTCTCGGCGTGTAGATAAATCAACAGCAAACTTGTTCTCCAGCAATTCATACACCAATTTGACCGTGAGAACGCTGAAATCACCCTTCCTCAAAATGTCATTTATTTCTTCCTGCAGCCTCTCTGTGCTCAGTGCAGTAACTGGGATAGCATTGAAGGATTTCTGTTGGGCGAACTGTTTTACTGGTGCTACGGGGTTGCAAACTTGACTTGGTGTGTCAGTGTCTGTCTGTGTTGCTGAAACTGCAGCTCTATTCTCTGTTTGTGTCGCGACAGAGGTCGTCTTTGGTTCATTCATAAATTCTTCTTGTTTGTGCACGATTCGGGTTAGTCTATTATGAGGGGGGGGGGGGTATGTAGCGTCGTGTTTACTTTCACAGAACTGACCTGTTGACGTTCAAGAAATGGTCTTCGCCATGGATGTAGTGGTTTTACAACAGCACGAAAACCTTCATCTGTGGTGACAATGCATGCCCTGTCAGATGCATGGAGATTCTTTATTTCGTAGGTCTTATGACTTTTGACATTGGTGAATAGGCTTCGGACTGCAATGCGGCAATCTCTTCTATTTAAACTCGTCCAGTGATTCTTAGCACGTCTGTTAAAATGATACAGCGTACTATCTGTGTCCTCGGTATGATGTGTTGGTAGACATGGGTATCGTAGGTTTCTTAAATTTTCGACAGAGTAACTTTCCGCATCCGCGTGTGTTGTTACTGTATTCCTCCTGATAGAGGTGTGATTACAATACTTCATATCTGCCCCATGAATAATGGGATGTAAGCTCAAGGATTTACGTTTGGGATAACCTCCCGTCAGAAAACGATTTTTTTCCTTGTCAGAGTCAGAGGGGCGGCGTGGGTTGGAGAAACTTGGGGAGGGGAACTGATGGGCAAAGCTCTGACACAGTGATGGCTCATGCTGCATAGGGTAACTTCCCGTCAGCAAATATTTCTTAGACATGTCAATCGGTGGGCTGTAATGGTTGTGCATGCGTTTGCTGCTGCCGTTGCACTCCTGGTGTGGGCATTTCCTCCTTAGGTCCATCTTCGCTTCTGCTCTTTTCTAGAGGACTGGTCACTAGGCAACAAGTTGAAATGTGTTTTCCTGCTCAATACCTTTTTTAATGAGGACTGATCACGGGCACCAAGTTGAAATGTGTGCAAATGCAACAAGGTCTTGGATTATCTAGCATAGGGAATATCGACACTTGTATGAATCAGGCCTATCCAACTCCTGTCTACTTTTTCTGTTTAAATACCAGTTTGCGTTGATCCAATTTCATATAGTCTGTTCCACTTCAGACCGATTAATTCATTATTCTCATGGGGTTTCGTTATATGCTCATTTTTTGCAATTTGATCAATTTATGCTTGTACAGAGCAAATTCCATCATCTCTGCATTCAACTCATAGGCGCAACTTGCGGCCATGAATCCTTTTTCTAAATCTGCAACAATGGGTCAGTAATTGATTAGTAATTAGCTCCTACTTACAGACTTCGAATATAGAAGTTAAATACACAAAAATGCACTTTGAAGAGAACATGCCATCATTCCTGGAATTTCTAATTCTTCAACCTAGATAACTTTCATGCAGTAAAACCACTGCGTTATCAGCACAAAACTTGTTCGTCTTACTAGCTCGACGCGTCTTTTTCAACTAACTAGGTTGTTGGGGAAATTTCGCGTCTCCTCTACATTTCCTGCCGGCTGAATAATATTGAGCCTTACGATTGGATAAAAATCACGTGACTAATTTTGACATGTAACGCGACTCTATCTCAATTAACATTTGATCTGTTTCTCGGAAAGTAGAAATTTATATGCTCATCTGGTTTTTATAGCCTGTTTCCAAAGGAACAACTATGTACACGGCTACATTTTCACAAAGGGGAAATGGGACTTATTATGAGTACCGCCATCACATAATGCAGTAGAAAGGAGACCCCACCGGTAGGTAGAAGCAGAAAAGAAGGTGTACTGGCTTTCAACAAATCCAAAGAAAATGACTGCTTCTTGACAACCTTCAGCAGCACATTTTCCAACCAAATTTAGTGAATGTGCAAAACACGGAATGTAATGCGCAAACTTATTCATCTCTTTAATTCGTGCTTGTAATCCTATAAACTTGCCACTCATGTTGCTGGCATTGTCATAACTTTGACCACGGCAGTCTTTAATATCAATGTCATTTGCCTTTAAAAAAATTAAGTAGACTTTTAGTAAGCTGTTCAGCACTATGACCTTCCATATCCAAAAATGTCACAAATCTTTCAACTGGTCCAGATGGCAAAACATAGCGCAGAGTCAAAGTCAGCTGGTCCATATTAGATATATCTGGAGAGAATTCAATGAAACGGAATAATACTTGTATTTCTTCACTTCACAGAGAATGTGATCCAGTATGCTGGATCCAATCAGATTGATGAATTTCTCACACGTTGTTTTAGATAGATATGATGTATGTCCAAATCCTTTGTTTGCATGAGTACTTATATGCTCTGCCAGAAAAGGGTCAAACTTGGCCAGTAATTCTAACAACCCTAATTAATTCCCGTTATAAGGGGACCCAACAATTTCATCACTGCCACGAAATGAAAGGCCTCGTTCTGCTAAAAACTTCACAACTTCGATTATTCGCTCTAGAAGTTTGTGCCAATACTTTTCTTGAATGTCCATTTGTTTCACAAGTTGGGAATCGACACGTTCACCTTTGTTTTTACGCATCGACAGTGAAATTAAAGCTTGTCTATGCGAGGAGCTTTCTTCATGTCGACGCAATAGATTGCTTGCATTTTTACAGTCATTAAACCCTTCCACAGTAAACTTTGATGAACATTCTGAACTCATAAGCTTGCATGGGAAACAGAATAGGCGCCCTTTACTTTCTGAATAGCATAACCATTTTCTTGCATGCTGCTTGTTTGTAAGTTTATGAATATGTGTAAAATAAGACTTCTTACAGTATCGAGTTTTCTTTTCAGTGTCATACAATCGCACGGATGAAGAGAAGGCACTATCAACATGTTGACATTTTTCACTTCCCTTGGATATCCAAAATTCACGCTCACAGTCATCTATATTGTTCGGCCAGTCACCAATATCATTAGAGTACTTCTTCGTTTCACTTATTCTTTCACATTTAGACTCAGTGTATACTGGGCTTTGCTGTATGTTTTCTGCTGCACAGCCTACACTAGTACTAGTTGTTCCTGTACTTCCAGCTTCAGCGGTTAGAGTACCACCACCATGAACATCAAAATATTCTGTCAGCTTACGTGTTTTTGATATCACAAGTTGATCTCTTCTTTCTTTTTCTTCCTTCGCTTTACGTTTTTCACTTCCAGAAGCATAATTACGTCCAATATCTCTGTGTCTAATGCTCATTTTTTGAGTTTTCTAACCTTACAAATCAAGAAATTTTAATCAAGATCGAAAGAAAGTGCGAGCACGCCGTATACCTCAATTAAAACAGGAAGTTTCCGTTTCCTAAATTCTAGTTTTTATTGTTAATGCAAATTCATTTCACAAAGAACGAAACAAAATTAGAGGGGCAGTCGCCTAGAGCCAAAAAAGTGGCTTCCGTCCAAACGTGACCAAATTTTCAACGCCACTCAAATGGCTTCCGTCCGCAAACAGTTAAGATAAAAATAATGAAGAGTCACACTAAGTCACCCTCTTATGCTCTTTCTCTCACAATTTCGTGACACCAAATGAAAATGCGCTAAAGATGGCATAAATCACAAGATCATTGGTTTAACTCTCGTATTAGAAGATGACCAAAAAATTATGTACATATTTATTTGCGCGGGGCCCCTAAAAGCGCGGGGCCCGTAACATATGCTACTTTTGCTACTACGTTAATCCGGCTCTGCCTACGCCACTAGGGTCGATACTTGAAGAAGAAGAATAGTTGACCACTTATTTTGTGTAGAACTGTAATGAGCTTGCGGCCAAAGTCACAACATTCTATTTATAACTCAGTCTTGAGGTTGTCACATAATTTTGCGTCGATCTTTTGTCCTCTCCGGCAGTAGTCAGTTGCATTTGTTGTGAGTACTGATTACGGGAAATTTTCAGTGGTTGGCACATTTTCTTTCTCTGTTATCTAGCAGACATTAGCTATTTTCTAATAACTTTACACTCCTTTCAGTAATAATTTGTCTTGACTGTTTACCTGACCATCCCTGCCGAGAGAGTTGACAGGTAATGCAATATTGACCGACAGTCATATTGGTAAAATTCTCGTCTACCAAACCTTGGTCGCGCCGGATTAGCGCGACGTACGCCCAGCCAGTTTATTTAGCGCTGATATGGCGATTGGGATTCACTAATTACACTGACTAACAAAAAAAAATTTTTTTTTCTTTCTCTAACATTTCTATGTTTTTCTGGTCAATTTTAATGCGCTGTTTTTAAATCTGCAAACCGTTTTTCTCTATCAGGTCGGGATCTCTAGAAATACGCAATTGAAGTTTTTTAACAACGCATACAGTATTACAACATCATTTGTACAAGAAGTATAACAGTTATGTAGGCTTGAATTTTTTTGCAGTCGACTTTCGTCGGTGAATGGCATGTGGTACATCGCGATGAAGCATCCAACAATAATCGGCAAGCATGGTCACACTCCACCGTCCTTGATAACGTGACTCCATTACGGCGATATGTTGATGGAATCGTTCTCCATGTTCATCGCTGACTTCGCCAAGGTTGTCAGGGAAAAAGTCAAGATGCGAATCGAGCAAATGGATTTTGAGGGACATGTTACAGCCCACAATTCTGTATGCATCTATGCACTGCTTAACAATATGCACATAGTCGACAGATTTGTGATTTCCCAGAAAGTTATCGACGATCGATTTGAATGCCATCCATGCGCGAAGTTCACTACCATGTAACAAGTTCTCGAATTTTTGTTCTGCAATAACTTTCCTAATCTGAGGTCCTACAAAGATACCTTCCTTTATCTTTGCATCGCTAATTTGCGGAAACTTTTCTCAAAGATAAGTGAAAGCTTTGCTCGTTTTATCTAACGCTTTTACGAAATTCTTCATGAGCCCCAACTTTATATGTAACGGTGGTAAAATGATGCTGTCTTTGTTAACTAATGGCTCGTGTATTACATTTTTATGCCCGAGCTGCATACGATCCCTGATAGGCCACACCTTTCTTGCATAATGTTCCTGTCTGTTGCGGCTGTCCCATTCACATAGGAAGCAACAAAATTTAGTATACCCAGTCTGCATGCCCGTGAGAATTGCAATGACCTTTAGGTCTCCACAAATCCGCCATTGGTAGTCATTGTACTTTATTTTTACCAAAAGTATAGCCATATTGTTATAAGTTTCTTTCATATGAACAGAGTAGGCGACTGGAATTGATGAAAATAAATTTCCATTATGCAATAACACGGATTTTAAACTAGTCTTGGAAGAGTCGATGAAAAGTCGCCATTCGTTGACTATGTGCTCATGACCGAGGTGCACCATTAGACCTTTTACATCTTTGCAATAGCAAATGTCATCATCCATCTCAAAGTATTGAACAAGTTCTCTGTGTCTATGATGAAATTTAGATATCGGAGTATTGGGCGCTAAAAGATTCCATTCTTTGAGTCGCGAACCGAGTAATTCCGCTTGTCCTTTGGTGAGAGCGAGATCACGTATTAGATCTGAAAGTTCTGAATGGTTAATTAAGTGAACACCATCATTCATCGGTACATAATCCGAGTCAGAATTAGTTTCTAAAGCAGGTAAACTATCACTTTCTGATGGTTCATTCACGTCCAACGGATATTGTTCTGGTGGAACTGGGATCGGACACGTGATTGGATCATGAGGCACTGGTTTCGAAACCGATTCAGTATTTGGATAAACCACAGACTTTCTAGTTTCAAAAATGTGAAACCATAGATATTTGTCAAGCAGAAGTAACAATCAGTAGCGTGATTTGTCGGTTCATGCCATATTACTGGCACTCCAAAAGGCATCGACTTATGCTTCGGCGATTTTCGTAACCAACCTGCCAATGTATTTGCACAAGTCAAACAAACTGCATTTGGCTTCCAAGATTTATTTGCATCATCAACTTTCGAATCAAAATAAAGTTCATATGCTTTCTTTAGCAATGGTGTAAAGTTTTTCTGGTGAACACAATCGGTAAAATATCCGCACACGTAACAGAACAGATCAGCCGAATTTCTACAACTTCTAGAAGCCATATTTCACTCAGAATTATTTCAAAATACAGTAACTATTTGAAATATAACGTAACATATGTCATGCATCTTTTAGCAGTATAAAAAGTAGAATTATTTTGCATTTTATTAATTTTTAAAAAGTTATATAGTAAAAATGAAACGGAGCAAATAACGGTTTCCCAAAAATATATTTATTCACAAATATCTTAAGAACCCAATGTGATAGAGATAAACGGATTTCAAATTTGAAATCAGCGCAAGAAACTGACCTAAGAACACTTATTCTTATATAAGAAAGAAAAATGTTGTTTGTCAGTGTTACAGCCGTGCAGAGTCACAGCCCAGATAGTTGCACGAGGGTCGGTGTTTGCACAAGGACGGGGAGATAAATTACCCGACTGAGAGGAATTAGAGGAATAGGATGACTGCTCTAGATTTTGTTTACGAGATGGCTCATCTGTGGGTTTACGTTTTGTGCTGGGAAGTTCGGCCATTGCATTGGTATAGCATTCTGCCTTATTGAGTATGTCCTCAAGCCTGTCTTTGGTATGGCAGAGAGAATTAGGATAAGATCCATTTTGAGACAGGAGGCGAAGGACTCAGGATTAGAAGGAGAAGCCGCGAACCTGTTTGTCAACAAAGAACTTGAAAGATATGACGCGGACCAACAGAGAGAAGAAAAAGAGAAAAAGGAAGCGGAAGAGCGGGCAGAAGCTAGGAAGAAAGAAGCGGACGATCGTCAATTGGAGCAGAAGAAAATTGAGGCAGAGATGGACGCCCGCAGGGAAAGAGAGAGAGAGCGAGAAAGACAACATGAACTGGCGCTTAAGGCTTTAGAGAGTCGGGGCGCCTCTACTTCGAATAACGGAGAGCCGTCTTCGCCCCAGTCTCAGTCAATGGATCTCTCCAGCACTCAGTCTGCCCAATTAACTGCGATGTCTTTTGCTTTAGAGTCTTTTCCTAGTCCCAATGAGAAAATTGACAGCTATCTAGAAAAATTCGAGAGGCTCGCAAATCTGTATGGTAAACTCTCAACGTCACTGAAAAGTACTGCTTATGACGTATATACAAAGCTGGGAACCAACCAACATGATTACGACATGCTGAAAAAGGCCTTGCTAGAGCGGTTTGAGATGACCGCCCGAAAATTTCTGCAAATGTTCAGAAACAGCCGGAAAGAGAGCACGGAAACATTCCCGCAGTTCTCTTCATGTCTCACGGGCTATTTGACAAAGTGCATTGAATTATCTGACCTACCTCTTACATATGAGGGACTACTTGAACTTGTTCTTGTGGAACAGATAAAGTCAACTTTGTCAAACGAAACCCGTAGATTTTTGGCTGAACAGGGCGCAGTCAGGCTTGAGGACATACTCAATAAGGCAGAATGCTATACCAATGCAATGGCCGAACTTCCCAGCACAAAACGTAAACCCACAGATGAGCCATCTCGTAAACAAAATCTAGAGCAGTCATCCCATTCCTCTAATTCCTCTCAGAATTATAACCAACGAGAAAATAATACCCAGAGACCTCCCCAGGAAAAATCGAAATTCTACAAAACCCGATACCCCCCTAACAACATTTCTGATCAACCCACCAAGCCTACGTGGCAGCGCGGCCACCAAGGTCAAGGAAAAGGGAAGACCCCTACACCAGGAACGTCTGATCAGGGCAAACAAACCGGTCCAAACCGCGTCGGATGTTTGCATACAGCCTCGAAAGGTAGAGTCAATGTCAGTGATTCTCAACCTGAGGGGGACCGACCCTCAACTCGAGGAACTGTAATTTTGAATGGTACCTCAACTACTTGTCTCTTTGACACTGGATTAAGCTTTAGTTGTATTGTTGCTAGACACCTAGTCAAACCAGGTCAGGAGACAGAGGAAACCGTCAAACTTAGTGGAGTTTTCACGAGTGATGCACCCAGGACGCTTCCTATTGCACTGTTAGAAATACACTCTGATTTTGTCAGAGGTATTATTAAAGCGGCCATTATGGATGATCCTATCTACCCAGTTATCCTGGGATGTAGATATGTGTTTATTGGGAGACCAAAGGAGCCGATTGTGGCAGCGGTAACCACAAGAGGGCAAGCCAAGAAGGAGAGGGAGCATGCGCCAAATTTGTTGCCGAACGAACTGAAGGAAGCGCAACAAAAGGACCCTACTCTGGAGCTCTGCTTTAAAAAACTGCCCATGGCTAAGGACCCCAGACACAACGGAGACATCTTTTCTAAGGATGGCGTATTGTATCGTAGAACGGGCAACCCGGACACGGGGAATAACCAGCTCCTAGTACCGACGCAGTACAGAAGCCAGATCTTAGAAATGGGGCACTCTCTTCCCTTTAGCGGACATATGGGACAAAACGCCACTATTCAGCGAATAAAAAACCACTATTGGTGGCCAGGAATGAACAGCAGTGAGCAACACAGAAGAACGACCTGATGACTTGG
Source organism: Oreohelix idahoensis (assembly GCA_024509875.1). Lineage (NCBI taxonomy): Eukaryota > Metazoa > Mollusca > Gastropoda > Stylommatophora > Oreohelicidae > Oreohelix > Oreohelix idahoensis. The sequence goes on along the minus strand of JAMPIV010001859.1, from coordinate 444,588 downwards.
AAACCCTCTGGAATAAATTCAAGGATATCATAAAGACAGCTGCTGCAGAAGCATGCGGTGAAGTCCGACTTGGGAACCAGAGAAAGAGGACACCTTGGTGGACATAGGAAGTCAAAGAGAAAATAAGAGAGAAGAAAATGGCATGGAAACAATACTTAGGAGCTAAAAACAGAACAGGACAAATGGAAAAATATAGAGAATATGTGACACTCAGAACAGAAGCAAAGAACAAAGTGCTAGCAGCAAAACAGAAGTCCTGGGAAGAATTTGGAGAAAAGCTAGAAAAAGATGCACAAGAAAACCAGAAATTGTTCTATAAGACCCTAAAGAACACGAGGAAGGAAAAACAATGCCCTCTCAAATTTATAAAGGACAAGCAAGGCAAATTGCTTACTGCCCCGAAGGAAGTAATGGAAAGATGGAAAGAATATTTCTCAGAACTCCTGGATGGTGAGCATGGTGAAGCATCAGAAATGATAACCACGAGCATAGAAGAGAAAACCAATGATGGTGAAGATGACATAAAGATGGAAGAACTGAGGGCAGCACTAGAGAAAATCAAGATGGGCAAAGCAGCAGGGCATAATGGTATAACACCAGAAATGGTTAAGTACATGGGAGCATCAGGCGACCTATTACTCTTAAAGGTCCTACAGGCAGCATAGTGCAACAAGACCATACCAAAGGATTGGGAGATTGCCATCATAACACCAATTTTCAAAAAGGGTGACAATCGACAATGTGGAAACCATAGAGGCATATCCCTTCTCAGTGTCCCTGGTAAAATCTACTCTAGAATCCTAGAGCAGAGACTCCGACGCCTAGCTGAGCCACAATTGGATGAGGTCCAGTGCGGATTCCGAGCAAACCGAAGTACTCAAGACCTAATCTTCACACTCAGACAGCTGAGTGAAAAGGCCCTTGAGTATAAGAGTGAGATCCATCTTTGTTTCATAGATCTGGAAAAGGCGTTTGACAGGGTCCCCTGGAGCAAACTTTGGGACTGTTTGGCAAGGAAGAATATTCCAGCACCTCTGATTCATGCTATACAGAGCTTCTACAAGACTTGCAGAAATTATGTGAGGACGGCAAACCATAAGTCAGAAGAGTTCAGGACCACCACTGGTGTAAGACAAGGTGATATCCTATCACCTTACCTCTTCATACTCCTTATGGACGATGTCATCAAGGCATGTAAGGAGAGAACAAGAAAGTATTCAGTGGGGTACTGGAAGATGAGACAGGTCTATATTTCGGAGCTGGCATTTGCTGATGATGTTGCCCTGATTGCTAAATCAGAGGCACATCTCCAATCCAACCTGCAAGTCTGGAAGGAAGAGCTGAAGAAGAGAGGGATGGTCATAAGCAGCTCTAAAACAAAATCCATGGTGATATCACGAGAAGAAAGAAGACATCAGATTAAGCTGGGAGAACAGGTCCTGGAGCAGGTCGACCACTTTAAATATCTCGGAGCTATTATAGACCGAAAGGGAGACATCAAAGAATAGTTGGCCACTCGAAAAGCAGCGGCTGGGAGACTTTTTCAGGCCATAAATCGTGGATTCCTCAGCAAGAAAGAGTTTGGTAAGAAAACGAAGATGGCTGTATACCGCTCCACCTATGTCCCAGTCTTGACATATGGATGCGAGTCGTGGGCAATGACTACAACCCACAAAAGCCAGATTCAAACCTCAGAAATGAGGTATCTGAGGAAAGTAGTTGAAGTAACAAGAAGAGACATGGTACGCAACCAGACGATCCGTCAAGGCCTGAAATCCCATCCGCTGCAGACCCAAATAGAACAGTCCCAACTAAGATGGTTTGGCCATGTCTGCAGAATGGGAGAAGATCGGCTACCACGACAAGCATGGGAAACAAAGAGCCAGGGATCCAGACCTCCAGGACGACCCAGAGTCCGCTGGGAGGACAAAATTAGACAATCTTTGAAGGACCGAGGACTAGAATGGAACCAGGCCAGGAAGAAGACAGCTGATAGAATGGTCTGGCGCTCTCTCTTCCAAACCTCTACACCTCACGGTAGAAGGGGAACGACTAAGTAAGTAAGTAAGGAACGTTTTAATGGTACCCTCACCACCATGTTACGTAAGCTGGGTCAGGAGAAACCGGAAGACTGGGACCTATATATATATCGGCTGCCTTATTCGCCTACCGAGAGGTACACCAAGCGTCTACGGGATTCGAGCCAGCTACACTTTTATTTGGCAGACCTATTAAGGGGCCACTAGAAGCCTTACTTCGGTCCCTGACAGATCAGAAGGCTGACGAGACAGTCGTCTCTGCAAGCAAGTATGTATCTGAGCTCAAGGAAAGGCTAAAGCTAGGATGGGATCTAGCTACTACCAACCTTAAGAAAGCCCGCGCTAAAATTACTAAAAGATACAACAAAGCTGCAAAAGAGAGAGAACTACAACCAGGGGAGAAAGTTTTGTTGCTACTTCCAACCGGAAGCAATAAACTTCGCATCGGATGGCAAGGGCCATTTACCGTCCTTAAAAAGATCTCACGTACCAATTACAAGATCTCCATCAAAGGAAAGGAGAAGGTCTTCCACATAAATCTGCTAAAGAAATATTTGGAAAGACCGGTGCCATCCTCCGAGCATCTCTTGGCTGTCGCCATAGCAACGGAAGACGAGGAAGATGATGATGGTTGCATGGAGTATCCATTGCAACCCACAGAATCCTTTAAAGATGTCAAGTTTGGCGACAATCTCTCACCAGAACAACAAACAGAAAGCAGGGCTCTACTAAAACAGTACAGTGCAGTCTTAACGGATGTACCTGGTCGAACAAATCTCATCGAATTTGATATGAAACTAACAAACGAGACCCCTGTTCGAACCAGAGTTTACCCCATACCGTACGCTAAAGCTGATGCACTTCGCGGAGAAATAGACAAGCTGCGCCAAGCAGGAATTATCAGTGAGTCTACATCTCCTTACAGTTCCAGTGTAGTGCTGTTGCAGAAGCCCAATAAGGAAGTTCGGCTGTGTATAGATTACCGGCTGCTAAACGCTGTAACGGAATTCCAGCCCGAACCTCTCCAAACTGTTTCTGAGTTGTTCACCAAGCTCAGCAAAGCAAAGATTTTCTCCAAGATTGACCTCAGTAAAGGTTATTATCAGATACCAGTCAAGGAGGAAATTAAACCTTTGTTAGCTTTCAGCACTAGTGAAGGACATTACACATTTAATGTGATGCCGTTCGGATTGCATAACGCACCAGGAGTGTTCACCAGGATGATGAGGAAACTTCTAGAACCTTTGCAAAGTCCCCATATCCATAATTTTATGATGACATATTAATTGCATCGGAAACCTATGAAGAACATATTGATACGGTTGCTATGCTCCTCAGGAGACTACAGGAAACGGGTCTCACAGCCAGACCTAGCAAATGTCTCATCGGGTTTGAACAGTTAGACTTCCTGGGGCATACTATTTCTCACGGATGCAGTTGGCCTATTAAGAAGAACGTGGAGAAAATAGCTGCAGCCAAAAGACCCCGAACGAAGAAAGACGTACGTTCCTTCCTATCATTATGTGCATATTATCAGAAATACATCCAGAACTTCAACGGACTGACGACACCTCTGACTGACCTCACAAAGAAAGGTTGTCCTGATAAGGTCATATGGGATCAAAAGTGCGAGCACGCGTACAGCACTTTGAAAGGACAGTTGTCTGCATACCCCATTTTGAGGTTGCCTGACCTCAACAAACCTTTTGTATTACGGGTCGACGCGTCAGGTCAGGGCATCGGGTCAACACTGCTTCAAGCCGATGACAGTGACCCAAACATGCTATTTCCAGTTGCCTATGGCAGTCGGAAATTAAATAAAGCTGAACGGAACTACAGCGTAATCGAAAGAGAATGTCTCGCTCTGATTGACGGTATCAGACGCCATCATGAGTTTCTCTATGGTACATCTTTCACGGTGCAAACAGACCACGCTCCGTTAGCATTTCTGGGTGCCAATAAAGAATTTAACGCAAGGATCATGCGTTGGGCGCTTCTTTTAAGCGTTTATTCTTTCAAAGTGGAATATATTCAGGGAAGACAGAATGTCGGGGCTGATTTCCTGAGTAGAAACTGGTCTACAGAGGAAGAAGAGCAAACTGAAGATACCACTCGTCCTAAAATCACCAATCAGGTCACCTCCATTGTCAAAAAAATGAAACATGAAAAATGGTTTCATGTCTAAAAGTGGGGACGATTGTGACGTACGTCTAGTTCGACAAGTGAATTTTCCCTGATATGATGGATGATTTAAAGGGACTTTTAGCTTTTCATAACATTAGAACCCCTGAACATTTGTTGTAACTTTTCGTTTCGCCAGAGCGAACCGATGCCACCGGGACTCATTTAGTATGTGGCACGAGATCAAAGACACTGAGACGATCCCCGAGCAGAGAAGCTTGTTTCTCGCAGATATTTATCATCTCCGCGCGAACTCAACTGCTTGCAAGATGGACCAGAGCGATTAGAAGAAAGACACTGGGTGGAGATCTCAGGAAGGACGGGCGGCATGCTATCAAAGACAGTAGTGGTCCCTGAAACGATTTCGCATCCCGGTGTTAAGCACGGAACCGATCGCAGCCAGAGCGAACGGGGAAAGCTAACGCAAGCAGCAAGCGAAGATACGAGAGGCCATGGGCGGCTTCTCTCTTTGGATTTGGCGGTCAGATCCCTCAAAGTTCATGAGATCAAAAAAAGCTGTCAAAGTTCTCATGTCCCACTCATCTTGCATTCCAGTTGTAGATATACAGATCACGTAGAAATACACTTCATCATTCGCTGGCCAGAACTTGATAGAAGCACTAGCGATATTTTAAATCTTGCTAGATTATCCCATGGATTTTCATTTATATTTGCAGTGAATTCTATTTCTGTGCAAAGCGGTAATATATATGGTGTAAAGTGATCAGTGGTCGAGTTCATCCATTATATTTCTTTGGATTTTGTGTTAATTTAAACCTATTAAATTAAACCGTCTCAATAGTTCCAGTTGTAAATGTAACGATATACCTGCTATATTATTTCCAAAAGATAATAGATGTTTAATGCTTAAATTAACTTTTAAAGTCGCGAAGGAATTTATAATTAATAAATTTAGTTAAGTCCTATATTTATAGATGTGTGATTTAACCACTAGAACTCGCGCAGTGTTTATTAAATACATAAAAATATATAATAGTCTTAACGGGAAATTTATCGCGCGCTTAGAAGATTATTTGATTTTTAAAGTATGATTATGTTGTTATGGGTTTTTTATCGTTTTCTCTAGATTGATCACCTTTTGCAATCCCAGCAATAACGAAATCTTTCAGAGTTTCCATACTCGGTTCTTAAACTTCCAGACAGTTTGATGAGACATTTTTTTAAAGTAAATCTTGTGGTGGTCCGGTGCGGCCTAGCTAACATAATTACATGAAAGAAAGCCTACCCAAGATCAATTGATTATTATCATCAAATTAAATTACAACCTGTAAGATAAACTGGAAGATGAACAGTGCCAGTAGCGATAGTTTATATACTGCTCTATTGTGAGAGATTACCGATTTACCTGACTGTGACTGAGCCTAGTTTTTCCTCACTGGATTAAAAAAACGTTACCGGTCAGTTGCTGTCATCACGCAGTGAAGGAATATTGCCATCACCTCATTTTCACCCCTGTGTTGAATTGTGTCAGTGCCATCCCATAGACTCCTTTTTATATAATGAAACACAAGAACTCTTAGAACTTCAAGTCCGGCGATAAGCGGGAATATTTGCTCTCAGTGCAACCTCGCATTATCTGGGGCGGGACATAGAAGGACTGGACAGTTGTCACACGTAAAGAGTTTAAGTACTGTGTATATCATGCTATGGATTGTCTGATGCTGAAATCGGTAAGTGTGTGGTGTATATGAGTGTGGATCCTCACAGTGTGCATGAATGACAGGAGATTTATTTTTTTTGGCAACAAACCATTTGTTAACTTGCCTACCGGGTAATACGTTTTCTGTATACCCGGCATTGTTCCTTTAGTGGGATAATTTGTTAACTCTGTTTCCTTCCCCCCCCCCTCCCTTTTTTTTTCTTTGCTTAGTAAAGGGAAGACACCAGTTGGGATAACAGTATTTTTTTGTCTACCACCATAACTAATATTGTAACACCTCTTTCAGAGTAATTAAATTCACTGTTGGGTTACATTTTCTATGCTCCTGATAACTATCTATCTTGAGACTGGGTTTATCTTTGTCTAATACAAGCGGGAAGGGCTTGGTCGATACCAATCTTCTTCACCCCCTCCCTACCTTGATATTTGCATTTTTCTGTACTTATGATAATTTTATGTAACACTTGATATTGTTTTTTTGTGATTTGATCTTTACGGTAAATAAACATCATAAACTTATATCGGACCGTGTTGGAATACCCAAAAGCCCAAAAAATTCCGTATTTGTTTAATATAGCTGTATCCACGTCGTCTGAGTGTGTGAAGCACCCAAATCGGTGTGAGCGCAGACGTGTGTCTGGAAAACTGGCAAATAATCGTTTGACCAGGAGAGTGGAAGAGAAGATTGAGAGAAACGATTTGTCGTAAATAAGTCTGTCTTTACTCTCCTCCAGCACTCTGTGGAGCATCATATTTAATCTATACATTTCTATCACTGAGTTTTCATCATCATTCTACACTCTAAACCGGACTACTATTTCTAGACTCTTTTCTCTCTAAATAAATTTACGACAGTGCATTATTTATTTACTTTTATGTTGGTCAGAGTGGTTAGAGCGTTCGCCTTTCGTGGTACAGGTGCGGTGTTCGAAAATCGGTGGCGTCACGTTCCAGTCTACCCTCCTGTAATTGGGTGCCTGACTCTGCTCTTGCGTAAGGGAAAGGAGATGCAGCGAGGAAGGGAACTGGTCACCTCCACCTCTCGATGCTGGACCTAGAATCGTCAAGTCTCGAACACTTCACCCCACTACGGCAGTATCTGCTATGGGACAAACTTATTTTCTTCTGCCAGTATAAACAAAGAGTACAGATAGTTTTAAGACAGGAAACTATATATAGCGCAATACAACAGAAGGCTATCTGATCACCAGAAGTTGTCTCCCAGGTGATCAAGTGTTTCGGCCTCTTAATCTCCGTTACGCTCTAAAGGGGTGGGGGCAGGCCCAGGGGGCGTTCTCACTTGGGTCATGACTCCCAAGTGTCAGCGTCCTGTTGTCTTGTGCAGAGGATTGAAACCACTCCACCTTGGTTGCATCTTTCAACTTCACTCTTGTTTTTCAGCCAGCTGTAAGCAGTTGTGAAAGTAAGCCTTATGTTGAAAATAAATTACTGTCCAAAATTCCAGAGGCCGTTGCTGTTGTTCCACAGCCAGCTCAATGCCCTTTCCGCAGTTTTCAAAATGTAGCGACACAGAGCATCGCACATTAGATTCAGGTATGATAGCTGTACCGAGTACAGTGATTTCGGACTTAATAAAAACCACATCGACTTAAGACAGGGATCGTCGAAACGAAACTCCATCGTAAGTCAAGAACAGTTTGTTTTTAAATAAGATTATACAATTTCAGCACCGTAGGTGAGACTTTATGAAGTACATGGTACTCCGGAATGTTAAGCAAAAGGATAGCGGGTTTGGGTTTTATGAAAACGTCGACAGGTGGTACGTTCTGGGGGTAATTTTACGTGGCTTCTATTTAACGTTGTGACATGATGTAAGTTTTTCACAAACCCTTTTGGAGAAACCTAATACACTCTGAACATAGGTTTAAAAAATGAGGGTTGGTTTATTGGATAGAATCAGCAGATGTATGACAAAGTTTAGATGCGCAAATGGAAACAGAAACTAAAAACAGCTTTCATGTAAAGCCACAGTGTAACCGGAATGATGACGACGACGGTAAAAATCTCGATTTAGTATTCCGACTTATACATATAAGCAGACAAGAAAATAATGTACATATGTTCATCAACAATTGGAGACCTGAAATTTATGAGACAATCATATTGTGGAATGTATGCTGCAGGATTGAAAAGGGAGTCACATTTTAACTACAAGTTGTACATCTGGAAGAAATCTAAATAAAAGCTTCATTTATATATATTTCGGACTTTGCTTCACTGCAGATAGAAATTGTTGATTTCGAATTACTTAATGTTCAGGGATCTAGGAACTATTGAGAGTACTGCCATTACTACTACATGAGCTACTTCCAATTCAAAATCTAAACCGAACCTGGAACCCGTACAAATGGCTCAAGTAAAGTAACATGTCTGGAGGTTTATCCAGTGAACACAAACTTGATATATGAACACAAACTTGATATATGAACATGAACTTGATATATGAACACAAACTTGATATATGAACACAAACTTGATATATGAACACAAACTTGATATACTACCTAAGTTAGAATAACGTCGGAAATGCTTCCTTTTCTGTCCTTTATTCTTTCAACGGAGAATAGCTCCTAAATTACTGGCCACAAATATACATTAACACAACACCAGCTTCTTAGTTGGTGTGTCAATGTAACACGCATTCTTACTTATACAAATACACCTATCATTCTGATCCGATCTTCTGTAATATTTTCCGATGGAATATTCATTTATATGAAAAGAAAGATAAAATAATAAAACAGAACCTCAACCAGTTTTCCAAATACTATCTGTGTGATTACGGGCACAACAGTTAACAAGAGCATTATAGCCGTTGCAGCAACATTAAAAATAACAACTGACATTGACTTAAGTAATCACATTACTTATGTCGACCTTTAAACACAAAAAATGACTGAACATGCTTGGACTTCTCATTTCAGAGTAGCTCAGTAAGATTATTTGAACTTCTCATTTCAAAGCAGCCCTGTAAGATGAATTGAACTTCTCATTTCAGAGTAGCTTAGTAAGATGATTTGGACTTTTCATTTCAGAGTAGCTCAGTAAGATTATTTTGATTTCTCTTTTCAAAGCAGCCCTGTAAGATGAATTGGACCTCATTTCAGTGCAGCCCTGTAAGATGAATTGGACCTCATTTCAGAGCAGCCTAGCAAGTTTTCAAATACTCCAAGTGTTTGATTTGGAGATATTCCTAGAAGAAAAAAAAAGGTGATTCAGTAACACAGACTCCATTCCGATTTTCTGGACATGGAGAGAGCTTGAATGGATGGCACAAGACGGAGATACTTGGATGGTACTTGTTGACGCTCTGTGCTGCAGGGAGCTGAAATGTTATAGTTCAATGAAGTTACCATAACAATTAAACTGTAGAACATTAAGCTTTAGAGAAAGTGGACGTCAGGCATGATGACAGATAGATAAAAAAAGTGAATGAGTTCAGTAGCAGATGCTGCCAAAGGGCGTGAAGTGTTAGAGACTTCCTAGGTCAAGCTTTATGAGGTGCGGTGACTAGTTCCTCTCCTTGCTGCCTTTGCATTCCCAAACTCAAGAGCAGAGGAAGGTACCAATTTATAGCTTGGTAGATTGTATTGCGTTCAGAGCAGCTGTAATGGAGACAACTTTCTGGAAAGAATACGTCACATGATGATGAGATTGGATCGAGACGCAACTAGGTTTTGATCCAGGAGCCTGGTAACTTCATCGTGAGAGGTAAGCCCTCAAACCGCTTAGCCAATTGACGCTCTCCAAGATAGATAGCCTGCCATCAATGGTACCTATACCTTGTAGCGGTATGGCAGCTTGCGTACCCTGACAATCCCCAGAGCTATGCCAGTGGGAGTTTTACTCCTGGTAGGTTCAACCAAGCTGGACTGGTCTGTGTGGGTAGGGGTCAGACAAAAGCTGGTACCCTGGTCCTCCAGGTTGGGGGTTTTAGCATAGGGCTGACACCCCTGTCTATGTAAAAAAATAATGAAGTTACGGAAACAACAATTTTGGAATGTGTAGTGAAATTGACAGAGATACAACGGTAAAATTCCTCCAAGGATAACATTTAAGGATAAAAACATAATGCGTAGGCTGCTGATGTACATGATCGCCTAGACCGCGGGTCATCATCCCCCATAAAAATTGACTTGCTAGACCGGAGGGGAACGGAGTATCAAAAGGAAAAAAAAAAAATATGACTGGAAAGGCTAAAGAGACGCAATTGGGGGGGGGGGGAATGGATGAAGTAAAAAAATTCAAGTCCCCCAATTGACACGAGGTACGGAATTGGACGTTTTGCGATACCAAGCGCTTGATTTGAATTTGAGCGGAAGAGAACGCAGATGTCTGAAAAAATTACAAAAAAATTAAAAAGTAAATTTTTCTTAATATTAATGTTAGGAATATAAAAATTAGCTGGCCAGATGGCCTATTCTGAGCAGTGAACGAATATGGTCTTAATTTTACAGACGGATAGATAATATTGAAAATAATGACAAAAGACAGTGTAGTTTACATCAGCCACAGACTGCATTGAATCTAACATATCGTTATTTGCACACAAAAACACGACCTTGGGGACGCAGGTGTTCAAATTTACTTGGCATAGAAGTGAAGGGACATTGGTGGTAGCTGTGTCTAAATATAACTTTTTACAACAAAAATTTGAAGGGGAGAGAACGGTTGGGTCAAAAATCGAGCACAATTTTGTAGAAACACAAGTAGAGACGGACAGACTAACAGATAACCATCCATACGTGACTGAAGCTTGACTGAAATGACTTTAGTGAGGAAATTTGAAATTAAAAATAAACCTCGGCAGTGATTGGCCACAGACAATCATATCATTAGCGCTCAGAGCGCATTTGGGGTCATTCTTCAATAATTGTTCAGTGTTAGACACAGATTTTAAAGTGTGGTGTTTTCCCATATGAAAGACAGTGAGTTAAATTTAGGGACGCCATCCTATAGCCAGCAGCTCAGCTGAGTTTTGCTAGCACTTCTGTGTTAATTATTCATAATCTGGTAAGATTGAAATTATTTCTTTATATATTTTGAATATTGTTTCATGTTCGAGTGATTTGATACTGCCATATCATAATCTAGCCTTACAAACAAGTAGGGATTTTGCTCTAGACCCCCCGCCCAAGTCAGGGTCTAGGGACTAACAATGTACCTAAACACCAGCAAGGATTATGCAAGACCGATCAAGAGTTGAGAATAAGGAAACATATTACCTATCCTCTTTTAGGGTAGAAAACTAATAATTATTTTTCAGAATCTATAGTCTGGGAGGATCTATCGGATGTAAACCCACCATGGTAACTGTGCTGTTTGGTCAGAGAGATCTGACCTGTCTGTATAATGTGGTTGTTGTGTCAGTGTGGTGTCCAGACGTGGGTAGAGAATAGATTTTGACACATGGCCCATACTTTGATTGCAGAGCTGCGAGTTTCTGTCGTCAACGAAGCAGTATCTACTCGGGTGGTGATTTACACAAGTGTATCTGTGCAGTCCTTGTGACAGAGACCACCATTATTGCCCGCCAGCACGGAGAGGTGGGACCACCTGATTTCAGCACCAGAGCTACAAATTCCAGATGAGTGAGCCTCTGGTCTGCTGGATATTCACCAACCCCATTAAGTTGCAGATACCCCATAAAAATTCCCACCATTTTCTGGACACTATGTAGTCAATATAGACAGGTGTGATGAGACCACCCCAACAGCACAGACAATAAATATCCTCCCTAGTAGCTGACTACCAGAACATTTTAATAAAACTAACTATTCTAGTACTTAAATATGTTCACTTTTGCATTTATTATGTAACATTCCATGCATAATTTTTATAAATTTTAAATCCTTCTTTTAAAACAAGTTCTGGTCAAAATAAAACTTGATCCAGAACAAATAAATGTAATATAATTATATCAAAAACTTTACACACGTGAGTTAGTTCAGTGTATTGTAACACTTGTTAATCTTATTAGTCTTGTTAAATATCTATGGGTATATTTATAACTATCACACCACAGTACACATCATAACCCTAGACACTTTACGCAGCTACATTCATTAAAAAAAAAAAAATTAAGTGTGAGGTCGTAGTGGTAGCAAGAAAGGCCTTCTGACAATTCTCAATTACATTTTATCTCAGGAGCCTTCACAGCTGGCCTCATACAATTTACATGTAGTACCATCATCATCATACAATACCATCAATACCACTACATATATTGGGGTCTTGTCCAGGGATAATTAGCCCAACAGTAATATTAAGATCTCCTGGTGGGAGAAATAAAAGTAGGGAAATAAATTGTAAAATTTCCTTTAAAATTAAAAGTGTCCCTGCGGATAAAAGTTGGTGAATCTTCACAGCCAGTAATAATTAATTAGTTAACTGGTTAGTTAGAATTAGTTAGACTATAGTAATTAGAAGTACTTAGTGTATTTACTGGTTAGAGATTTAGCTTATATATTATTATATTGTCTAAAAAGTATGGCTGAGCTAGCAAAGTTTAGATCAGCTGCTGTGCTCACTGCGAAGGAGATGGGGATGGATGGTCAAATTTTAATTCAATACGTAACGACTGAATGTGATAAATATATTGAAAGGGAAGATAGAAAGGTAGCTGAAGAGAAGAGGTTACAAATTGAGGCTGATAGAGAAATTAAGAGGCTGCAGATGGAGGCAGAAGAAAAACGACAGCAAAGGGAGGCAGAAGATAAAAAGGCCGAAAGGGAGGCAGAAGATAAAAAGGCCGAAAGAGAGGCAGAAGATAAAAAGGCCGAAAGGGAGGCTGAAGATAGAAGGTTGCAGAGGGAGCACGAATTACGACTAAGGGAGCTGGAATTACAAGGCCCGGCCCCTGAAAATGGTGCCAGCCCTTTTGCCTCAGATGCTACGCCCAGTATGGGAGCCTCAAACTCAGCTATGGGGTTTCATTTAGACCATTTTGTTGAGAAAGACGATGACATAGAGGGGTACCTGGGACGTTTTGAGTTATTAGCTACTACATATGGGTTAGAGAGAGAGAGGTGGAGTTTAAAGCTATCACAGGGATTGAGGGGTGCTTCTTATGAAGTATTTGCCAAAATGAACAGGGAAGACCAAGACAATTATGACATGTTAAAGCAGGCTTTGTTATTAAGGTACGAGAAGAATGGTGAATTTTATCGTAAGAGATTTAGAAATGCCAAACTGTTGTCTGGGGAGACATACCACCAATTCTCTGCCAGACTAGAAACCTATTTGGAGAAATGGACGGCTCTGGGGAAGACCCAAGATCTTAAAGAAATGATCATGATTGAGCAATTGAGAGAGTCCATGGCTCCAGACATGAGAAAATTTCTCATGGAACAAGGTGCAGAGAAGTTGGGGGAAATTTTAAATGTTGCTGAGAGGTATCAGGCAGCCCAGGCAGAGGTAAGTGGTGCTAAGAAGAAGCACATAGACAATTTTAAAGCTCCACAGCAATTTAATAAATTTGATAATAGAGAGCAGGGAAATAAAGGTAGGACAAATTTTGAGCGGCCAAGAAATGACTATCGCGACAGAAACTCACAGTTCAATGACCAAAAGTTCAATGAAAGAAAACCGTTGAACCAAGGAAAAAGATGGTGTAAATGGTGCAAGAAGGATAACCATAACACCGAATTTTGTAGAAGGAAACCTTCAAACATTGCTGCAATGAAGTCGGGGACGCAAAGATTAAAGGTTAATCCTAAGGGACAACAGGAACCTTATCACCCCCCAGTTTGTGAGGATGTTATTTGTAATGGGGTCACCATAAGGTGCCTTTATGATACAGGTTTGGATTATGATTCAGTTGTGAAGTCTAGCCTAGTGGACCCAAGTCAGTATACCACAGAAACAGTGGAAATACAAGGGGCGACTAAGGACATACCACTCATGACACTTCCCATCGCAAGGATAACGGTGAAAACTCGCTATGTGGAAGGAGAAATCAGAGCAGCAGTGATAGATGAACCAATCTACCCTCTGATATTGGGGTGTAGATACGTCTTCTTGGGGAATCCCGAGAAACCTGTGATCATGGCGACAGTGCAGACCAGGTCACAGAAGAAGGAGGAAGAAGGTGAACCTATAAACGCTCATCCAGAGGAGATGAGGAAGGCGCAGGCTGAGGATAGGACACTCAAGCCCTGTTTTAAAAAATTGCCCAAATGCCACACACCTCCGAGCAAGGGGGAATATTTCATGAAGAACAAACTCTTATACAGGAAGGCCGGAACTGGAACAAATGGTCACAACCAGCTGGTTCTTCCCATTGCATATAGAGAGAAAGTGATGGAACTCGGACATGCAATCCCCTTCAGTGGTCACATGGGGATCAGCGCCACAGGACAGCGTATAGCTTGTCATTACTTCTGGCCAGGGATAACGGAGGATATAAAAAGATATGTCAAATCCTGCCCAGAATGTCAAAGGGTAGCTCCAAAGCACTGGACTGCCCCTGCAACTCTAGGGGAAATGCCCATAGTGGGAACACCTTTTGAGAGGGTTGCAGTGGATATTGTAGGACCTCTCACTCGGACCAAGAGGAGGAACAGTTACATCCTTACTCTGGTGGACACTTGTTCTATGTGGGGAGAGGCGGTAGCCCTGCCATCAATTGATTCAAAACATGTAGCAGAGGCACTACTTACAATATTTACCCGATTAGGATTCCCGCATCAAATCTTGACGGATAATGGTTCTCAGTTCAAGGGGAAACTAACGGAAGAAGTTTTTAAGCTATTTCAAGCCAGGCACTTTCATTGTAGTCCGTACCATCCACAAGGGAACGGCCAGGTAGAGAGGTTCAATGGGACTCTCATTTCTATCCTGAGAAAGCTGGCACACGAAAAACCGGATCTGTGGGATCAATTCCTGCCCGCCGCATTGTTTGCGTACCGGGAGGTACCACATAGTTCAACCGGGATGGCTCCCGCAACTCTGCTATTTGGGAGGCCAATAAAAGGTCCATTAGAGGCCCTATTAAGGACCTGGACAGATGAGAAGGCGGAAGAGACTGTTACCTCATCTTATCAATATGTGAACGAACTGACCACTCGTTTGAAAGCTGGATGGAAACTGGCAAATGATAATTTGAAACAAGCCAGGAAGAAACATGCAGCATATTTTAATAGGAAGGCAAAGGACAGGGAACTGGCAGTCGGAGAGAAGGTGCTGCTTCTACTACCGGGAAGCCAGAATAAATTACAAATTGGTTGGCAAGGTCCATATACGGTTCTAGAGAAGGTGTCTAGAACAAACTATAAAATTGACAAAAAGGGGAAGGAAAAAGTTTATCATGTAAACCTGTTAAAGAAGTATCTGGACAGACCACTCCAGGAAAGCACCCCCTTATTGACCTTGGCTATTGCAACCCAGATGCAAAAAGAACCACTCACCTCACATGAATACCCATTACATCCTTGTGAAACAGCAGCACAGGTAAAAGTCAGTAAGCACCTGACTAAAAACCAGAGGGAGAGAGTTCAACAAGTTCTGGAGGAACATACAGATGTATTAACAGATAAACCAGGCCATACAAATTTGCTACAGTATGACATGAAACTGGTAGACTCAAACCCAATCTGTATGAGAGCCTATTCTATTCCGTTCGCGAAGGAGAAGGCATTAAAGGAAGAAATAGATTATTTATTGAAGGAGGGGATTATTTCGCACAGTGAATCATCTTTTAGTTCTAGTGTCGTTTTGTTGAGGAAACCGTCTGGGGAACACAGACTGTGCATAGATTACAGGAAACTGAATGCTGTCACAGAAGGACAAGTGGATCCATTACCAGACACAAAACAGCTATTTGCCAGACTGAACAAGGCAAAATACTTTTCAAAAGTGGATCTTAGTAAAGGCTATTACCAGATCCCAGTGAAGCCTGAAGTGAGACCTTATTTGGCTTTTAGCACTTCGGATGGACATTATGAATTCAATATGCTACCATTCGGACTGAAAAATGCTCCGAGTGTGTTTTCAAGGATGATGCGAAAATTGTTGGACCCCCTGAATAACCCATGTATCACAAATTTCATGGATGATATTCTCGTCGCCACCGAGACATTTGAAGAACACATTGAAGCTCTGGAGATGTTGTTTGATAGACTTCGGGAGGCGAACTTAACTGCTAGGCCAACAAAATGTTGTATTGGATGCAAAGAGTTGGAATTCTTGGGGCACACTGTATATCAGGGTAATATGACCCCTGATCCTAAGAACTTGGAAAAACTGCAGAGAGCACCTAGGCCGCAAACCAAAAAGGACGTGCGATCATTCGTGTCGTTATGCGGATTTTATCAGAAATACATCAAAAATTTTAACGCCATTTGTGCTCCTCTGACTGATCTGACTCGCAAGGGACTTCCAGATAAAATAATTTGGACTGCACAATGTGAACTAGCGTTCCAAGAGTTAAAGGAAAAACTCACTAGCAAGCCTATTCTCAAACTGCCTGATTTGACACAGGACTTTGTCTTAAGAACCGATGCAAGTAATGTGGGACTAGGAGGGGCTTTGTTGCAAAGATCATCTTCACCTGATGGGGAACTTAAACCAGTCGCTTATGCAAGCCGCAAATTGAATAAGGCGGAACAAGGATACTCCACAAGCGAAAAAGAATGTTTAGCATTAATCTGGGCAATAAAGAAGTTTCAAATCTATCTGTATGGTAGGACTTTTGTGGTGGAGACGGATCATCAGCCTCTCGTGTTCTTGTCTCAGGCTAAGCATGAAAACGCAAGATTGCTGAGGTGGTCTTTATTGCTTCAACCTTATCAGTTTAGTATCCAATATATCCCAGGCAAATTGAATGTCGGTGCAGATTTCCTCAGTCGGCACCCCTGTGATCAAAATTAGAGTAATGGCAGACGGGAGGAGTAATTTTACCTATGTGTATCGCTGGTTTTGGAACTTGCCATAGGCATGTTTTCAGGTGGGGAGATGTGTAGTGAAATTGACAGAGATACAACGGTAAAAATTCCTCCAAGGATAACATTTAAGGATAAAAACATAATGCGTAGGCTGCTGATGTACATGATCGCCAAGCCCGCGGGTAAACATCCCCAAAAATTTGACTTGCTAGACCGGGGGGGAACGGAGGATCAAAAAAGGAAAAAAAAATGACTGGAAAGGCTAAAGAGACGCAATTGGGGGGGGGGGGGGGGGGAAAGGGAGAAAAGAAAAAAAAATTCAAGTCCCCCAAATTGACACGAGGTACGGAATTGGACGTTTTGCGATACCAAGCGCTTGATTTGAATTTGAGCGGAAGAACGCAGATGTCTGAAAAAAAATTACAAAAAAATTAAAAAGTAAATTTTTCTTAATATTAATGTTAGGAATATAAAAATTAGCTGGCCAGATGGCCTATTCTGAGCAGTGAACGAATATGGTCTTAATTTTACAGACGGATAGATAATATTGAAAATAATGACAAAAGACAGTGTAGTTTACATCAGCCACAGACTGCATTGAATCTAACATATCGTTATTTGCACACAAAAACACGACCTTGGGGACGCAGGTGTTCAAATTTACTTGGCATAGAAGTGAAGGGACATTGGTGGTAGCTGTGTCTAAATATAACTTTTTACAACAAAAATTTGAAGGGGAGAGAACGGTTGGGTCAAAAAATCGAGCACAATTTTGTAGAAACACAAGTAGAGACGGACAGACTAACAGATAACCATCCATACGTGACTGAAGCTTGACTGAAATGACTTTAGTGAGGAAATTTGAAATTAAAAAAATAAACCTCGGCAGTGATTGGCCACAGACAATCATATCATTAGCGCTCAGAGCGCATTTGGGGTCATTCTTCAATAATTGTTCAGTGTTAGACACAGATTTTAAAGTGTGGTGTGTTTTCCCCCATATGAAAGACAGTGAGTTAAATTTAGGGACGCCATCCTATAGCCAGCAGCTCAGCTGAGTTTTGCTAGCACTTCTGTGTTAATTATTCATAATCTGGTAAGATTGAAATTATTTCTTTATATATTTTGAATATTGTTTCATGTTCGAGTGATTTGATACTGCCATATCATAATCTAGCCTTACAAACAAGTAGGGATTTTGCTCTAGACCCCCCCCCCAAGTCAGGGTCTAGGGACTAACAATGTACCTAAACACCAGCAAGGATTATGCAAGACCGATCAAGAGTTGAGAATAAGGAAACATATTACCTATCCTCTTTTAGGGTAGAAAAACTAATAATTATTTTTCAGAATCTATAGTCTGGGAGGATCTATCGGATGTAAACCCACCATGGTAACTGTGCTGTTTGGTCAGAGAGATCTGACCTGTCTGTATAATGTGGTTGTTGTGTCAGTGTGGTGTCCAGACGTGGGTAGAGAATAGATTTTGACACATGGCCCATACTTTGATTGCAGAGCTGCGAGTTTCTGTCGTCAACGAAGCAGTATCTACTCGGGTGGTGATTTACACAAGTGTATCTGTGCAGTCCTTGTGACAGAGACCACCATTATTGCCCGCCAGCACGGAGAGGTGGGACCACCTGATTTCAGCACCAGAGCTACAAATTCCAGATGAGTGAGCCTCTGGTCTGCTGGATATTCACCAACCCCATTAAGTTGCAGATACCCATAAAAATTCCCACCATTTTCTGGACACTATGTAGTCAATATAGACAGGTGTGATGAGGCCACCCCAACAGCACAGACAATAAATTATCCTCCCTAGTAGCTGACTACCAGAACATTTTAATAAAACTAACTATTCTAGTACTTAAATATGTTCACTTTTGCATTTATTATGTAACATTCCATGCATAATTTTTATAAATTTTAAATCCTTCTTTTAAAACAAGTTCTGGTCAAAATAAAACTTGATCCAGAACAAATAAATGTAATATAATTATATCAAAAACTTTACACACGTGAGTTAGTTCGGTGTATTGTAACACTTGTTAATCTTATTAGTCTTGTTAAATATCTATGGGTATATTTATAACTATCACACCACAGTACACATCATAACCCTAGACACTTTACGCAGCTACATTCATTAAAAAAAAAAATTAAGTGTGAGGTCGTAGTGGTAGCAAGAAAGGCCTTCTGACAATTCTCAATTACATTTTATCTCAGGAGCCTTCACAGCTGGCCTCATACAATTTACATGTAGTACCATCATCATCATACAATACCATCAATACCACTACAGAATGTCAGGACAATGTACGAGACAGGTAAACTAAGACAGGTCACGGCAGAAATGAGAAACTATAGGTTACACATCCTGGGGATAAGCGAGAGCAGATGGACAGGGGCAGGAAAAGTTAAAACAGCAACAGGAGAAACAGTACTTTACTCTGGAAGAGAGGATGGACAGCGCAGTGAAGGCGTAGCCATTATTCTACAGAAAGGGATAGAAAGGACATTACTGGAATGGAAACCCATCAACAACAGACTGATACGATTGAGATTGAGAGGGAGATTCACCAACACTACAATAATACAATGCTACGCACCAACGAATGATAGCGATGAGGAGGTCAAGGATGAATTCTATCAACAACTGCAGAAAGAAATGGAGGACACACCTAGATATGATCTTGTTATAGTAATGGGAGACCTCAATGCGAAAGTTGGTACACACAATACATATAATGAAAGAACAATGGGGAAATGCGGCAGCGGAATAGCAAACGAAAATGGGGATAAGCTAATAAGTTTCTGTAGCATTAACAACCTGGTCATTGGAGGAACACTTTTCCCACATAAGGAAATTCACAAGCTAACATGGGAATCACCAAATGGTCGGGACAGAAACCAGATAGACCACATCATGGTTAACGGTAGATGGAGACATGCATTACAAGATGTGAACGTAAGAAGAGGTGCAGATGTGGGAAGCGATCACCATTTAGTAGTAGCAAAACTGAAAGTGAAACTAAGAAGGGCTGGACCAACTGTAACTACACAGAAAAGGTTTGACATCAGCAAATTGAAGGACCCCCTTACCAGAAAAGCTTTTGCGGCCGACATTAAGAAACGATATCAATTTGCCAAAAGCCAGGAAAAGACATTGACTGATGATATAGACCAGAATTTCAACACCATTTCAACAATATATAAGGAAAGCAGCAAATCATGCTTAGGATTCCAGGAAAGAAAGAAGCAAGACTGGATAACACCAGAAACACTAAACACCATAAAGATGAGAAAGGAAATGAAAAGAAAGAAAAGAGAAGCGAAGTCCCCAGGTTAAAGCAACTATATAGCGAACAGTACAGTCAACTGGACAGGGAAGTTAAACGCCAAACCCGAGCCAACAAAAGGAATTTCCTAGACGATCTTGCAAAACAGGCAGAAGAGGCAGCACTGAGAAATGAACAAAGCACAGTATACAAAATAACTAAATTCATCAGCGGAAAACAAGGTGCAAACAGTATTACATTAGTAAGAGATAAGCAAGGAAATTTCATCAAGACAGCAGAGGGACAGGAAACAAGATGGGCAGAGCACTTCAGAGAAACTCTGAACAAGGAAATACCAGAGACACAATTGAATGTTCCTGAGGCTGAAAACGATCTAGATGTAAATACAGACATTCCACGAAAAGAAGAAATCATCACAGCAATCAAAGGGTCAAAGAACGGTAAAGCTCCGGGCCATGATAACTTAAATGGAGACCTATTTAAGACAGACCCTGAGCTAGCAGCAGAATTATTAGAACCACTATTTGCACAAGTGTGGAAAACGGGGACAACACCATCAGAGTGGAACAAGGAATAATTGTCAAATTGCCCAAGAAGGGAGATCTTTCAGACTGCAATAATTGGAGAGGAATCACTCTTCTCTCAGTTCCCAGCAAAATACTAGGCAGGATAATTATACAGAGAATTTCAAAGGCAGTAGACTACAAACTGAGGAAAGAACAAGCAGGATTTAGAAAGAACAGAAGATGTGTAGACCATATATTCACTCTCAGGAACATTATAGAGCAGTGCTCAGAATGGCAAAGACAGCTTTACATAAATTTTGTTGATTTTTGAAAAGGCTTTTGACAGCATACATAGGGACAGTTTATGGAAAATACTGAGGGCTTATGGAATTCCAAGCTGCATAGTGTCAATCATAAAAAGCCTCTATGCCAACTTTACGTGTAGTGTTGGGCAGAGCAACCTAACCTTCGAGGTGAAGACAGGAGTACGACAGGGATGCCCCTTATCAACCACTCTATTTTTAACAGTCATAGACTGGGTGATGCGCCAGACAACAGAGGGCAGTCCAAGAGGAATAAGATGGACTACATTTTCAACATTGGAAGATCTGGAATATGCAGATGACATTGCACTGCTGGCACATTCACATCAACACATCCAGGAAAAAACGGATAGACTTAATAAATTTAGCCAGCAGGTGGGCTTGAACATCAATTTAAAGAAGTCTGAGGTCATGACGCTCAATGTGAGCAACCCTGAGCCCATATCAGTAAGGAATCAGCAACTGGTACAGACAGATACCTTCACATACCTAGGAAGCATAGTAACACCAGACGGTGGGGCAGGCAAAGACATCAACATCAGAATGAATAAGGCAAGAACAGCCTTCTTTAGCCTAAATAACATCTGGAAGTCCTCCCAATACAGCACAAGCACAAATTTAAGATTATACCAGAGTTGCGTGCTTTCTGTGCTTCTCTATGGTGCGGAATGCTGGAGGAAAAGTCAGAGCAAGGAAAACATCAAGGTGCCGGAGCATCGTTCAAGTGTAAAACTAAATACCAGTTATTATTATTATTATTATGATTTTTGTTTTACTTTATCTTCCAGTTTTGCAACAGCTCCTTTACTTTTATTTTATAAGATTTAGAGTATGTGCAGCTGTGTACTCAGTCATCATCATCATCATCATTATCATAGTTGTCGTCGTCGCTGTTTTTGCTACATCGTCATTTTTTATTTGCTCCCTGTGGAGCATGCAGCCACCTCTGCCGTTAATCACTTTTCAGGAGACATACATGAAGCAGTTACTGGTTCCTACAGAGGTGGTTTGTGTAGACATTTGTTTTACATGATGAGGTCATCAGCTTCATTCACAACTTTACATACATAAACATAGTTATGCATGATTAATACACACAGTTTACTCACTCCTTACTTAGGGTCTTTGATCCACTCCTCCACATAATTTTCCTAGGCACTGGAATATTTAAATCACTCTTTTGCTTAATTAAAAAACAATATCCTAGCACTAAGATGCAGTGGGAGATTCTTGGGACAGACAACTCAGCCATCCCTGAATTTGTTAGATGATGGTAAGAACCCTCTCATAACATCGGTACCCCTGAAGTGTTGGATGATATGGTACGACCCTTCGTAACGACCCCTTCGCATAGCATCAGTGCCCCCGAATATTGTGAATTTACCCTTTGCCTTCAGGAAAATACACAGAAATATCACGCATTCCCGACATGTGCCAATAGAGTATTTTTTTTAATGATTATTGTGGTAACTCTTCGTCAAACGGGATTTTTTTTCACCTGGACTCATTAGCTATGCAACCTTTCCACGCAGATGGTCAACACGTTTGCTGATTAATATGTGAACAGTTTATCTACCGTTCATTCTGGTCATTGCATTGATTTAAGGAGAGGTTAAATCACGCCCACGGATATCTCTTGAGCAATCATATGCAGTTATTTTCATTAACTTGGCCAGTGGGGGGCGTCGCCAGCATCAAACGATAGTAGCGACCACGATCAAAGACACAGGGGGGATCTCAGGAAAGACTAGCGGCACGCTATCAAAAAAGGCAGTAGTGGTCCCTGAAACGAGCGACGCAAGTTTCCTGCCGGTATTTCGCATCTCGGTGTTAACCACAGAACCGATTGCAGTGGGAGCGAACGGGAAAGCCGACGCGCACGCAGCGAGCGGAGATACGGAAGACCAGGGGCGGCATCTCTCTTTAGTCTGGCGGTCAGATCCCCAAAAGTCTCATGAGATCTAAAAAGGTGTCAAATTTTAACATGTCCTACTCATCTTACTTTCCATTTTAGATATATACAGACCATGAAGAAATGCATTTTATCACTCGTTGGCCAGACCTTGACAGAAGCACTAGCTATATTTGAAATCGTGTTAGATTTTCCCCTGGATTTTCATATATATTTGCAGTGAATTCTATTCTGTGCAAAACGGTAAAATATAATTGTGTAAAGTGATCAGTGGTCTAGTTCACTCATTCTATTTCACTGGATTTTGTGTTAATTTAAATCTATTAAATTAAACCATCTCAATAGTTCCAGTTGTAAATGTAATGATATATCTATTATATTATTTCAAAAGATAATAGATGCTTAAATGCTTAAATTAACTTTTAAAAGTCGCGAAGGAATTTATAACTAATTGAGTTAAGTCATATATATAGATGTGTGTTTTAACCATTTAAACTCGCGAAGCGTCTTCTCAAATATATAATTAAATACGCGAGTGTATATTATAGTCTTAACGGGAAATTCATCGCGCTTTAGAATGTTATTTGATTTTTCGGTATATTACATGTTTTTTCCCTTTCATACAGAGTGATCGTAACCTGCGATCCCAGCAATAAAGAAATCATCTTAAAACTTCCAGACATATTGATGAAACATTTTAAATTTAATCTTGTGGCGGTCCGATGCGGCCTAGCTATCATAATTACATGAAACAAAGCCTACCCAAGAATATTTAAAAAAAAAAACCCTCAAATTAAATTACAATCTGTAAGATAAACTGGAAGATGAACAGTGCCAGTAGCGATATTTTATTTACTGCCCTACTGTGAGAGAGTACATATTTACCTGAACTGTGACTGGGCCTAGTTTTTCCTTACTGGATTCAAAACCTACCGGTCAGTTGCTATCATCACGCCTTGAAGGAATTTTACCTCCAGCAGCGAAGTTAAAGAGACCACTCCATCCTCACCCCTGGGTTGAATTGTGTCAGTGCCATCCCATAGACTCCTTTTTTATATAATAAAACACAAGAACTCTTAGGCTTCAAGTCCGGCGATAAGTGGCAATATTTGCTATCAGCAAACCTCGCTACATCTGGGGCGGGACATCGAAGTACCAGACATTTTCATATGTCAAGAGTGTAATTGCTGTTTATATAATTCTATGGATTGTCTGATGCTGCAATCGGTAAGTGTGTGTGAGTATATGAGTGTGGGCCCTCACGCGCGTGCATGAATGACGAGATTTAATTTTTGCAAACCATTTGTTAACTTGCCTGCCGGGTAATACATTTTCTGTATACCCTGCATTGTTCCTTTAAGTGGGATATTTTGTTAACTCTGTTTACCCCCCCCCCCCTCCCCTTTTTTTCATTTGCTTAGTAAAGGGAAGAACAATTGGGAATAACAGGATTTTTGTCTACCACCCATACCTAATATTGTAACACCTCTTTCAGAGTAATTAAATTCACTGTTGGGTTACATTACCTATGTTCCTGATAACTATCTATCTTTGGACTGGGTTTATCTTTGTCTAATACAAGCGGGAAGGGCTTAGTCGATACCAATCTTCTTCAACCCCCCTCACCTTGTTATTTGTATTTTCTGTACTTATGATATTTTTCCTGAAACACTTGATATTTGTTTGTGATTTGATTTTTAAGGTTAATAAACAGCCTAAACTTATTTAGTACTGTGTTGAAATACCCAAAGCCCAAAATTTCCCCTATCTGTTTAATATAGTTTGTATCCACGTGCGTCTGTGTGTTTGAAGCACCAAATCGGTGTGAGCGCAGGTGTGTGTCTGGAAACTGGCAAATAATTGTTTGACCAGGAGAGTGAAGAGAAGATTGAGAGGAACCATTTGTCGTAAATAAGTCTGTCTTTACTCTCCCCAGCACTCTGTGAAGAAACTATTTACTCTCTACATTTTCTATCACTGAGCTTTCATCACCATTCTCCACTCTAAACAGGACCACTATTTCTAAGACTCTTTCTCTCAAAATAAGTTTACGACAATTCTCTTGTCGCAGTGACTATGCTATTTGAGTTTCTGTCTTTTATTAGAATACTTTGTAACTAGCACTTTAATACACTGAGAGCTAAAATAAATCTTAGGATGAAACTAGATATATTCACATCAGACAGGGATGGTAAATAAATGGACGTGTGGAGCTTGTGAGGTTTTTCACTTTTCACCCACGCCTCTCCCATATTTTTTTTCTTCATTTTAGACCTCTCCTATTGTGGATGTTTCTCTCAATCTGGGATATTTTTCATGCCGGAAGTCGGGTATTTAATTGCCTAGACATATATCTCGGACTGACTTACAAATCTCTTCGTCTATCACACTTGGCGTGTGTTTTGTTTACCGAAACATGTGTATTTTTGTCATTTAACCGAAATGCTACGTGAGTCGATTTTGTAATTGTAACCGAGTTAAGCTTTAGTTTTTTTTTTTTTAAATAAATGCAATAATGACTGGACAAGTAGTTACAGGGAAGTTGATGAAGATAAGCTGGATTATCGTGCCAAAAAAAAAAAACACACACACAATTAGACACCAGGAAGTGATTGTGAAATCTAGCTCCATGGTTAATAATAAGGAAAATATGCCCTCTTTTCTCGGACTGCATTCAAGGCTGGTGACATAAACCACAGAAAGTTGAAGAAAAAAAAAAAAAGATATAAAGAAAAAAAAACCAAATATCGAATGCCATTTCGTGACACACAAGCATATTGCACTTTATCTCCTGTCGCTACACCGACGACTATCGGTTTGCCAATAATTGAAGAAAGCAAAGAATTAATGTAAAAATAAATGATCAAGAAATAACTAGATAAAACACAGTTGCTAAGGAAATTAAAAACATGGAAGTAAATAGACATACCACCCGTGTGTTACCAGGGCCCGAAAGGGGAGCAAAGAATAGTAACACTGTTCCCTGCCAATCATGTCGTAGAAAGCGACTAAGGATGGTTGGGCATGGGGCCGGTTACCCCACCCTGTAAAAAATTTAAACCACAAAAAAACTTCAAAAAACATGGACAAGTCAATTAAGGAAAATAAAACACAGCCATCCAAGACAAGGGAAGGTCCTCTCGCAGGGAGGCATATGATGCAACACAGAGAAAGCCGAAAGGAGTCTGTGTTCTTGACTAAAGTTCTTCCTTCTAGGAGAACTTCCAGATTTGGCACCTGGAATGTTCGGACATTAAACGAACAAGGGAAAGTGGCACAAGTAGCAGCAGAAATGAAGGAATATAAAATTGTGGTTCTGGGACTGTGTGAAACAAAGAGGAAGGGGGTAGACACGAAGAAACTCATCACAGGTGAATTGGTGCTGTCCTCGGGACATGAAGACGAAAGTTCACACCACAGTGAAGGGGTAGCTCTTATGTTATCTAAAGAAGCACAAAAAGCACTCATTGAATGGGAAGCCGTTGGACCCAGAATAATAACAGCTACTTTTAGAACAGCTAAAAAGAAAATAAATGTAAATGTCATCCAATGTTATGCACCAACTAATGACAAAGAAGAGTCTCTGAAAGAAGCATTTTATACTAGACTACAGGAAATTATGGAAAAAGTAAAAAGAAGAGACATCACAATTTTAATGGGTGACACGAATGCAAAGATTAGTACAGTCAACACCGGCTTTGAAGAAGTCATGGAAAAACAGGGGCTAGGAATAATGAATGAAAATGGGGAACTATTCTCAAACTTCTGTGCTTCAAATCAACTGGCTATAGGAGGAAGCATGTTTCCATATAAGAGAATACACAAGGCAACATGGATATCACCAGACCATAGAACAGAAAATCAGATTGATCGTATATGCATAAACAAGAAGTTTAGATCATCATTGCAGGATGTAAAGGTATATAGAGGAGCAGATGTGGCATCAGATCACCACCTTCTGATAGCCAAAGTAAAAATGAAACTCAAGAGATATGCAACAATTCAAAATTATAGACAACAATTTAATGTACGACATCTAAGAAATCAAGAAACAAGAGACAAATTTGCGGTCACAATATCCAACAAATTCCAAGTGCTCCAACAGCTGGAAGATGTAGAGAATACAGAAGACTATTGGCAGCAAATCAAAGCGGTATGGAGTGAGACATGTGAAGAAATACTGGGGAAAAGGGAACGACAACAAAAAGCATGGATAACATCAGAAACCATCAATAAGATAAAAGATAGGAAAAACAAGAAAGCAGATTTAAACACAAGCAAAACCAGAAGTTCCAAAGCCAAGGCTCAAGAAGTGTACACAGAAGCAAACAAAGAAGTTAAAAGAAGTATCAAAAGAGACAAGAGGAAGCATATTGAGGAGTTGGCAAGAAAGGCAGAAGATGCTGCAGCCAAAGGAAATATGAGAGAACTGTATAACAGCACAAAGAAGCTAACAGTGAAATACAAGCAAACAAGTTGCCTCATAAAAGACAAGAATGGAAAACTTCTCAGTAATATACAAGAGCAAATGAAGAGGTGGACAGAATATTTTGAGGACCTTCTCAATAGACCAGCTCCACAAAACCCCCCGGACAACCAGCCAGCAGAAGAAGAGCTACAATTTAACGGTGAAAGACCAACGAAGGAAGAAATAAAGAAAGCCATAAAGCTTCTAAGAGATAAAAAAAAGCGTCTGGACCAGATGGCATTTCAGCAGAGGCCATCTAAGCAGATATCGACACGGCTACAGAGATGTTATATAAATTACTTGGTAAAGTCTGGGAAAAGGAAGAGATACCAGCAGAATGGAAGGAAGGATATCTGGTTAAGATGCCTAAGAAAGGAAATTTACAAGAGTGCACAAATTATAGAGGAATAAAGTTACTATCAGTGCCAGGAAAAGTATTATATAGGATTATCCTTGAGAGATTAAAAGAGTCCATAGACAAGAAGATGAGAGATGAACAAGCAGGTTTTCGACAAAATAGATCCTGTACAGACCAGATAGCCCCTTTGAGAATAATAGTTGAACAAAGTCTGGAATGGAATTCACCATTATACATCGGATTTGTAGACTACGAAAAGGCATTTGACAGTGTAGATAGAGCATCACTTTGGAAATTGATGAGGCATTATGGAGTTCCCCTGAAGATCATTAATTTAATAAAGAAAACATATGAAGACATGACATGCAGACTTCTTCATGAAGGACAGCTTACAGAACCATTTGGGATAAGAACAGGAGTGCGACAGGGATGCCTCTTGTCTCCATTTCTTTTCTTATTAGCAATAGACTGGGTTATGAGAACATCAACAACACACAACAGAAATGGAATCCAGTGGACTCTGACTAAGCAGTTGGATGATCTGGATTTTGCAGATGACTTGGCTCTTCTGTCCCATAACCGTAATCAGATGCAGGACAAATTGAAAACACTCGATGAGAGATCACAGCAATTGGGTCTGAAAATACACAGGGAAAAGACAAAGATAATGAGAATAAATGCAGGTAATGAAAACAGGGTTGAACTTGAAGAAGCACCAATACAAGATGTAGAATCGTACACATATCTTGGCAGCAATATAGATAAAGTTGGAGGGACAGACAGTGATATTAAAATAAGAATACACAAAGCAAGAGGAGCTTTCATTGCATTGTGAAACATATGGAGATCAAGAGAAATAGTATCCAACACGAAAATAAGAATTTTCAACTCAAATGTGAAGTCAGTCCTTTTGTATGGCTCTGAGACATGGAGAACAACAAAGGCAACAACCAATAAGCTACAGACTTTCATAAATGGGTGCTTGCGTAGAATAGAGGGATTAAAATGGTATGACAAGGTTACCAACGTGGAATTGATGACAAGAACTAGACAAGTGCCAATGGAACAAGAGATGAGAAGAAGACGATGGCGATGGAAAGGACACACACTGAGGAAACCTGTTGATAGCATTACAAGGCAGTCCTTGTTCTGGAACCCCCAGGACAAGAGAGGCAGAGGTAGACCAAGAAGCACATGGAGAAGAGAGCTGGAAACAGAGGTGAAAATGATGAGGAGAACGTGGAAAGAACTTCAGATGATGGCACGTGACAGGAGGACTTGGCATGTGTTTGTTGAAGGCCTATGCTTCTTTTGGAGTGGAGGGTTATGAATGAATGAAATAGAAATAGGGAAGTAAAAGACAGAACAGGAAGACGAAAAGAAAGCAAGACAGAACGAAATAAAGTAAGAAAGAAATAGAGAGAGAAAGAAAGAAAGAAAAAGAAAGAAAGAGAAAGAAAGCATAAAATCTAGAAGAAAGAAATAAAACCTAACAAGTGGAACACCCGCCAAAAATTGCTGCTCCAATAAAATAACAAAAAATAAAAATCTAAAGTCGCCAGAACGGCAATAAAAATATAACTCGTTCAGCAACAGCTAGCCACATGAAAATCAAGATCCACCGAGCGCGATAGAAAAACTGAGCGGTTCACTTGACAGATGTGGCTGTATTAGTCTGCATGCAGTGCTCCAGGGAGAAAAAAAAAACATGAATCCGAACTGAGGGACACAATAAACAATAAATTATTTAACATAGTGAAGCAACGCCCCTTGTTCTATTGCAAAAAAAAAAAAAAAAGAGAGAGAGAGAGAGCGAACCCCATCTGCTTCAATTTTAACTCAGTGGAATTCCATAATTTTTTGTTTCGTATTTTGTACACTTCTTTATTTTAATTTTACTTGTTTTCAGCGGCGTAGTTACCGATCGGGTGAACCAGGTACGTCCAGGAGGGCAGCATCGAGTGAGCCTCGGAAAGTCGTTGTTGGAAGTGACCCAAGCAGATAACGTCACCCATTATTTGAATCTTTTTATTAAGTTACGAAATTATCTGTTTGTACTTTTTTGTTTTTAACTAATAGTAATCCGATTGGCAGCGTGGTTAGAGCGCTGGCCTCTCGCGGCAAAGGTATCAGGTTGGAAACACGGTGGCGTCGCGTTCCAGTTTACCAAAATGTAAAAGGACACCTGACTCTGCTTTTGAATTAAGGAAAGCAAAGGCAGTGAGGAACGGAACTGGTCCCTTGACCTCTCGAAACTGGACTACTATAGTAATGTCTCTAACACTTCACCCTCCTACGACGGTATCTGCTATGGGACTTCCGTTTTTTTTTAGTTATTAAGGAAGTAGTATTCATTGTTGATACATATTTGCTTTATACTAATTATGGTTGTTGAGCCCATTACATAAGGACGGCCCATTTAATGTGTGATAGTTGACCCCTTACATTGTAGTTACGCCACTGCATGTTATCATGGTTCGAGATGTCTTTTGATGTATGCGCTTTTAAGGTGGAAAGTAGAAACGTAGTGTACTTATATCTGGAAACATCTACGCGATAAGCAAATAATTAATAATTTTTTAACAGATGAGAGCAATGGATAGTGGACAATAAATTCCAAATATCTAGGAAGCATTTTTACTGATGATGGAAGACTTGACACAGAAATTGAAACAAGATGTCAAAAAAAAGCCAGTGCCACGACTTACCAACTGTTACCTCTACTGAAACATCAGAATATCAGTATAAAAACTAAACGATAGATGATAAAGAATATATTCTGATCAAGTCTTTGCTATAAGTGTCAGACATGGTCCCTGACCAAAGCACGGGACAAGCAAATCATATCCTGAGAGATGAGAAGTTTAAGAAAAGCCATTAAAGTTACCAGGTGAGACAGAATGACAAATGATGACATCATACAGATTGTAGAAACTACATTATATATCAAGTAGATCCTATATAGAGACACAGACAATCAAGTGGTTTGACCATCTCATGAGAATGGAGACCAATAAATGACCACTCCGCGCCTACAGCATTAGGAGATCTGGGTTCAGAGCACAGTGAAGACCAAGAAGCAGATGGACAGACAACATCATTGACACTCTACAACACAAGCTCACAGCGGCCAAGGCCATACACTTGATTCAAGAACGCTTACTTCAGCTCCCCATCACGCTTCACGGCAATAGTGGAAGGACAACGTCGAATAAGAAAAGTTAACAACTATTAACTAGTACTACCAGCTGCAACTCAGAATAAGAAAAGTTAACAACTATTAACTAGTACTACCAGCTGCAACTCCGAATAAGAAAAGTTAACAACTATTAACTAGTACTACCAGCTGCAACTCCGAATAAGAAAAGTTAACAACTATTAACTAGTACTACCAGCTGCAACTCCGAATAAGAAAAGTTAACAACTATTAACTAGTACTACCAGCTGCAACTCAGAATAAGTGTTATTACTATTCATCATACTCGTATTACTTTTAGCTTATTATGAAGTCTGGAACAACCACTGTATCTGGTACCCTTGTAGAAAGTCTGCATAAAGCATTTACATGCTCCTGCAATGGTGGTATCTGTTAAACTTATTTTACACGATGAGGTGGCTAGCCCCACGCACAATCTCATTTATGTCGCCTGGTAATGCAAAAATGAATATAAAAAACATGAGCATTTGGTCCTACATTCTTCAAATTAAAGCATATGTGCTTGACAATGCCGAACATATGCCACACTGTTGTGCAGAGAGTTTATTATCGTTACCGCCAACTTATCGACAGTGGTGACGATACAATGTGTTAAAAGGGTTTCGTTCAGTGTTCCGTAAAAAAAAAAAAAACATTTGTCAGCTAAAAAGCATTGTAAATATTGGTTACAGTTGATACCACGGGACGTATGAATATTGTTGTGAATGGAAGGAGCTTTAACAATGACATTTTGGATATTAATATTTAAAATAAATATGAGAAGAGCAAAAAGGAAGCAAGACAAATTTATGAGTAGTAACAGAGAATCAACATTCAAAAATTACCTTAAAAAAATAAATAATCATAAGTAAGTGTTCTCATTTTAATATCAAAGTTTTATTTCTTTCACATTTATGTGGCTTGCAAAAGAAGATAGTATAGCATGCAAACAAAAATATACTACTTTTTTGCAGGTAAAGTAGCAGACAATGGCAGACTACCATATGTCATTATGCAAATTATAATTCATCATTTATTTTACGTAAGGTAGTACCTGTATAATAAACTTAATAAAAGTGTAAAAATCAACACATTTAATTATTTATTCTCACTCGCTATGTCACCATGCGCCTTCGGCAGAGTTCGGTAGAACTTTTTTTTTTTTCCTGCAGCGCTACTCGTCACCCGCCATCAACAGAAGTCGCTATGCCCAGATGCGCATGTACACAGACGCATTACGCGAGCAAAGGACATTATTGCATGCGACATATTGAACGAACCTTTGCCGAGCCTCGCCACACGGGGCGCTTTGTTTACACTGAGTGCGCATGCGTTGAAAAATCCAGTGGCGCGCAGGTTCAAACTTTTCGAGACCTTCAAGATGAGCTGTGACATTTATGGAACCGTTATATCTGCGAACTAGAACGTACTAATTTTCTTCAAGTTTGGCTCTTGATCTAAAATCGACGGACCATTATGCCCATGACTTTTTTGAGCGGTTTATCATGCCATGTTGACACAAGAGAATGAACGAAATGAGGTGGTTTTCGAGTTCTAATTTGAGCGATAACTCCAGAAAGGACTGAAGAACAAAATGGAATGGTTGAATTCCACCTGGTATAAAGAGCGAGAGGAAAAACTGGGGGTAGGGGTTGATGACGCTTATCCCTGTACACATCAGAGACTTCTTAATACATCAGAGATTTTTGGAAGGAGTCTTTTTGGCAAGTTAGATCTAATTGCTAGTCCTTTACATGCATTAATCATCGCTTTGGACACTGCACGCGCTCTATGTTACTTCACCTGTTCGCTGAGAATAAACCCTATTGTTGTTCTCACACGTGGCTTCATACAAAATAGCTGAATCAGGACAAAGGTTCTCCAAACGGCTGCACCGTTAGCAATGAAGCATCTGCATATTTACAATTGCCCAACTACAAAAAAACGTTGAAGCGCATGACAAAAAATTGTGCTTTTATTTCGCCATGAATTTGTCCCAACCGCTCATTTCTCTTTTATTTCTGTCTTCAGATGTTCCTTTTCTTCTAACAGTCTCCATGGAAGCTGCAGGCTGCACTCTCAGATCTTTCAAGCACAGGCGGAACATCATGTCAAACGCGGAATCGAATGTTTTGTGTAAAGCAAAAATTGTCAAAAAGTTTCCTCTTATATCGTCTGTATTCCTGCTGCCTGTCGCTGTTTGTGTTTTGCCCAATATCCCATCACATCTGCTCCATCTAAGATCACTCCCTTTTTGTTAACAAGAGTTCCCATTCACAGATCTTTATTTTATTTTTTTTCTCTTTCTCCAAAAAGCTCACCATCTTTCTTCTAAATGAGCGCCGCCACTTGTGCAGAAACAAAGACAGTCAATACTTGTGCCTCTGGAAGAAAGGTCACACGAGGCCAGAGATTCGCAAGTCCCGTTGTCGGGTGGTCTGTCATTATTGCTGGTTCTGTTAAGAGTTAAAAGAAAGGACGTAACAAAGTCGCCATTACAAAAAAAAAATTGGGGGTAGGGAGGTTTGTGTAAGCTCTGACACCCCAGGTCTTGTGTCTCTCATGCCATATGTCACCCTGGAAACACCTTTCATCACGTGACCCAAGCTCAGAGTGCAAACGCCGTTCGTCCAGATCCTTATATCTAGACACACAGCTAAATCAGTTACGAATCAAACAAAATCTTTAAACATCAGCTAAAGTTTGTAATTAAAATATCTCTTTGCCTTATCATAAACGGTTCCGTTAAGAATATGGCCGCTAGGTTGGAGTGTGGCAAATCTTTATAGACATGTGTTAGTGCTGGTTCATTTTGTTACCTTCTTGATGGCTTCACCCAGAAGGAAGCAAGACAGTAATTTTATGACACTAATGTATTTGTTAATGATGTACACGTAACTTCTACAGCACTTCTTATTTAACAGTTAATTTTGTATCGTTAACACTGAAAATAATTCACTGTAAGGCCCTTATCTGTTGAAGGACATCTAGAGAACGCATCTTTCGTCAAACAGCCCTCTAACCGGCTTCCTTAACCATATAAGTTAATATATCCTGATGTTGGTATCGTTAGAATAGTTTCAGATAGCCAATATGAAACTGACGAAAAGAACCAGACAAATAGTATTGGTAGAATATATGAGGAGAAGACGTTACGATTAGATAGGACACACATAAGAAAACCATCTAATGGCATTATAAGGTAGTCTTTATTCTGGAAATACCGGTATAAGAAAAATTATAGAGGTCATAAAAAATGGAAAACGGGAATTATATTTCAAGGGGTTAAAGAAGACATGGCAATACCTTAAGCGGATAGAACAGGTCAGGTAGGTTTATCATGTATCTGTTTAAGGCCTATGCTCCAGAAGGAGCGAAACGGTAATTACAACAATGCAATTGTCTGGTCTCCGCGATTACTTGCTAATAATAATGCCCACACGC
Organism: Oreohelix idahoensis; assembly: GCA_024509875.1. Lineage (NCBI taxonomy): Eukaryota > Metazoa > Mollusca > Gastropoda > Stylommatophora > Oreohelicidae > Oreohelix > Oreohelix idahoensis. Next base: position 410,274 of record JAMPIV010001859.1, on the reverse strand, counting down.
TACCAACGCCAGCACATCATAAGTAGTCACTAATATCCGTGTCCGAAACACAGTCCCATATTAACACAGTATATCTCTATATTGAAAGTCGACCACTACCAGCGTTGGGTCAGCAAGCAGACCTTGTCAGGACTAGCCATTATTAGGGCTTCATCATACTAGCTGTCAAAAACTCGTTGTCCTTTTTAAGGCTTAAAATTTATCTACACCGCCACTGCTAGGAGAGCTTTTTTACGGTTAGCCCTTTTCAGGCCTTCATCGTACTAGCTGGTAGATAGTGAAAGTCCTTATCAGGGCTAAGTATTTATGAAGGCTGCAAGGGCTAAGAGCCCTTTACATAACTGGCTCTTATTAGAAGTAACTACCTGTAGCGAGGCGGCAATTTTAGTCCAGCCATATGATTCTAATCACGTGTACTCGCTTTTATTTTTCTTGTTTTTTTTTTTTACTTAGTTCGTATTTTCTTTCCTTTCTGTTTTTTTTTTTCATTTCTTTCCTTTATGTTTTTTGTTCATTGGACCCTGACGAAGGTCTTGTGGCCGCAACGTAGGTTTTTTTGCGTCGTTTGTCCTTGTAAGACGTATTACTGTCCCTGTTCCCCACTTCAAACTTTGATATAGCCGACGGACTTCGGTTCTAGGAACTTGACCTCGCCACTAGAAGACAAAAACCTCAACAGAAACCTAAAAATCAATGACGATCACACAAACAGACAAAAAACGTCACTAATATATGTCACAGCGATGAAGTGTAACGTAAAATCAATAAGATCAATCTCGTGTGGTTTCTTAATGTTTCTGATGGGACAAAGGCCGAATAGAAGCAGTGCTCCCTCAATCATGCCGTAACAGGCAAATTATATTGGGAAGTGCATGGGATCATCATATAGTACACATTGCTATGGAAACGAATGTTGCACGATCACAGCAAGTGCTCGTTCCCTGTAAGGAAGCCAATGCTGTGGGGGGTCCCACATTCACTAAGAAGAGAAAGAAGAAATGGATCATGAATGTGATTATCTCAATCACAAGAAACGACAAAGACTAACGTGTGTTCCATTAAGTTCGTAAAATTTACAGCGGCGTAAATCGGTCTAAATGTGGAATCTACAGGGTGTCCCAAAAGTCTGGCTTCTTAGCGCATTATTCACGTACGTAACACTATTATTCCTGACATCATTCACCGCGTGCTTGCTGACTGGGCATCACGTCTGGAGTTGTGCATTAGGAAAAATGGGGAAACATTGAGCAAGTTATGTAAACATGCATGTAAGCACTGCATAAATACATATGTATGTGTTTCACTAGCTCTACTAGAGAATTAGTGCTTAAGGTGGGTAACTGAAACTTCATTAACACAGACAGTCATTGTGTCAGACTCTCAGTCCATGCTTCGAACGATTCAAAATGGTTGGCTACGGCATGAATGGAAAACATTCATGGACGCTTCGAATCTGCATGAGCTGGTGTGGAGTCCGGGTTATGGTAATGAGAAAGCTGGCAGACTAGCATCAATAGCACCCACAGCCTGGGAACAATTAATGATCGCCTGTTAGAGAATGACACTGCAATAGATGAATTATCAAGGTTAAGACTGTTGAAATTTAGTATCAAACGTAAGGCTAGCAGAGATGGACGTATAAGATGATGCATCTTTCGTGTACACAACCAGCGAGCTACAGGACCAGTTAGCATTCACACTCTTTGACATATACTGATGGAGACTGAGCACCTATGGGTTTGCCCAGAGTGCAATGATGTCGATTCTGTTCAACAATAACATTACTAGAGAATGCCCTGAAAGTAAATACTGTATAGACCTACACTCATTCTGTGTTTATTACACTAATCTATTCGAGGTGAACGAACGAACGAACGAACGAACTTTATTTTCAAAGGGTTGAGAATTGGGCACGCAGGCCCGTCTGACATTCTGCCCTTCCTTTCTCTCACCTTTCATACTGAATTCATTTATTCCCATATGCATTTTACATATCAATGTCAAGGAATTCAACGTTGCAAAGTAAAATAAAATAGCACACTCATATTAACATTAACTACTTATAAACATGACATAAAATATGTAGAAAAGTACAAACATCGTCATTAGAACCTACAATTGATATTATAAGAAAAGATAATCTGATTAGGGGGGCATGTAATCAAAACTAATAAAGTATTCGAAAAGTCTACAATTGTATGAATAGGGACTGAAAGAGAGCGAACGAACTTTATTTTCAAAGTGTTGAGAGAAGGAACTTAGGCCCGTCTAAGAGAGAAAGAGAAAGAGAGAGAGAAAGCGAGAGAGAGAGAAAAGATGAGAAGAAGATCATGACGATGGATTGGAAACGCATTGATTAAACCTGTTGATAACATTAGAAGGCAGTCATTGGTCTGGGACCCCCCCCAGGATGAGAGAATTAGACGTAGGACGATAAAGCCCACAGAGAAGAGAACTGGAGACAGAAATGAAAATAATGAGGAAGACATTAAAATACTTTGAGCTGATGGCACGTGACAGGAAGACTGGCCATGTGTTTGTTGAAGACTTATGCTCCATCAGGAGCTGAAGGGTACAGTGGCGTCACTAGGGTTGGTGTCACCCAGTGCGGTAACTCAAGGTGTAACCAGCATGGACCTCCTCCTGTACCAGACCATACAGAATCCGTAGTAATGTTTTTTTGTACTAATGTTAATCGTAAATCGTAATTCCCGTATATCACTGAATGTAATGGCAATAGTAGTGACATAAACAACTAGCAAAATTGAAATTACACCTTTAAATTACAATATCATATCAACCTTTTACAGTAAACCTCAGTTAGTGCTTCCCCGTTTAGCGCTCTTTCGCTATATCGCATTTCGTCTTAAACACCCCCCTTTTTGGCCAAAAAGGTCAATAAAAGTAGTCAAAGTTATTAAAATATAACTATACTACTCGTCAAAAGTCAAGGGCCACTTAGAAAAACCTTGGTTGAAACCATAAAACAAATCTGATATAAACGTAATTGGTATCAGTCAAAACGACATTTATTGAATACCAAATTGACATGTCACGTAAAGAAATGGAAACACACATTCAAACGCAATGAAGCTGTGAAGTGTGTCACCCACCTTTTCAAAAGTCACACAATAGATTTTGGACAAATAGACATTTCAAAATCGGGTATGACCACCTTTTGCAGCAAGGCATTCACGACAGCGTAGACGCATCGAGTCCACAAGGGTCCGAAGAGTATCCTGAGGAACAGCTTGCCATTCCTGAAGCAGAAATGCAGTCAGATGTGCAACATCCATTGGCAGGGGTTGATTTGTTGACAATCTTCGACCAAGGACATCCCAGAGGTGCTCAATCGGAGAAAGGTCAGGTGAATGAGCTGGCCACGCCATCCTGATGATCCCATGTTGCTGAATAAACTCATTCACCTCATCTTGGAGGATGGCATTACCACCTATGGCCTCCAGAGCAGGCTGAACAATTGGTCTCAAGATTTCGTTCTGGTATCTTGGGCCGGTCAAGTTGCCTTGGATGATGTAGAGTGGGGTCCTGCCGTGTCTGTAGAAGCCTCCCCAGGCCATGACAGAACCCCTACCATAACGATCCACCTCTCGAATTGTGTCATCAGTAAATCGCTCTCCTGGTCGTCTCCAAACTCGAATCCTGCCATCATTGAATGACACAGTGAAGCGAGATTCATCAGTGAAGAGAACTTGACTCCATTGTTGCCTTGTCCATCCTATGTGCTCGCGACACCAAGCAACACGGGCTCTGGGATGAGCAGGAGTAAGAGGGATTCTGACTGCAGGACGTCGAGCAGCCAGTCCAAATTCATGTAAACGTCTGCGAATGGTGCTTTGACTGACTTTAACGTTTACAGTTTGTCTCAGCTGACATCTTAGAGTGGAACAAGTCACTGTTCGATGGCACAGGGCTGACAACAGGAGGTACCGGTCATCATGTCTATTGGTGCATCTAGGGCGACGTGGCCGGTGGCGATTCTCCACACTTCCTGTGGCCTGAAATCTCTCCAAAATTCTTTGGATAGTATAGTGTGACACTGCAAGCCGTCTAGCAACCTCACGGACAGATAAACCACTTTCAACTCACGCTATAGCCCTCATTCTTTGTAAGGTGTCAAGACTTCTTCTCGGTGGCATGGTTTTTGCAAGTGATGAAACTACCCTAAGTCTGCTGATTGTAAAACAAATTAAGAGTGAACTCTGTTCACGAAAAGTCGCCATTGCACGTGGAATGTCAATCAGCACGATTACTTCACCTGTTTGGTTGTACGGAAGTTTGAAAAAACAGATTAAAAATGTGAATTTATGGTCAGCAAACCAAATTACACGTGATCACCATGGTTGTCGGTGAGTTGTTTTTTATGCTTAACGTGCATAGAGGACTGTCAGAGGAAGATATTGCACCCATTTTTACTAAAACCTTCCTTCGTTTTCATTCTATGCGCTTATATAAAAGTGTATTGAAAATAAAAGGGTGGCCCTTGACTTTTGACGAGTAGTATATTTGCCGGGAGCGGCTATATATGTATTCATTACTACTTACCATTCGGAAAATGAGACCGGTCTGTGTTTCAGAGCTGGCGTTTGCCAATGAAGTGGCCCAGATTTTAAATCAGATTATATATCTAATCCAGCTTTCAAGTATGGATGAAAGAGCTGACGAAAAGAGGGATGGTGTCACGGGTTGTCTCTCCTTTTCTCTGCAGTGATGGCTCAACAATGGCCAAAACCTAGAGCATATAATGTGGGCCTTCAAAGGTATCTACCTTCGCACAAGATTATTCTTGGCAGATACAGATAGAAGTAACATGATGCTTCTACCTCGAGGGAGTTTTCACAAGATATTTCAGAAGTCAAGAAAATTCTGAATGTGTCTTAGCAATGTTAACTTTTATCTGCCGGACAACTTTTGTGAAGTAGTATTATTATGTATTTTAGCTCGTTCAAGCCCCCAACTGATTTAATTCAGTGAAATCTTAATTTAGGAGCTTTGTTTTAAGTGTATTTAAGATGACAGACATACGAGAGCATGAGGTTGCCAGCCTAAAATGACTTGGACATCCACTAGCAACTTTCACATATTAATATTCACAAGTCAATATATAAAATACTATTTCACGTGTTAATAATGCAAAATATAGAATTATAAATGTACAACTTACCCCAAAATCTCTTTTGGGAATATAGACTAGCTTCTGGCTCAGAGAAATAGTTAAGGCAACTTATTTAAGATGCCTCTTCCACATGTTCTGGGGTGCTACTTTAGAATAAGTTCCCACTCTGACCTCGTGTTCTGATTCCTATGTGTCATGAGACGCTAGTAAGGCTACATTAGGAATAGGTCAAGCAAAGGGATTGTTTTCTAGACTCAGGCATTATATAACTTATGTAGCATGTTTAGTATTAGGCTATTTTTATCATCACCATCACCTGATTACCATTACGATTAGATTGTGTATATTATGCATTTATTATCACATTCTTTTCCAGGTATAATCTATATTTAGTTGTCATTGCATAAGTATTTTTTTGTATTGGTTGTCGTTCTGCATACAGTAAGTCAATAAATTTTGTAATCGTGTTTTCGCTACAAACACAAGTTAGATACATCAATGGAATAGGAATGAAAGTGTATGAGAGACGTACAGTTCTTTTTTCTTACTCCTCTGTTCACTCAAGGTGATAGAGGAGTTGGGGGCTCGCGAGCTATAGGAGAGGAGAGGTATCTTAGTAGATACGATAGTGTCACGAGATACTGAATCACTGGGTCTACATTCTGGGAACTTATCCCGATTTCCCAAATTCGCCCTCCTCTGTCTCTACAGTCTATCTTTACCGGGTTGCAAGGCAATTCTGAGCCATTGATAACTCCTGTGCAACCAAGACAAACTCTCCCTGGTTAATCCTCGGGTTAACCATGTGACACTAGGATTTCGGTTTTCCGTGTAAATAAAGGTAGAGTTTTCCTCGGATATAAGTTCTCAAGATGCTCAAAAAGGGTCCTATCCGATAAAGGGAATTCTGATCCTATTCTTTACTCTGGCTGTCAGGTTGGTCTTTTGACGAGTCGAATTTAACAGTGCTTTCAACCGACTAAAGTGTCAGATTATATAGCAACCAACCAGGAACTGTTTACACGGTGCAGTCAAAAAGGCATTCACACAATCATTGCGGGCAGATGCTGGAACTGGGTTGGCCATGTCCCCAGAAGGGAACCTGACACCATCATCAGAACTGCTGTGCTATGGACCTAAGAAGGACGGCGAAAGAGAGGCAGATATAAGACAACCTGGCGGAGAACAGTGGCTGAGATCTAAAGCATGAACCAGAGTTGGGGCACAAGCAAGCAAAATGAGGACAGTTTGTTGCTGACCTAGAAGACGACACTAGGCATGATGGCCACTGACTGCTTTGACAGTCAGGGGCTAAAGATCCAAGTAGAAAAAGTAGTAAAAGAAGAAGAAGAAAAAGAAGAAATGTATCTCTTGAATCGTTTGGTTTGGTTTCAAGGACTATCTTCATTGCACACGGACAACTCCATCAGTGCTCCGATCTCCTCCCTGAGATCACACAAGGAGGATCTCAGCACAGTGCACGAACTCTGTAGCACCGGCGAAAATCCCAATGTGTGAATATAGGAATCATACATTCAATAAATATTTTTGTGGTGGGCAGGTTTCTAATTTTGTTTTTAAATTTTGCCAGAGCATCGGCCTTATGGCCTACTCTTTAAATTTCCAAATGCCGTGGGATTTTTAACGTGCGCAACTTGCACAAGGAACCTCCTATTTTTTTCGCCCTGATCTGAGAATGTTAAGCATCCGATCTTACTACCCAGGAGACGGATGGGGAAAGGGGGGGGGGGGGTGACATCATTAGGACCACTGGTTCTGAAAACAATTTCTATAAATTATATTCCCTTTACTGGGAATCGGACCCTGTACCTTTAGAATTCGAGGCGGACGCCATACTTCTTAACCACTCCGACCCTCCTGGGATGAAATAATGTCTAACAAAAATATCTCTTGAATCCTGGAATTAAATTTAAAAAAACGTTATCTTTCATAAATACCATTCGTCATCTCTGGTAGTGGTGGCACAGTCTGTCATAAACGGAAAGGACATTAGCAATCTCTAATCCTCACCTTAAAGATATCTATCTAGAAGATATAATCTACTGTAGAAACAGTTAAAAATAAGGACAATTAAAGTCTGCTGCCAAACAAACGTAGAGAGTGGTACCAGAAAGGGCAAGCAGATAGAACTATGACAAATATGATCTTTGGTCTAGCAGGCACAGAGAGTTGTACTGGAAGTTAAAACTACGATATACAGACGTTCAATAACGACAAATATTAATATGCAGCCAGGCAAACATAGAAAGTCGTTCGTGATGATAGAATAACGATAAATATAATCAGCCGTTTATCATACACAGAGGGTTGTGCTAGAAGGTAGAATAACGGCAAACATGCGGTCTATTGAATATAAAGAGTTGTATTGGAACATGTAACAACAACAAACAAACATTATTTGTTGGTTAGAGATGATAACAGCTTTGTACTATCGTATTATTCCGAATTAAACCTTTGCTTTGGCCTCCATACTTCTTCTTCTTTTGGGATCTTTAGCACTTGACGGACAAAGCAGTCAGCCCTAGTAGTGTCTTGTATGGCAGCAACAAATTTGACTCCACTTTGCTCGGTCAGTGGCCATCCTTCGTGCAGTACCTCAATTCTGGATCATGCTTTGCATCTCAGATTCACAGTTCTCCACCAGGTTGCCTTTGGTCTGCATCTCTTTCGGCTTTTTTAGTATTCAGACGTAAAACATTTTTCCTGATCACTGCAGTGTCAGTCATTTAATGAAGCTTATCCCTTCCCGGCTCTATGTAGTCCCCTGGGTCTCTGATGAGACAAAGAAATACTGTTCCCTAAGACATATTGTAAAAGGCGACTAATAAGAGTTTGTGCATGTGGCTGGCAACTTCATTACGTAAAGCAAATTGCTTCAAAAACCACCTGTACAGGAGCACTTGAATGGTTCTTGCAGCCTTCCTGCAAGGGTACTACCCACTACAGTGGTGGTTCCATGCTCCATAAGGAGAACAAAGAAAATAATGATTTCGATCTAGTCTCAGGTAATAGCAAGGATGATGCTTCCCTTACAGTCTGTTATAGCTCTCAGGTATTTAAACTGGTTGACCCTGCTTCAGGTCCTGTTCTCCAGACATAATCTTTTTCTCCTGTGGTCATTATGGTTTTCATTTTGGAGTTGCTGGTTACAACCTGTCACATAATTTGGTTCGCTTTCTGTTCCTCTCCGCCAGTATTGGCATTTTTGAGTCATTTTTTACACTTCTTCCTGTAATAATTCGTCATGTCTGTTTTCCGGATCATCCCTGCTGAGGGAGTAGACAGGTGATGCAATATTGACTGACAATAATGTTGGTAAAATTCTCGTGTACCAAACTTAGGCGCGCCGGAGTAACACGAAATTCGCCCCAACGAGTTTATTTAGCGCTGATAGGGCTTTTGTGATTTCCTAATTTCTCTTGTGGAAAGAACACAACCCAGCTGGTCACACGATGAATTTTTGCTTGCAAAGGTACAGGGCAGTAAATTATCCAGGCTGTGACATATTGTAGGTACGCACCCGAAGACGACGGAAATGTTGTAATCGATTCAAGACAGAATTGTTACTAAGAAATTATTTGTGATAATCTAAGAAGTTGTAGTGATAATCATGACCAAGAATTGACGGAAATACCAACTCTTTATACGGAAAATGACCGCTTGAAATTCACAAATGCATGAGTCATGCAGAAAATTCCATGAGGAAATTGTTGCGATAAACCCCACATAACACGCATGATTGAATAGAATTGGCTGGGCAATTCTAGATGTTATAAACGACACTTATAATTTGAGCCTGGTCAGACTGTAACAGCCATGTGTGTGGGAACAAAGTTGCAATATAATCTAACATTTTCGCTGGTTTAGAGCACTGTGAAATTCACCTCACCAAGAAGACATGCAACTAGCCAGAGTAACGAATATCAGAATTCCATTTATCGGGCCGGACCTTGTTTGAGCATCTTGTGGACTTATATCCCAGGAAAACTCTACCTACATTAACACGGAAAGCCGGAATTCTAGGAATCTTAAAAACACAAAGTCAGAGTGGGAGCCTAGTGTAAAGTAAAACCCCAGACCGCGTGTAAGAGGCATTTTAAACACGTTGCCTTAACTATTTCTCTGAGCCAGGAGTCAGTATTCCTAAAGAGATTTTAGGGTGAGTTGTACATTGTAAAATTCTATATTTTGCATTTATTAACACGTCAAAATTGCTAATGGATGTCCAAGTCATTTGAAGCTGGCAACCTCAGCATATAGAGGTAGTCCCAAAAGCAGAGGTTTTCCCAAGTTCCATATGGAGCAGGGAGTGAATGATGAGAGAAATGATGTACATACTTATTATATTGTTAACCTTTCACCCAATGTTGAGGTAAATGTAAACCTATTCAATTTAAATGTAATGAAAGTTTTCCACTCACCGGGATTAAGATTAATTCTCAGAGAGGGTAAAGTTCTGGTGTAGATAGGATGGTGGAATAAAAAGAGGGGGCACATGAGTGTGTGTCAGGAAAACTCAATACTCAAGAGGGTGTTTGTTCTCTTCTTTTGTGACACTAGTCGGTGGTAACAACTGAGGGTACTCTCTGTAGAACAAGTGAGAGTATAAGTGGCCTGAAGTCGACGCTAGACACCATCATTAGACGGGTATTAGAGACGCTGGACCAGCTTTGTGATTACTCCCTGATACTTCTGGGAACGTGTCACAACTTTCAGACTTGACCAGTGACGAGAGTGAACCAGTCATCTATCTGCAAAGAACCAAACATCAGCGAGAGCTGGAACCATCAAACTATTGGCAGCTAAGTACAAACTTAAAAGTTACCAAGTGAACTGTCCATTTTTCGAAAACAATAACATCACCCTGTGATGATTACCTTTCTTTAAAGAATTATTCATTTTTTAAACCGTTAAACATAACTGATTATTAAATTTGTTATTTGTGTATATACAAATTTAACGTTGATTTAATAATTTTGAATGTACTACGCCCTTATGTCTCGGTCAATTTCTTAAATACACTTAAACTGAGCTTTAAAATAATAATAAGAATTTGACTGAGTAATTCAGTTGGGGGCTTGAACGAGCTAATTATAAGACAATCCTTCACAAACGTTAACGGCAGATACTAATGTTAACATTGCTAAAACTCATTAAGCATAGTTCTTTCTTTCTGAATATCTTGTGAACACTACCTTGAGGTAGAAGCATCATTATCCTTTTATCTACAACTCTACAACAATATTGGTCTTTAATATCTACTTCTTTATCGCCATGGTGGTTGTGATCACCGCCTTCGCCATCTTATTTTTCGTCGTCTGCCTTGAAAAAAATTTCCTATTGTGTTTTAGTTACTAATGTTAAGTTTTGGATGTTCTTTATCACAAGTTTGTTCCTTGCCAGTTACGCTCCAGTCTATCTATTTGTCATTTGAAAATGGGTACCTGACTCTACTCTTGAGTTGGGGTAGGCAAAGGCAGCGAGAAATAAAACTGGTCAGACCAATTAGTAAAACTTAGCCTATTATAGTGCAGTCTCAAACACTTCATTCATCTACGACAATATCTGGTGTGGGACAACACTTACGGTTAATTTCTCGCCGTATGCTTTATAATGAAGGCTGAGTTATGTGCCACCCCGAGTGTTCAGACATAAGTACAAGTATTTCTCTTCTTTCGATCCCCGGGGATGTAAGCTGTCACTCTGTACCCTTTAGTATTTGAAATGAGATCCAGTGCTTTCTTGCAAACCCAGAGGACTTCCCCAACTCAGCAGGCTCAGCATTGGTAAAACAAGACTTTTGTTCTGTTTCTCCATGACAACGTACGTAGTGTTCCCGGGGTGTCTCTAATGATACAAAAAAAGAATTGGACTACTTATTTGACCACTTTTCTCTTATGCATGTTGGAAGAGGTTGTGCACGGAACTGGCAACCTATGTATAATACAAATTGCTACATAAACCACAGCTGAACGAACATATGTATGCATCGGCGTAGACTTACTGCGAGGGTTCATCAGTAGTGAAGGCTTCATGCTCATCGTTGGCGGCGAAAATGAAAAGTATGGTATCATAAACCGTTTACGTGATATATAGGCTCTATTATAATGTTATTCGTGTTGACCACATTTGCTTTACATGATTTAGTTTAAAAAAAATTATTTATGTTTTCTTTCTTTGAGCTGCCATTAATTTTTCATATCCATGCAGCCTCATATTCTGAAATTTTTCAATGGTGTGATTATCCATGTTAATTTTTATGTCTGATACAGTTCGCTGTTTTCATTTATTCTCCATTTCTATTATAGGTATTGTTGATAATCCATACATCTTTTACATTGTTCTTTTCGCAACCGTTCTTGGGGTATTTTATTTAATTCGCCAAAACCAGCTACGACCAGTGTTTTGCGGATGGATAGGGAAGCCGTATCTGCCCTCTTGCCATTGTAAGATGTGCTAAGCAGCTTAAAAAATAAAAAAACAAAATCCAGCGGACACTAAACCGACCAGGGCACGTGCATAAACACAAGCTACCGAAATTTTAATTCCAACGCGTGAGTTTACAGAACAATTAAAACAGAAATAGGAAACTCATTTGCCGCTCAAATGGCTACTTTCAATGCCTGTTCTCGTAATTTCTCGCTAACTCACGTGCGAGATAGTGATTTATCTGTTGGACCTCAGGCTATCGAAAATAAGACGGTCGTTCCCGACGGGGTTGCTAGGCGACGAGTGTTCGCTTGATTAGATTACAGAAACGAGAGTCTCAAGGTAACGTTTCTTTTAACACCAACATCGTTGCAGTTATTGCATTGTTTCTTAAGTGCAAGAAAAGCAGCAGAATTAACAGCTTTTTAATTTTGAAAGACAATTTTGTGTGTGGAAAGGTGGAAGATGAGCAGGGTATTGGCATGGCGTTGAGCAATATACGTAACACACCGCTTCCCCAACAATAAGTGAGACTGAAGTATCATATTTGATTATTATAGTGTTATGCGCCTGGTTTACGTTTCTCTGTTATTACAAATTGCGGTCATTATTTCAACAAAGCCTCTAGACCTGTCTGTCAAAATTCTACTCCTCCACAAACACATAATAAATTTTTTGCCCGTGGCATGATATTGTAAAGTGACACGACTTATTGCAAATTGTGATGAATGGCCAGACAAAGGAACACGAGTATCGGTCTAACAAACGAGTTATCACATGATGATGATCGTGTGTGTGGGTACGGGTGAAAGATGGAGAAGTCACTTATTAAAATTATGAATATTATTTCCTATGTTTTTATGATAAGTTCGAATGATTAGTGTTCTGGATTGTCAACGCAACTGAACTTAAATAGCTAATCTGAAGTATAAGGGTTGTCGGTGAATATCCCCTGAGAATGAATAAGTTGTTGGGATTACTTTTATATATATATATATATATATATATATATATATATATATATATATATATATATATATATATATATATATATATATATATATATATATATATATATATATATATATATATATATATATATATATATATAAATTTTTTTAAATACTGGACGTTACACTATGCTGTTAGTTTTTCTTATGCCTATTTCAGCCCTTGAAAAAACTGATGCCTGATGATCACTTCTGCAGTTTTTAAAACTTTAATCTGTTCTGCTTTTAGAAAATGATCCTAACTTTCGTGCACTACGGCCTTGTGGGTCTGAACCACCCGCTGATCGCGTTCGACGGAATACCACGGGTAAAAATGGATGCCTAGTTCTAATCTTGCGTTAGGGAAGGCAAATGTGACGAGGAGAGTAACTAGTCAGCCCACCTAATAACATCTGAAACCTGGTAAAAATGAAGTCTCTAACACTTCACTCTCCTCCTGCAGTATCTGCTGTGGGAAAACCTTCATACCCGGATTTTTAAAATTCTCTTCCTCTGTGGTTTAACAAATCCTGAAGACTTTTCTGTCAACATTAAACTCTTCCACAAACACATAATAATCTTTCACCGTGGCAAGATAATGTACAGAGACACGACTCGATGAAAATTACGATGAATAGATGGATAAAGGGAAAGGCATGTCAGGCTATACTTTATTATCATCACACTTCAGCTCCTCACGGAGCATAGGCCTTCAACAAACGTATGCCAAGTCTTCCTGTTTCGTGCTATCAGGTCAAGGCCGTATACGTCTGCTTCATCCCCTTCATGTCTGTCTCCAGTTCTCTTCTCCGTGTGTTCCTTGGTCTACCTCAATCTCTCTTACCCAGGGGATTCCAAACAATAACTGCCTTGTAATGCTATATCAACAGGTTTCTTCAATGTGTGTCCTGTCCACCTCCAGCATCTTCTTGGCCGTTTGTTACGAGGGCCCGAAATGGCAGCAAATAATAGTAACACTGTTACCTACCAGGCATGTCGTAAACAGCGACTTAAGAGGGTTGAACATTGGGCCGGTTCCCTCATCCTGTTAACAATTTAAAACTCCAAAAACTTCACCAAAGTGCTAGGTCTTAGCCGTTTTTAAGGAAGTACCCACTTTTTTAAAATTATTATTTTTACTTTTAATAAGACTCTTATGTGTCCTACTTAGCCATCACTGTCTTTCCTTTCCATGACGACGGCCTTGTACAATGTGTACCTAACAACAATAGTGGCGTGATAAAAATCTACATCTGACAAAAATTGTAGCTTCATAGCTTGGAACAATCTGCACCTCACAACAATTGTAGCCTGATAAAATCTACATCTGACAATTGTATTAGTTTGATACAATCTACATCTGACAGCAGTCTTAGCTTTATACAATCTACATTTTACAACAGCTGTACAGTGATATAATGTACACAATCTGGCAACTATGGTAGTTTGATAAAATCTACAGTTTCTGACAGCAGTAGTAACTTGATACAATCTACGTATATGACAACAGTGTAACTTGATACAATCTACATATATGACAACAGTAGTAACTTGATACAATCTACATATATGACAACAGTAGTAACTTGATACAATCTACATATATGACAACAGTAGTAACTTGATACAATCTACATATATGACAACAGTAGTAACTTGATACAATCTACATATATGACAACAGTAGTAACTTGATACAATCTACATATATGACAACAGTAGTAACTTGATACAATCTACATATATGACAACAGTAGTAAATTGATAGAATCTATAGAAAATGGCAAAAGTGGTAGTTCGATTCAATAAATAATTTATGACAACAACAGTAAATTAAATTAATATACTCTATCCAATAATAATAGTAATTTTATACAATCTAAATTCGACAACGGTAGTATCGTGATGTAAGCTACTGAATGCTGGGTATTATGAAGGCACATTTTAGAGCAAATACATGGAGCTTAGCACGTTCTCAGCGCACATAACTCCTCCTCGCTGTTATGAATTATGCCAATAGAAGGCAAATATTGTCCACTCATAAATAAACGTTAAACAACCAACGCAGTGTGGGTGAATGGGCACTCGATGACTGTGCCTCTACAGTTTCATAGTTAACGGTAGTGTTCGATCAAGATATGTGTTTTGGGGGGCTTTATTTGATCAGTCAGGCATTAGTGTCTGGTTACTGTTGAGTTATCATATCTTCGGACACCCGGTCTTCCATTTTCTTGTCTTTTCAAAGGAAGAAATAGGCCACGTTTTGTTTTTGGCTTAAGCAAATGTTTTTTCTTGAGCTCTGATCTGGCCGACAGATGGCACAGAAAGACTGAACCATTGTTTAGGGTCTAACCGGAGCACTTTCGCCTGTCTTTTCTCTGTTTGGCGTGGCAATAGCTAAGACAAGGAGACCTGCCAGAAAGGCGGGATAACGCAGGGGATTCAATAAAAGAAATCCACATCTTATTTGCACGTCGCTGTTGAAATGGTTCTGCCTCTTGATGGTAAAGAAACCCACCTTCTCTATTTATCACAGTCGGGAAATGAAATGGAACTGTTTTGTTCCTAATTTTTACGATTTCAATGTAGTTTGTTTTCTGATAGTGCTTATCCAAAGACGTGGTCTATTGTAGGGTGTGATTTTTCTATTGTGTGCGCTGACCCAAAAATGGGGTATCATTCGACAAGTGGTCTGTCATTTTTATGAGTGCTCACATTTGCTCGGCTATGATAATGGTCACTTGAGAGTCGCGAATTTTATACTCAATTATAACCCCGAGGACACGTGGGTCGATGGTAAGAAAAAGACATGGTGGATGCGTACTGATATTCATGGCAGGATCATTCACGTGTGTACAATAGCGTATCAAGTTAGCTGATCCAACAAAGTTCCTCTTAGTGCTTCCGGAGTAGCTGAATGACCTGCAGCGGATCCAGGCACTGTTATAGTTTCTCTGATTGGTATCCGGAAGTGCATTTTTTACCGGATGTAAGAAAAAAGAAAATGAAAGAAAGACTGCTTGGCAGTAAAAATAAGGGTGAAAAAAATGAAAAATGAAAAGGAAGCTTACACAAATTTAAAAACAAAATAATTGTTTTTTCAAGGCCCACACATCCAGCAAAAAGAGAGCACATAACACAAAAGTGTCCCGGTCAGTCGGTAGGTAAATCTCTCTATGTTTGTTTAGCCACATAATGTAAAGGTAAAGATAGTCCCGTAGCAGAAAATGTCGATGAGGAGTGAAGTGTTAGAGACTTCGCCATGCTAGGTCCTGCCTTATGTTGTGGCGCGGCCAGTTACCTTTCTTACAGAGTCGGCTCTAGGGATTCAGTCGCCCCAAACCAACTATTTGGCTATTTGAATGGTGCCACCTGACCCTAAATACATAATCATATTATATATGTACATACACACACACATCTAAACAAACACACAGAAAACCTATACACTTATATATACATTTATATATATATATATATATATAGATATATATACGTATACACACACTCACAACACACACGCATACATATATGTATGTTCTTTAGCAGCCAATACCAAGATGAAGACTCATTTGTATTCTCTACACTGTAGATCCAGGCTTTTCCTGTGGATTTTCTGCCATTCCGAAACATGTTGAGTTGAAGTCGTGAGCTCCAGTGTCTCTAGCTTGGCTAGCATTTAAAGGATCGTCACATCTGGTCCCAAGCTTGGAGTAAGAAGTGCGTGGCATACTGTGCATTCCCTGCCATACAAGGGGGCTCTCCAACTATGCAGAGCTAATATACTGTACTCTGACTCTGGGCTGTCCCAAGGAACTGTCACGTCATGCACAGAGCTACTTCTCAGCTTCCCCTGCATATCAAGAGGTCCACAGTGAGATCCTTCCGCGTGCAGTCAACTAAGTCAAAGTCAAAGAATTACGCATGGGGTTCAAGTGACTTCTCCAAGCTTAGTGTGGAATGCTGGGTTCTCAACAAGTTTCACCACAGGGAGAATCCCTGGAAGTGTGTGGATGATTTCAAGAGTCAATGAGAATATAATTAGCTTCACAGACATAGATTCACTTCCACATACATATATTGTAGCATTGTGCATATTTAAAGAAATTTATTATCACCAGGCTACAAGATCTTTTATATTTAGACATGCGCCTTAATTTAACCTAGCGCATATGTTGAGCGGAGCGCGTCTCATCTAAACGAGGCCAACCTGCTAATTAAAAAAAAAAAAAAAAAGTTGAGCTTTAAAAACGATAGTTTTCATCTATGATTGTTTCACTGCGTTTATTTTATATTCTGTGGGACAGTTTTGGCTCCCTGAACCTTAGATCCCCGAACCAGTGGTCCCATTAGCTTGTCCTTGGAGCATGTCTTGCTTCCTCGCTGTCTTTGCCTTCCCTGCTTGAAGAGCAGTCAGGTACCAGCTTACAGCTGTGTAAACTGACACGTGACGCTACCAGGTTTCATATACGGAACCAACTAGCTTTGCTACGAGAGGCAAGAGCTCTAACCATCTGCCGGCTGGACACTCCCCCATAATACAGCTAACGTTATCAGTGACAGGATTTTTATTTAAAGAAAAAAAAAGTTTCAGTTTTCTCGTGCGTCTAAATATAGAACATAGCTGAAAGTATAACACGAAGGAAACCCACAAAATATGGATTCAGGAGTCACTAAAAAATATGTAGTCGGGAGGCATAACTGTCATAGGTATAGCCATCACACTAGGCACATAAAATGTTTTGAACCCCACTCTTCGGTTCCAAAAAAAAAAAAAAAAAAAACACCGGGCACGGGATGAAATACATAAATTAATCAAATGAATTCGTTCCATCTCCATTTCGTCCCACGCTTATATTATATCTATAAATGTATGATTCATCGCCTATTTAGAGCTTCACAAACTTCATAGAGTCGTCCCCGTTTCTGAAAAATTCATTGCATATTAGTTAAATTTAGCGTCAAAACCTAACTCGATTATGACCATGGCTACACCCATCTCTCGGTCTGTAGAATCAATCAATCAATACCTTTTAGCTCCCTGAGGAGCATAGGCATTCAACAAACACATGCCAAGTCTTCCTGTCCCGTGCCATCCGCTCAAGTTCGTTCCATGTTTTCCTCATCATTTTCACCTCTGTATCCAGCTCTCTTCTCCATGTGTTTTTGGTCTACCTCTGCATCTCTTTCCCTTTGGGTTCCAGAACAAGGACTGCCTTGTAATGCTATCATAAGGTTTCCTCAATGTGTGCTAGCCATCACCAGCGCCTTCTTCTCAGCTCTTCCACTGGCACTTGTCTAGTTCTTGTTATCAATTCCACATTTGTGACTTTGTCATACCATTTCAGTCCTTCTATTCTACGCAAGCACCCTTTTATAAAAGTCTGTAACTTTTTAGTTGTTGTTTTTGTTGCTCTCCTTGTCTCAGAGCCATACAATTGGACTGACTTGACATCTGAGTTGAAGATTCTTATTTTCGTGTTGGACTTGATTTCTCTTGACTTCCATAAGTTTCCCAATGCAATGAAAGCGCCTCTTGCTTTTTTGTATTCTTATTTTGATATCATTGTCTGTCCCTCCAACTTTGTCTATATTACTACCATTAAATGTGAACGATTCTACATCCTACAGTGGTGCTTCTTCAAATTCAATCTTGTTATCATTTCTTGCATTTATTCTCATAATCTTTGTCTTTTCCCTGTGTATTTTCAGGCCCATTTGTTGTGACCTCTCATCGAGAATTTTCATTTTCTCTTGCATCTGATTATGGTTATGGGACAGAAGAGCCAAGTCATCTGCAAAATCCAGATCATCAAGCTGTTTAGATTCCACTGGATTCCATTTCTGTTGTGTGATGTCGATGTTTTCATAACCCAATCTATTGCTAGTAAGAAAAGAAATGGAGACAAGAGGCATCCCTGTCTCACTCCCGTTCTTATCCTAAACGGTTCTGTAAGTTGTTCTTCATGAAGAACTCTGCATGTCATGGCTTCATAGGTCTTCCTTATTAAGTTAATGATCTTTATGGGAACTCCATAATGCCTCATCAGTTTCCAAAGTGATTCACCGTCTACACTGTCAAATGCCTTTTTATAGTCCACGAATCCGATGTAAAGCGGTGAATTTCATTCCAGACTTTGTTCAACTATTATTCTCAATGTGGCTATCTGGTCTGTACAGGATCTGTTTTGTCGAAAACCTGCTTGTTCATCTCTCAGTTGCTTGTCTATGGACTCTTTTAATCTCTCAAGGAGGATTCTGTTTAATACTTTTCCTGGCCCTGATAGTAACATTATTTCTCTATAATTTGTGCACTCTTGTAAATTTTCCTTCTTAGGCAATTTGACCAGATAATCTTCCTTCCATTCTGTTGGCATTTCCTCTCTGCCAGACTTTGTCAAGTAGCTTGTATCTGTAGAGATGTCAATATCTGTTTTGATGGCCTCTGCTGGAATGCCATCTGGACCAGTTGCTTTTCCATCTTTCAGAAGCTTTATGGCTTTCTTTATTTCTTCTGTACTTGGTCGTTCACAGCAGATTTGTAGCTCCTCTTCTGCTGGCTGGATGTCTGGGGGATTAGTTGGAGCTGGTCTATTGAGAAGTTCCTCAAAATGTTCTGTCCATCTCTTCATTTGTTCTTGTACATTACTAAGCAATGTTCCATTCTTATCTTTTATGAGGCCATTTGCTTGCTTACATCTCCCTGTTAGCTTCTTTGTGTTGTTGTACAGGTCCCTCATATTTCCCTTGGCTGCAGCGTCCTCTGCTTCCCTTGCCAACTCTTCAGTATACGTCTGTCGCGAAATTGGTTTCAAGTCATTGCAAACGGGTTCAGTTAGATTTATAAACCCATCAACGATCGATTGACCGCTTTCAAAATGGCGGCGTATCACCGAAATGTGTATCAGACAGGAAATCGCCAAGGATAAATAAAAGCAGAAGGGAATCAGTATGAAAAGGATTTTACATTTCAGTACAGGGAAGGATTGTGTATAACTGCATATAAGAAGGAACGGTAGGAAGTTCTCATTTACGGAGATATATGCGTATTTCGGCTGCCCACAGTTACGCTAAAAGCGTGTAACCCACTTCTGTTCTAAATATTAAAATCAATAAATAACAGTTTGGGAATTTACATGGATAGGAAGATAGAGTTTTATCAGCTGTATAAAACAAGATAAGATGAAACAATATGGATGTTATATATGCCGAGAATGAGAAAGGCAAAATTTCAGTCGACGCACAGATTGGCAGAAATCGATGTTCGGAAAAGATTTTTTTTTGCCTAGTTCTAGCTGTGACGTCAGTACCCTCCTATACGTCCGCGCTAAGCGTATATAAACGTATCGGTAAAAACTGGAGAGATACACATCGAAAGAGGTTTGAGACAGACTGGAGGCAGAGTTTCGCCATTACCCATGAATTGTGAGCGGATCGCCAGAAACATTGTTCAGTCCAGTATCTGAAGTCTGAGGGTAAGCGAAATTATGATAACTACCGTGTATAATATTTTTTTTTTTTTATATTTCAGGTTCATATAAACTTCACAAAATATGCCTGTATAATAGTCATTGATATAATGTATTGTATTTTTAATATGATCTAACCATGTGCATTGTGGATGATTGTTGCTTGTACAAAAAGTAATCACAAATAGCCCCACAGCCTAATGAAGATATATTTATCATATTGCTTTATCGCTTACGAAGATAAAGGCAGTCCCATGGCAGAGATTGTCATAGGGAAATGAAGTGTTAGAAACTTCATCATGGAAGATCCCAGTACAAGGTTAAGGTGACTAGTCCCCTTCCTCGCTGTCTTTGCCTTCCCTAGTTCGAGCGCACAACTTTGTACCCATTTACAGCTGGTAAAATGGAGGGTTCCACAGCCAGGTTTCAATTCCAAAACTATGTAATTGTACTACCGAAGAAAGAAACGTGATCGCTTGGTCACTCTTTATTTATGTATTAATTTTGTGTAGATGCTAAGAATAGCATCAGTATTTGAATTTGTATTTGATATGATTGTCGTGGAATATTCTAATCCACATATATAAATTAAAACGTAAATGCAAAGCCTAACAAATAAATTTAATAAAAGGAAAGAAGAATGGTAAAGAACCGTGCTGTCACAATGACTGTACTCGAAATCCCCCTTGTTTTCTACTTCGTCTGCAAATTGTAACGCTTTCACGTTGATAGTAAAAGCCTACTGTGTCGCTGCACGCTTTCTTCAATGAAACGTATACTGTATTTCTTGGAAAAACCTTGAGATACGCAAGCTGATCAATGACCTAGATTTAATATTTCATTCATTCCATACACGGCGTAACTAAAAGACAGATAAAGCAGGAGAGAGAGAGGGGCGAATGAAGGCAGGACACATGCAACACTACACGCGTCGCGCGATTAATAGTAACGCAAATCCCACGTGTAAGGCCACTAGCAATAACTTTTTTTCATATAGTCAGTGAAAAAGAAACACTACTACTACAAGAATCAGGTTTAAAAATATGAAAACTGTTTATTAGGAAATATGAAATTCTACTGATTTACATCTAAGCTCCTGATTTTAGTATGACATAACAGTGGAAAAGGCGGGACAGGTGGCGGTTATAAACAACGAAAAGGAATAAAGAACAAATATACGACTATCTTTGGAAAACACATATTTTGAACGCAGCCACTTAGCTCTTTTAAATTTGTATATTTGGGTTCCTTAGGGTTTGCTGACAAAGAATATGTAAAACGTTACGCAAATAGTCTAGGAATTACCAAATTATAACCAAAATAAAATAGTGGGGGTGCCTGACAGCATGAAATCATTTCTGCTCATAAAATTTTTTTATAACGTGTTTGAAAAAAACATTACGTTACAGAAATAGCCTACCATGTTAACTCCTATTTGATTGGAGCGCCACAAATGTAAGACTAAACACGATTGGTCAGGCTATAAATACTATCTTGTGTTGTCAGGGGAAACGTGAAAAGGAGTATTTTTTTTTGAAAAGATGTGTAGACATGGTTTGATTGGGTAGAGCTGCGAATATACTCAATTCAGAGCGTCTGTTCATTGCCACATCTTGTAATAAACCTACTAAGAAGCAGTGCGTTGAGCACCAGTGTATATTTTTTATAAAATAAAGCCTGGGACATCGGCAGATCGGAGTTGTGCTATATTCATTGCCAGTCAACGAAACTGTTTATTATTTCCATAAATTGTGGTAAGCTTGAAATATTCAATATCTTTTAATGAAAATTGAATGTAAATTGATAATTTATGTTTGTATATATGTGTAGTTCAGTAGCGAACATGATGTAAAGCCTATAGAGCTCCAGCCTGAACAGAAGGTGTCGGAGGAAAGTAAAACTGCATGGAATGGCCAAACAGTACACTGACACCTAGATTATTGACTAGACAGAAATAATGCTGGAATTGCAGAGGCGTGGTAACCATTAGGGAGGGAAATACTGGTATAAAGTATTTCAGATGAAGCTGACAGTTGGCCTAACGCTCTGAACTCAATGTTTGTGACGTATTGTGCTCAGTGTAGAAATCGAGTATAAATTGGTTATGAAGTAGGAGGTACAACCTTCTTGTTTCAGGGACCGTGGTCTTAAAGTTATTGAGCAGCACCTGGTCAGAGCTTTGCTGAAGCCAGAGGTGGACAGCATACTCCTTGGTCCATATAGCAACCAGTGGGGTGGCTCCAGAACTCATTAAAGTAATCGAGCAGAGGAGTCTTTTACTGCAGTCATCACGAAAGATAAGAGAGTGTGGCCATGGAGCTCAACATTATGTACCCCATCTTAAAATGACATTGTAAAAATAAAATTAAGAGGGGAATTTAATTGTTTTAATGCCAGGAACTGAGAACATCTCCAATACTAGTTCCAACAAAGACAAACTATTGAAGTCATGATGACAAATACCAACAGAGCTTGAAAAAAACAAAACAAAACCAGTATTACCTCATATTACTACTACACAACTGACACACATAGGATACTATTAATAATATATGTCACTACAAGATTCATATTGATAAATTCTGTACATATAACTTGTAATTAAAATTGATTGTGATTCCTGGTTCCCTTTGTATTTGAATCAGGACACATATACATTCATGACAGCACTGAATACATATTGTTATTTGAAAAGTTATCAGTGACTCCTTTAAGATATCCTCGTAGAGTGTTTTATGTATGTGAGTGTCACAGTGTTGTCAAGTGTGGTGGAATAAATTAAATTGTTTATTTGTCTGTTGTTGTTATGACTTACACTTCATCATACACATACCCTAGACATATAACGTAGTCATCACACTATTCCAGAATAATTCTGACTGAGGTATACATATGTGGCAGCAAGTAAGGTTATCTATAATACACTACTCTTATTAGATATAGATACCTTCACAGCTGATCTCAGTCAGTACACTAAGTCCCCTATAAATATTTATAACATCCCACTTCACCACATATATTGGGGTCTCGCTCTCGGGATTTTGAATCTTTCCCTATTACAAATATTGGGGGTAATTCACTTCAGGGAATAATAAGAATTAAAAGGTATCCTTGGGTGAAAATAAATAAGGTTGAGCTCACAGTGCCTGTGTTGTCCTAAGTTAGTTAGTCATAGAAAAAATTGTTTAGTTACATATTTTAGACATTTATCTGTTAGACAATGGCCGACCTGGCAAAATTTCGATCTGCTGCTGTACAGACTGCGAAAGAGTTAGGAATGGACGGGCAAATTATGATTTCTTATGTCACTGCTGAATGTGACAAATATATTGAACGGGAAGAAAGAAGATTAGAAAAAGAGGCCGAAAGAAAGTTAGAGGCTGAGGCTAAGAGGTTGCAGATTGAGGCTGAGGCTAAGAAATTGGAAGCAGAAAGAGAAGACAAAAGATTAGCTGCAGAAAGGGAAGCCGAGAAAAGAAGACAGGCTGCAGAAAGGGAAGAGAAGAAATTAGCTGCAGAAAGGGAAGAGAAGAAATTATCTGCAGAAAGGGAAGACAAGAGATTAGCTGCAGAAAGGGAAGCAGAAGATAAGAGATTACAAAGGGAACATGAGTTACGACTAAGGGAGTTTGAGTTTCAAGGCCATGCTCCTGAAAATGGTGCCAGTCCCTTTGCCTCTGATGCCACTGCTAGCCAAGGAGCCTCAACCTCAGCTATGAATTTTCATTTAGATCATTTTGTTGAGAAAGACGATGATATAGAGAGCTATCTAAATAGGTATGAACTATTAGCTACCACGTATGGGTTAGAGAGAGAAAGGTGGAGCTTAAAGTTATCTCAAGGACTTCGTGGGGCAGCTTATGAAGTTTTTGCAAAAATGAGCAGAGGTGATCAGGAAAATTATGACATGCTAAAGCAGGCTCTTTTGTTAAGATATGAAAAGAATGCAGAATTTTATAGGAAAAAATTTAGGAATGCTAAACTACTGTCAGGTGAAACCTATCACCAGTTCTCTGCACGAATAGAGACATACTTGGAGAAATGGACTTCTCTGGGGAAAACCCAAGATCTTAAGGAAATGGTCCTTATAGAGCAATTAAGAGAGTCCATGGCTCCAGACCTGAGAAAGTTTCTCATGGAACAAGGTGCAGAGAGGCTGGGTGAGTTGCTAAATGTTGCTGAAAGGTATCAAGCAGCTCAAGCAGAGGTAACAGGTAATAAAAAGAAACAGGTGGATAACTTTAGGGCACCACAGAACTTTAATAAATTTGATCCTAGGGATCAAAACAAAGGTAAGCACCAGTTTGATAGGCCACGGTATGAAAATAAAAATAAATTCCCACAATTCGATGAAAGGAAATATGATGAAAGAAAATCTTTCAACCAAGGAAAAAAGGTGGTGTAAAAATTGTAAGATGAACAATCATGACACTGACTATTGCAGAAGGAAACCTGTGTATATGGCCACCCTTCAGGTCAGGTCGACCTCAAGACAGGAGGAGGATATTATGTTAGATACCACTCCAGAAGAGATGAGGAAGGCACAGGCTGGGGATAAAACACTCAAGGCTTGTTTCAGAAAATTGTCAACTTGTCATACAACTCCAGGCAAGGGAGATTTTTACATGAAAAACAAGTTGATGTATAGGAAGACTGGAGCTAGATCCAAAGGTCAGGGACAGCTGGTACTTCCTAAAAGATATAGGGCAGACTTAATAAGGAGCCTACATGTGAAACCAGATGGGGACCATGAGAAGATAGGTACCATCATTCAAAAGGTGGCTCACAATTATTATTGGCCCAAAGCAAGATGGGACATTGAGAATTTTGTAGAAAGGTGTAGCATAGCACATGAGGGAACACCCACAAGTGGGAACATTGATCAGGACCTGGACACGCCACGGGGCAAAATTAGGCCTGATAATAAAAAGAAAAATAAATTTGATAAAGTGGACCAAAGGGAATGGGAAGCCCCTTTTCACGGACAAGCTTCACTTAACTGTTTTACAATGGCCACTATGCGGAGAGTGCAAAAAGATGTCTTACCCCAGGATAAGCCGAAAATCCCTCAATCGGACTTAAACAAACTGGAGGAAGAGGATGTAGAGAGGAAATCTCTCATCAAGAATTTTAAGTGGGGAGAAAGCCCCAAAAGAAAAATTGGTAGCGGTCGTTTTATGCATGATAATTCTGGGAAGAAAAATCATCACTATAGAGCTTCGAGTGGAAGAGACCATACCGGTGCATGGACAAATAGGTCCACAAAATTAAAGGTCCATATGTAGCTTTGTTAAGAACGTGGACTGATGAAAAGGCAGAGGAAAACATTACATCTTCATACCAATATGTGAATGAGCTGACCACTCGTTTAAAAACTGGCTGGAAACTTGCCAATGAAAATTTGAAACAAGCCAGGAAGAAACATGCTGCCTATTATAACAGGAAGGCGAAAGACAGAGATTTGGCTGTGGGAGAGAAGGTACTGCTTCTTCTCCCCGGGAG
This sequence comes from Oreohelix idahoensis, assembly GCA_024509875.1. NCBI lineage: Eukaryota > Metazoa > Mollusca > Gastropoda > Stylommatophora > Oreohelicidae > Oreohelix > Oreohelix idahoensis. The sequence goes on along the minus strand of JAMPIV010001859.1, from coordinate 384,730 downwards.
TCAGAATAAGTTACAGATTGGATGGCAAGGTCCATATACAGTTTTAGAGAAGGTGTCTAGAACAAATTATAAGATAGATAAGAAGGGGAAAGAAAAAAATCTATCATGTGAATCTCCTGAAGAAATATTTGGAAAGAGAACATCAGGAAGAGACACACTTGTTGACCTTGTCCATCGCCATGGAGATGAAAAAGGAACCACTTTCATCATTTGAATATCCATTACACCCCTGTGAGACAGCAGCACAGGTGAAAATCAGTACACATTTAACGAAAACTCAGAAAGAGAGAGTGCAACAGGTTCTAAATAATCATGCAGAGGTGTTAACAGACCGACCAGGGCATACAAACCTATTGGAATATGATATGAAACTGATAGACCCCACACCTGTCTGTATGAAACCATATTCGATTCCGTTTGCTAAGGAGAAAGCTTTGAAGGAAGAGATAGACTATCTGTTGAAGGAAGGAATTATTTCGCACAGTGAATCTTCGTATAGTTCCGGTGTTGTACTCTTAAGGAAGCCCTCTGGAGAACATAGACTCTGTATAGATTACAGGAGACTGAATGCTATTACAGAAGGACAGGTGGATCCATTGCCGGATACAAATCAGCTTGTTTGCCAGACTAAATAAAGCTAAATATTTCTCAAAAGTGGATCTGAGTAAAGGATACTATCAGATTCCAGTAAAGCCTGAGGTTAGACCATACCTAGCTTTTAGTACCTCAGAAGGACACTATGAGTTTAATAGATTGCCATTTGGATTGAAGAATGCGCCTAGTGTCTTCTCTAGAATGATGAGAAAATTATTGGACCCTCTGAATAATCCATATATAACAAATTTCATGGATGATATCCTTATAGCAACAGAAACATTTGAGGAACACATTGACTCTCTGAATATGCTGTTTAATCGACTTAGGGAAGCAAATTTAACAGCCCGACCAACCAAATGTTGCGTTGGATGTAAAGAATTGGAATTTTTGGGACACACAGTTTATCAGGGAAACATGACCCCTGACCCAAAGAATTTAGAGAAACTAAAGAAAGCCCCGAGACCACAAACCAAGAAGGACGTGAGATCCTTTGTCTCATTATGTGGTTTCTACCAGAAGTATATCAAAAACTTTAATTCCATATGTGCACCGTTAACTGATTTGACACGTAAAGGACATCCAGATCGCATTACATGGACACCACAATGTGAAATGGCTTACCAAGAATTGAAGGAAAAGCTCACAAGTAAACCTATTTTGAAATTACCTGACTTAAGTCAAGAATTCATAGTAAGGACGGATGCCAGTAATATTGGGTTAGGTGCAACTCTACTACAGAAATCAGATGCATTGGATGGGGAATTAAGCCCAGTGGCATATGCTAGCAGAAAGTTGAATAAAGCTGAAATCAACTACTCAACTAGCGAAAAAAGAATGTCTTGCAGTAATATGGGCAATAAAGAAATTCAATATTTATCTGTATGGGAAGGCATTTAAGTTGCAAACGGATCACAAACCTTTATCGTTTCTAGCACAGGCTAGGCATGAGAACTCTAGGTTACTCCGATGGTCCTTACTTTTGGCTCCATATAATTTTAGCATTGAGTATATATCTGGAAAAACAAATTTGGGAGCGGATTTTTTTAAGCCGCCATCCGTGTGATGAGAATCACCGTAAACCCCAGAAATAATAATAAATTTCTCTATGTGTATATAGAATAAAGGACTGACATATAATGTCTGTTTTAAGAGGGGAGATGTCGTGGAATATTCTAATCCACATATATAAATTAAAACGTAAATGTAAAGCCTAACAAATAAATTTAATAAAAGGAAAGAAGAATGGTAAAGAACAGTGCTGTCACAATGACTGTACTCGAAATCCCCCCCTTGTTTTCTACTTCGTCTGCAAATTGTAACGCTTTCACGTTGATAGTAAAAGCCTACTGTGTCGCTGCACGCTTTCTTCAATGAAACGTGTACTGTATTTCTTGGAAAAACCTTGAGATACGCAAGCTGATCAATGACCTAGATTTAATATTTCATTCATTCCATACACGGCGTAACTAAAAGACAGATAAAGCAGGAGAGAGAGAGGGGCGACGAAGGCAGGAAGCATGCAACACTACACGCTTCGCGCGATTAATAGTAACGCAAATCCCACGTGGAAGGGAACTGGCAATAACTTTTTGTTCCTCTAGTCAGTGAAAAAGAACGACTACTGCTACAAGAATCAGGTTTAAAAATATGAAAACTGTTTATTAGGAAATATGAAATTCTACTGATTTACATCTAAGCTCCTGACTTTAGTATGACATAACAGTGGAAAAGGCAGGACAGGTGGCGGTTCTAAACAACGAAAAGGAATAAAGAACAAATATACGACTATCTTTGGAAAACACATATTTTGAACGCAGCCACTTAGCTCTTTTAAATTTGTATATTTGGGTTCCTTAGGGTTTGCTGACAAAGAATATGTAAAACGTTACGCAAATAGTCTAGGAATTACCAAATTATAACCAAAATAAAATAGTGGGGGTGCCTGACAGCATGAAATCATTTCTGCTCATAAAATTTTTTTTATAACGTGTTTGAAAAAACATTACGTTACAGAAATAGCCTACCATGTTAACTCCTATTTGATTGGAGCGCCACAAATGTAAGACTAAACACGATTGGTCGGGCTATAAATACTATCTTGTGTTGTCAGGGGAAACGTGAAAAGGAGTATTTTTTTTTTGAAAAGATGTGTAGACATGGTTTGATTGGGTAGAGCTGCGAATATACTCAATTCAGAGCGTCTGTTCATTGCCACATCTTGTAATAAACCTACTAAGAAGCAGTGCGTTGAGCACCAGTGTATATTTTTTATAAAATAAAGCCTGGGACATCGGCAGATCGGAGTTTTGCTATATTCATTGCCAGTCAACGAAACTGTTTATTATTTCCATGAAATTGTGGTAAGCTTGAAATATTCAATATCTTTTAATGAAAATTGAATGTAAATTGATAATTTATGTCTGTATATATGTGTAGTTCAGTAGCGAACATGATGTAAAGCCTATAGTGCTCCAGCCTGAACAGAAGGTGTCGGAGGAAAGTAAAACTGCATGGAATGGCCAAACAGTACACTGACACCTAGATTATTGACTAGACAGAAATAATGCTGGAATTGCAGAGGCGTAGTAACCATTAGGGAGGGAAATACTGGTATAAAGTATTTCAGATGAAGCTGACAGTTGGCCTAACGCTCTGAACTCAATGTTTGTGATGTATTGTGCTCAGTGTAGAAATCGAGTATAAATTGGTTATGAAGTAGGAGGTACAACCTTCTTGTTTCAGGGACCGTGGTCTTAAAGTTATTGAGCAGCACCTGGTCAGAGCTTTGCTGAAGCCAGAGGTGGACAGCATACTCCTTGGTCCATATAGCAACCAGTGGGGTGGCTCCAGAACTCATATAAATCATCGAGCAGAGGAGTCTTTTACTGCAGTCATCACGAAAGATAAGAGAGTGTGGCCATGGAGCTCAACATTATGTACCCCCATCTTAAAATGACATTCTAAAATAAAATTAAGAGGGGAATTTAATTGTTTTAATGCCAGGAACTGAGAACATCTCCAATACTAGTTCCAACAAAGACAAACTATTGAAGTCATGATGACAAATACCAACAGAGCTTGAACAAAACAAAACCAGTATTACCTCATATTACTACTACACAACTTACACACATAGGATACTATTAATCATATATGTCACTACAAGATTCATATTGATAAATTCTGTACATATAACTTGTAATTAAAATTGATTGTGATTCCTGGTTCCCTTTGTATTTGAATCAGGACACATATACATTCATGACATCAAGTTGATTGACTCAGTTAGATTATCCTGGTTTTTTTATGTTTGTCCTGTGTTGTCAAGTGTGTGTGGAATAAATTAAATTGTTTATCTGTCTGTTGTTGTTATGACTTACACTTCATCATACACATACCCTAGACATATAAACGTAGTGATTCCAGCTGACTGAATACATATGTGTTTTATTTAATACAAAAGTATAGATCAACTTCACACGCTCTCAGTGACACTAAGTCCCTCTTTATTTAGATATCCCACTTTACGTAGAGGGGATGTATAGGAGCGGAAAATAAACCAGATGATATTACTGATATGTTAATGTTTCTATATCATTAAATTGATTGTGTTACTTGCTATGACTGTATAACTTTGACACCTGATGTCTGACTTGTCTGACTTATGTGCTAGTCAGTTACACTTAATTGAAATGTTAATATTAATGCTATATCACTGAAATGATGTCCTTACTTACTATGATTGTATAACGGTGACTTCTGATACTAGCCAAGGCTGATATGTTGCAGGTTCCATGAAATAACTCAAACCAGACTGTCCAGTATCAGAAGCCGGTGTCGTTCATCCGAGGCAATCCCACAAAAGTGCAGGACCCAAAGAGTGAACTTCAACTGGTCATTGGCATCCCTACTGTTGGGCCTACCAAGTCTGATATCAGCAAAGGACAGTTCAGTTTCAGCAGTATCAAGTTGGAAAGATAAGTGTCCTGTTTGACACTGACCACCTATACATGTGAAACAGCCAATAGTTGAAAACAATAAGTAACCATACAGAAACTCAGTCAACTGATGACAGTTATCCTTAAATTCAAAGGACAAATAACAGTGATTTCAGTAACTTTATTATTTTAGATCTTGAAGTCTAAACAGACAATAATAGTAATTGTGTGAATACTTTTATATATATATATATATGTGTATGCTCTTTTCCAACTAGTAGAAATAGAATATTAGTGTAATTATTAAACTATTTTAACTGTACCTGACGATTTATTCACTTCTTCCATTTTGTGGGTTCAGTGAATGTACATTTTACTTATCCCCTAGAATATAAGTAATCATAAGATAGTCACAGGGAGGAGACACCTTAAATCCTGGTACTACTTCTTACCAACTGGGCCAGGGTTTTCACAGTCTGACTATTTTTATGATAACAATACACCAGTGCTTATTTCTAAGACTGGGGTATTACTTGTAAGGTCAGAACTCTTTACTGGCATACTCTTACATAATAAATACTTTTAAATAACCTCCCGCTACAACTTCCTCTTGTCTCTTTTAATGTTTCTTCATACTTCTTTGTTTACTTCTATGTACACTTCATGAGCCTTGGCTTTGGAGTTTCTGGTTTTGCTTCTGTTTAAATCTGCTTTCTTGTTTTTCCTGTCTTCTATCTTTGCTAACGGTTTCTGTTGTTATCCATGCTTTGTGCCGATGATCTCTTTTTCTCAGTACTTCTTCACATGTCTCGTTCCATATATTTTGTACTTGTTACCAGTGGTCTTCCGTATCTGCTTCATCTTCCTGCTGTGGAGTACTTGATATTTGTTGGATACTGTGATAGAAAACGTTTCTCTTATTTCCTGATTTCTTAGATATCCCACATTGTACTGTTGTCTATAGCTATATACTGTTGTAAATTTCTTGAGTTTTAATTTTGTTTTAGCCAACAGAAGATGGTGGTCTGATACCACATCTGCTCCTCTACATACTTTTACATCATGCAATGATGACCTAAACTTCTTACTTATGCATATATGATCAATCTGATTCTCAGTTCTGTGGTCTGGGGATATCCATGTTGCTTCATATATTCTTTTATGTGGAAATATGCTTCCTCCTATAGCTAGTTGATTTGAAGCACATAAGTTGGCTAATAGTTCCCCATTCTCGTTCATCATACCTAATCCATGCTTTCCCATGTCTGTATGCAAGGGCATACATGACTTCCGGCAAGGAATCTAATCCACTTGAATTAAGGCCATCTAAACTACAGATATAGTGGCGTCACTATACGAACTTTTATTTTTTGGGTCATATAGATCATGTTAGACAGTGCTGACGAATATCATGTATATACGCTATAAAATGGTTTACTTGTAAATACTATGGGGTAGACATAACAATATGTAAGTCTGGATGATCCCTCTAGGGTAGAGGGCCATCCAACTCGTGGCACTACATCACCTGCCAAATAGCAAGTTTGGTATGTTCTATGTGTGACAGCGCTATTCTGGAATATCATGTTGGCGGCCATTAGGGCAAAACTCAGTCAGGATCTAAAAATAGAACATTAGTCATGTCCGCTGACAGAACAACAGCCAATCAGAGGTATGCTAAACTGCCTGGATGTTAACCGTGCAAAGCTTAACATCTCAATATTCTTTGTCATTTCGATTGCAAGACCCCAAGAGAGAAATCGTCAAACCAGAATTGAAATCCGCAGTTGCCTTGGACACAACGTCCACGAACACTGTCTGGGTGTTCGATAGAATTAAATATTGTCCTATATAAGGCGTTGTGTTGCTTGAAATGCTAAGTCTGCTGCTGAGAGGGTTGCAAACAACCAATAATTGCAACTCCTGTCAAACGATCCTTAATTAAATTTTCTTAGTGCATGGGTCTTGGGTGTGAGGTAGCCACGTCCACATACGTTCGCCTCAACCACACCTAGCCCCTGCCACATACTAATGCTGAGCCTACTGAGTTGGAGACAGTGGTGTCACTAGGGTTGGAGTCACCCAGTGCAGTAACTCATGGTGTCACCCCCATTTACCTTCTCCCGTACCAAACCATACAGAATCCTTAGTAACGTTTTTTTAATACTAATGTTACTCGTAAATCGTAATTCCCGTATATCACTGAATGTAATGGCAATAGTAGTGACATAAACAACTAGCAAAATTAAAATTACACCTTTAAATTACAATATCATATGCACAGCTGTGGTAAAGTGGGATGTTATAAATATTTATAGGGGACTTAGTGTACTGACTGAGATCAGCTGTGAAGGTATCTGTATCTAATAGGTGTAGTGTTTTACAGATGACCTTACTTGCTACCACATTTATACCTCAGTCAGAATTATTCTGGAATATTGTGATGACTACGTTAAATGTCTAGGGTTATGTAAATGATGAAGTGTAAGTCACAACAACAACAGACAGATAAACAATTTAATTTATTCCACCACACTTGACAACACTGTGACACTCACACACATTTAACACTCTATAAGACTATCTTAAATGAGTCACTGGTAAAGTTTCAAATATATATGTATTAATTACTTTCACTAATATATATCCTGATTCAACTACACAGTGAACCAGGAATCACAATCAAATGTAATCACAATTTATATGTACATAATTTATAAATATGAACCTTGTAGTGACATATTTTATTAGTATTATCCTATGTGTGTCAGTTGTGTAGTAGTACTATGAGGTAATACTGGTTTTGTTTTTCAAGCTATGTTGTTATTTGTCATCATGACTTCAAGTGTTTGTTTATCTTGGAAATAGTATGGGGAAACTTCACCGTTCCTATCAATTTAAACAATGTATTGACCCTCAGCTTTACTATAATGTCAAGTTTTGAGGGGGACACATAATGTTGAGCTCCTCTGGCCACAGAGGCTTAACTTTCGTGATGGCGGCAGGAAAAGACTCCTCTGCTCGATTGCTCCCCTGTGTTCTGGAGACACCTCACTAGTCGCTATCTGGACCCAGGAGTATGCTGTCAGCCTCCAGATTCAGCAAAGCTCAGACCAGGTGCTGCTCAATAACTTTAGGACCACAGTCCCACAATTCATGGAAATAATACACAGTTACGTTGACTGGCAATGAATATAGCACAATTTCGATCTGCCGATGTCCCAGGCTTTTATTTAGAAAAATATGCACTGGCGCTCAACGCACTGGTTCTTTAGAAAGTTTATTTGAAAATGTGGTACTGAACTGACGCTCCTAATTGCCTATATTGGCGGGTCTAACCAATCGAGCCATGTTTACACAAGCGTTTTTCAGGTTTTTAAAACCTAACTCTAGTATGGGTAGGGTTTTTTTTATCACTGTCGATCTGAAAAAAAGTATTGCTTCTGGCCTTTCGCTTGGGGAGGGTGGCATTAATTGTATATCGCGAGACGCGTGTTTAGTGTTGCATGCGTTCCTGCTTTCAGCCCTCCCTTCTCTCTATCCTAAGTTCATCTGTCTTTTCATCACGCCGTGTATAAAATGAAATTAATGGAAGTATTAATTTAGGTCATTACGCAGGGTGCCTAGCTCAAGGTTTTCTTAGAAATGCCGTACACGTTTTATTGAAGAAAGCGTGTAGTGATGCAGCACTGTTCTTTACCATTCTTCTTTCCTTTTATTGAAGTTATTTGTTAGGCTTTACATTTACTTTTTAATTTATATATGTGGATTAGAATTTCACACGACAAATTCTCCCCAATTGAAACAGACGTTATATGTCAGTCTATAATTCTATATACACATAGAGAAATTTATTATCCTTCCTGAGGCTTAGGGTGATTCTCATCACACGGATGGCGGCTTAAAAAATCCGAACCCAGATTTGTTTTTCCACTTATATACTCTATGCTAAACTCATATGGCTGCATCAGTAATGACCAACGGAGTAATCTAGAATTTTCATGTCTAGCCTGCGCTAGACACGACAAGGGTTTGTGATCCGTTTGCAACTTAAATGCCTTCCCATACAGATAAATATTGAATTTCTTTATCGCCCATATTACTGCAAGACATTCTTTTTCGCTAGTTGAGTAATTGGTTTCAGCTTTATTCAACTTTCTGCTAGCATATGCCACTGGGCTTAATTCCCCATCCAATGCATCTGATTTCTGTAGCAGAGTCGCACCTAACCCAATATTACTGGCATCAGTCCTTACAATGAATTCTTGACTTAAGTCAGGTAATTTCAAAATAGGTTTACTTGTGAGCTTTTCCTTCAATTCCTGGTAAGCGAATTCGCATTGTGGAGTCCATGTAATTCGATCTGGATTTCCTTTACGTGTCAAATCAGTTAACGGTGCACATATGGAATTAAAATTTTTTATATACTTTTGGTAGAAACCACATAATGAGACAAAGGATCTCACGTCTTTCTTGGTTTGTGGTCTTGGGGCTTTCTTTAGTTTCTCTAAATTCTTGGGGTCAGGGGTCATGTTTCCCTGATGAACTGTGTGTCCCAAGAATTCTAATTCTTTACATCCAACACAACATTTGGTTGGTCGGGCTGTCAAATTCGCTTCTCTAAGTCGATTAAACCGCATGTTCAGAGAGTCAATGTGTTCCTCAAATGTTTCTGTGGCTATAAGGATATCATCCATGAAATTTGTGATGCATGGATTATTCAGAGGGTCCAATAATTTTCTCATCATTCTAGAGAAGACACTAGGTGCATTCTTCAATCCAAATGGCAATCGGTTAAACTCATAGTGTCCCTCTGAGGTACTAAACGCTAGGTATGGTCTAACCTCAGGCTTTACTGGAATCTGATAGTATCCTTTACTCAGATCCACTTTTGAGAAATATTTAGCTTTATTTAGCCTGGCAAACAACTGATTTGTATCCGGCAATGGATCCACCTGTCCTTCTGTAATAGCATTCAGTCTCCTGTAATCTATACAGAGTCTATGTTCTCCAGAGGGTTTCCTTAAAAGTACAACACTGGAACTATACGAGGATTCACTGTGTGAAATAATTCCGTCCTTCAACAAATAGTCTATCTCTTCCTTCAAAGCTTTCTCCTTAGCAAAAGGAATCGAATAGGGTTTCATACAGACAGGTGTGGGGTCTATCAGTTTCATATCATATTCCAATAAGTTTGTATGCCCCGGTCGGTCTGTTAACACCTCTGCATGATTATCTAGAACCTGTTGCACTCTCTCTTTCTGATTTTTCGCTAAATGTGTACTGATTTTCACCTGTGCCGCTGTCTCACATGGATGTAATGGATATTCAAATGATGAAAGTGGTTCCCTTTTCATTTCCATTGCAATGGACAAGGTCAACAAGTGTGTCTCTTCCTGATGTTCTCTTTCCAAATATTTCTTCAGGAGATTCACATGATAGATTTTTTCTTTCCCCTTCTTATCTATCTTATAATTGGTTCTAGACACCTTCTCTAGAACTGTATATGGACCTTGCCATCCAATTTGTAACTTATTTTGACTACCGGGTAGAAGAAGCAGTACCTTCTCTCCCACAGCCAAACCTCTGTCTTTAGCTTTCCTGTTATAATAGGCAGCATGTTTCTTCCTGGCTTGTCTTAAATTTTCATTGGCAAGTTTCCAGCCAGTTTTTAAACGAGTGGTCAGCTCATTCACATATTGGTATGAGGATGTAATGTTTTCCTCTGCCTTTTCATCAGTCCACGTTCTCAACAGCGTTACATATGGACCTTTAATTTTGTGGACCTATTTGTCCATGCACCGGTATGGTCTCTTCCACTCGAAGCGCTATAATGATGATTTTTCTTCCCAGAATTATCATGCACAAAACGACCGCTACCAATTCTTTTCTTGGGGCTGTCTCCCCACTTATAATTCTTGATGAGAGATTTCCTCTCTACATCCTCTTCCTCCAGTTTGCTTAAGTCCGATTGAGGGATTTTTGGCTTATCCTAGGGTAAGACATCTTTTTGCACTCTCTGCATAGTGGCCATTGTAAAACAGTTAAGTGAAGCTTGTCCGTGAAAAGGGGCTTCCCATTCCATTTGGTCCACTTTATCAAATTTATTTCTCTTCTTATTTTCAGGCCTACGTTTGCCCCATGGCGTGTCCAGGTCCTGATCAATGTTCCCACTTGTGGGTGTTCCCTCATGTGCTATGCTACACCTTTCTACAAAATTCTCAATGTCCCATCTTGCCTTGGGCCAATAATAATTGTGAGCCACCTTTTGGATGATGGTACCAATTTTCTCATGGTCCCCATCTTGTTTCACATGTAGGCTCCTTATTAAGTCTGTCCTATATCTCTTTGGAAGAACCAACTGTCCGTGACCATGGGATCTAGTTCCGGCCTTCCTGTAAATCAACTTGTTTTTCATGTAAAAATCTCCCTTGCCTGGAGTTGTATGACAAGTTGACAATTTCCTGAAACAAGGCTTGAGGGTCTTATCCCCAGCCTGTGCCTTCCTCATCTCATCTGGAGTGGTATTCAACATAATATCCTCCTCCTGTCTTGAGGTCGACCTGACCTGAAGGGTGGCCATAACTATAGGGTTCCTTCTGCAACGGTCAGTGTCATGATTGTTCATCTTACAATTTTTACACCATCTCTTTCCTTGGTTGAAAGATTTTCTTTCATCATATTTCCTTTCATCGAATTGTGGGGTTTTATTTTTATTGTCATACCGTGACCTATCAAACTGGTGCTTACCTTTGTTTTGATCTCTAGGATCAAATTTATTAAAGTTCTGTGGTGCCTTAAAATTATCCACCTGTTTCTTTTTGTTACCTGATACCTCTGCCTGAGCCGCTTGATACCTTTCTGCAACATTTAGCAACTCACCCAGCCTCTCTGCACCTTGTTCCATGAGAAACTTTCTCAGGTCTGGAGCCATGGACTCTCTTAATTGTTCTATAAGGACCATTTCCTTAAGATCTTGGGTTTTCCCCAGAGAAGTCCATTTCTCCAAGTATGTCTCTAACCGTGCAGAGAACTGGTGATAGGTTTCACCTGACAGTAATTTAGCATTCCTAAATTTTTTCCTATAAAATTCTGCGTTCTTTTCATATCTTAACAAAAGAGCCTGCTTTAGCATGTCATAATTTTCTTGATCACCTCTGTTCATTTGGCAAAAACTTCATAAGCTGCCCCACGAAGCCCTTGAGATAACTTTAAGCTCCACCTTTCTCTTTCTAACCCATACGTGGTAGCTAATAGTTCATATCTATTTAGATAGCTCTCAATATCATCGTCTTTCTCAACAAAATGATCTAAATGAAAGTTCATAGCTGAGGTTGAGGCTCCCTGACTAGCAGTGGCATCAGAGGTAAAGGGACTGGCACCATTTTCAGGAGCATGGCCTTGAAACTCAAACTCCCTTAGTCGTAACTCATGTTCCCTTTGTAATCTCTTCTCCTCCTTTTCTGCTTCCCTCTCTGCAGTCTATCTTCTTTCCTCTCTTTCTGCTTCCCTCTCTGCAGCCAATCTTCTTTCTTCTGCTTCCAATTTCTTAGCCTCAGCCTCAATCTGCAGCCTCTTAGTCTCAGCCTCCAGCCTCTTAGTCTCAGCCTCAGCCTCAAATTGTAACTTCTTAATTTCCTTTTCAGCCTCTAACCTCTTATCTTCGGCCAACCTTTCAGATTCTAATTTTCTTTCGGCCTCTTTTTCTAATCTTCTTTCTTCCCGTTCAATATATTTGTCACATTCAGCAGTGACATAGGCAATCATAATTTGCCCGTCCATTCCTAACTCTTTTGCAGTCTGCACAGCAGCAGATCGAAATTTTGCCAAGTCGGCCATTTTCTAACAGGTAAATGTATGTAATGTCTAACTAAACAATATAATCTGTAATTACTTATCCAAAGACACCACAGGCACTGAGAGCTCAACCTTATTTAATTCCACCCAAGGATACCTTTTAATTCTTATTATTCCCTGAAGTGAATTACCCCCAATATTTATAATAGGGAAAGATTCAAAATCCCGGGAGCGAGACTCCAATATATGTGGTAAAGTGGGATGTTATAAATATTTATAGGGGACTTAGTGTACTGACTGAGATCAGCTGTGAAGGTATCTGTATCTAATAGGTGTAGTGTTTTACAGATGACCTTACTTGCTACCACATTTATACCTCAGTCAGAATTATTCTGGAATATTGTGATGACTACGTTAAATGTCTAGGGTTATGTAAATGATGAAGTGTAAGTCACAACAACAACAGACAGATAAACAATTTAATTTATTCCACCACACTTGACAACACTGTGACACTCACACACATTTAACACTCTATAAGACTATCTTAAATGAGTCACTGGTAAAGTTTCAAATATATATGTATTAATTACTTTCACTAATATATATCCTGATTCAACTACACAGTGAACCAGGAATCACAATCAAATGTAATCACAATTTATATGTACATAATTTATAAATATGAACCTTGTAGTGACATATTTTATTAGTATTATCCTATGTGTGTCAGTTGTGTAGTAGTACTATGAGGTAATACTGGTTTTGTTTTTTCAAGCTATGTTGTTATTTGTCATCATGACTTCAAGTGTTTGTTTATCTTGGAAATAGTATGGGGAAACTTCACCGTTCCTATCAATTTAAACAATGTATTGACCCTCAGTTTTACTATAATGTCAAGTTTTGAGGGGACACATAATGTTGAGCTCCTCTGGCCACAGAGGCTTAACTTTCGTGATGGCGGCAGGAAAAGACTCCTCTGCTCGATTGCTCCCCTGTGTTCTGGAGACACCTCACTAGTCGCTATCTGGACCCAGGAGTATGCTGTCAGCCTCCAGATTCAGCAAAGCTCAGACCAGGTGCTGCTCAATAACTTTAGGACCACAGTCCCACAATTCATGGAAATAATACACAGTTACGTTGACTGGCAATGAATATAGCACAATTTCGATCTGCCGATGTCCCAGGCTTTTATTTAGAAAAATATGCACTGGCGCTCAACGCACTGGTTCTTTAGAAAGTTTATTTGAAAATGTGGTACTGAACTGACGCTCCTAATTGCCTATATTGGCGGGTCTAACCAATCGAGCCATGTTTACACAAGCGTTTTTCAGGTTTTAAAAACCTAACTCTAGTATGGGTAGTGTTTTTTTATCACTGTCGATCTGAAAAAAAGTATTGCTTCTGGCCTTTCGCTTGGGGAGGGTGGCATTAATTGTATATCGCGAGACGCGTGTTTAGTGTTGCATGCGTTCCTGCTTTCAGCCCTCCCTTCTCTCTATCCTAAGTTCATCTGTCTTTTCATCACGCCGTGTATAAAATGAAATTAATGGAAGTATTAATTTAGGTCATTACGCAGGGTGCCTAGCTCAAGGTTTTCTTAGAAATGCCGTACACGTTTTATTGAAGAAAGCGTGTAGTGATGCAGTAGGCTTTTACTATCAACGTGAAACGTTACAATTTGCAGACGAAGTAGAAAACAAGGGGGATTTCGAGTACAGTCATTGTGACAGCACTGTTCTTTACCATTCTTCTTTCCTTTTATTGAAGTTATTTGTTAGGCTTTACATTTACTTTTTAATTTATATATGTGGATTAGAATTTCACACGACAACAGCCTAAATGTATTTACATTTACGTAGTTTCATGTGGTTAAAGTGAAAATTCGGTAAGAAAACAATAGAATTCGAAGTAAAAATGTAGGTATATTGATAAAGTACATGTAAGCTGGTAAAAAAAGGGTAAAGGAACCCGTCACACGCCCATTGAGGCATATTGGGAATATGGTGTTAAGCCCATATTATCTTGACCGTCGGGTGATGTAAGCTGGGCTTACGAAAAATGTTTTTGTGGTTATAACTAACTACAAGGATATTTTTATAAAATGAATACATTTCTGCTGAAACACTGCACACACATTTTAAAGACAGTCATTTTGGTGTCATCCCCTCTGATGGTGTCACACGGTGCAGTCTGCAACCTCGTAGTGACGCCACTGGTTGGAGAAGCTCTCTTGGTGTGCAAGAAATGACCCCAGATACTAAAGGGTAAAGAGTGAAAACTCAAATCCTGGGGATCGAAAGAAGAGAAATATGTACGTCTAAACACTCGGGGTGGCACATAATTCAGCTATCATTATAAAGCATACGCGACAAATAAACCGTTAAGTGTTGTCCCACACCAGATATTGGCGTTGAAGGAATGAAGTGTTTGAGATTTCAATATAATAGGTTAAGTTTTATTAATTGGTCTGACCAGTTTTGTTTCTCGATGCCTTTGCCTATCCGAATCAAGAGCAGAGTCAGGTACCCAATTTTGTAAATGACAAATAGATAGACTGGAGCGTAACTATACCAGATTTCGAACCCTAAACCACTTAACTGCCGCGAGAGACAAGCGTTCTAACTCTGCCAATCGGACAGTACGCAGACAAACTACTCGCTTTTACTCACATGATTTATCAAGTATTCGTTTTATTGGATGACCTCCTAAAACATGAGTAGGGATTAATGGTTATAGCTGTAAAATGATCATCTGCCCGCGCATGAGGTGACATATTAATATCTTTAACGGCCGCTGGAGACGTGATGAAAGACCCATAATACAAAATACGATTGCTAAATTCTCCTCCTACCACGAGACCAGACAAAAGCGTTAACTATGTCCAATGATAACACAAATGTACTAATATCTCCCGCTCCCTAAACTGGCAACTTGATAAAGTACTTATCGGACTACAGTACCATGCGAGTCAGTACGCGCCAAATCGAAAGATTGGACTTCAAGTCAGCCAAAAATGGAGGTGAGTACCACTGTTGAGACAGGCAGAACACTTAGTTCCAACACTTAAGCGCGTGCTCTCGAGAATAGAGGAGTGAAAATGATATTGGAAGAGCACGCGCTGTTGACTTTTAGTCAAACCCATTAGTGATGACGTTGCGTAAATAGTCGCAACACCTGCCCGTGAACAACTAATCCACGCACGGGTCGCTCGTGACTAAACTTGAATTATCCGAAGTGAGCTGCTCTTGACGTCTGCCCACTGAGAGACCTCATTGACTCTCTACTAAGTGCCTACAGATAACCAAATTCACACTGGCCAATGTTGACTCAGCCAAGTCAGACTGTGAAATTTAACGTTATTTTTATATTCTTTGAAGACGCTGTGCCAGTTATGTTCCCGAATCTGCGCTGAAAATATTAAAGACTATTCCTTTCTATCACAAATTATATTCCTTGTCTCTGAAAAGCTGAGACGGTCATCAAATTCAATTCCTTTCATTGCGAGCAGCTTGACTGGACTGACACTTGAATGTTCTTATCCAGTAAGGAGACAGACACGAGCTCACACGTGACACATTTCTTGCTGGACTAATACTAATATAACTTTATGGGTGCCATTAAATTAAAGAAGAAAAGAAAAACCAACACTTCAAAAGACTCACACGACAACTGACAGACAGTATTTACATTAGCTTTACTGTAATCTTCTTTTGAAAGTTGTCAATTAAAAATATTTTAATTTCAATTATTGCCAGTAAATTTGTACAATTTTTCCTATATTCTTCTTCTTCTTCTGCGTTCGTCCTAAAAAGGGCGTTTGTTACGCTGTGTCGCCGTTTACAGCAAAGCTGCGATATCTGTGCCTTTCGGCCCGACACATCCGTTTTCAGCATGGCATTTTTGGAACCGGGCTAGCCTTCCCTCTTCGATCCCTACTCTCTCAGCCAGACTGCAGTGATGCAGCCTGTTTCCAGGATCACCACTTGGAGGTGGAGTAGGGTCTTGGTCAGCTCTGGTTCGCTGACCCTGACGCAAGCAGTCAAGCTATGGGTCGCTTACTGCATTCCTCACTTTTGATGCGACTTCGGTCCCTTATTCCTTTATAAGGTAAGGCATTTTGAGGACTTAAGGAAAGGTGATTCCAGAATAATATCCGCAACATTGAACATTGACTCATAATCAAAAAGATGAATATCAAGTTCTACAAACTATCAAGTGACAAAGAATCTGTGAAGGAAAAAATTATACTCCAAACGTCAAAATATAAAAAATAGAAGAAAATGCATTGCGGTTGTGATGAGTGACGTAAATGCAAAAAATGTGTCCCAATTAATCGATTAATTAATCGTTAAAAGACCCCACACACATACATGCATACTTGACTGGACTGACACTTGAATGTTCCTATTAAATAAGGAGACAGACACGAGCTCACACGTGACAAATTTCTGTCTGAACTAATGCTAGTTTAACCTTATTGATACCACCAAATTAGAGAAGAAAATAAAAGCCAATTTTTCAACAGACTCACATGACAACTGAAAGACTGTATGTGTACACTAGTTCACCTGTGTATCATCTTTCAAAAGCCTTAAACTTTTCAGCAACACACTGTCATTTACATTGTTGATAAATACATTAAAAAAATTATTCATATATAAAATAAGAAGACTAAGAAAAAAATGGGTCGATGGTATGACAGGCATTCATGAAGAGAAATACATAATCACAGAGAACACATCAACACCATTGTAACTATCACGTGATGCTTACTTGCAGACAAGAGTAATAAGGAAGAAGAGAATATTCCGAGTACTGTATGATTGTTGTTAATTTGCTTTCTTATTTCATATTTACATGTACCACAAATGTTCCAGTCTTCATGTGTACCAAGATCTTGATATGCATTACTACGAGTATGAACATGTGCTGTATTTATACGTACTTATTGTACTATTATTACACGCTTTTTCCTTTTCAGCCAAGCGTGATTGGACTTCGATACTTCGCCTTCAGGGAAGTACCTAGGTTTTATTTATTTATTTTTTTATATTTATTTTTATATTCATTTAAGTTCTTATGTCTCCTATCTAGCCTTCACTGTCTTTCTTTTCCTGACGAAGGCCTTGTGGCCGTAACGTAGACTACTTTCTTTGTCTTTTGTCCTCGTAAGACGAATCACCTTTTTTCGATTTTTTTTTCAAACCCATCCACTGTACTATTATTACAGTAACGTTGCTGCTTTACTAATTCTGTTTGGTTTGTATTAAAGATCACCTTCATAGCACACAGACAAGTCCATAAGTGCGCCAATCTAATCCTTTAGATCAGGTGTTCTCAAACTTTTATTTGCTCACGGTCCCCTTCTGAGCCTCATTTACGTCTACGGCCCCCCTCATAGTCGCTGCTAGCTGGAAAAGAGGTATTTTACCATCTTACTGTGGCCCCCCCCCCCTCAAAATATGGAATGGTCCAAGGCGGCACACGTTGAGAACCACTACCTTAGATCACACAACTAATTTAACTTTATGGATGCCGTTAAATTAAAGGGGATAAAAATATAAAAAAAACTAACTTTTCAAAAGACTCATATGACAACTGAAAAACTATATTTACATTAGTATGTTATCTTTTAAGAGTTTTCAAAATGTTAGCCAAATATTTTCACATGTTTGTGTTTGACATATTTAATATCGTGTAACGGTAAACTTAGTCCCCTACCAGATACTGCCATAGGGAAGTGTTAGAGACTTCACTATACCAAGTCCAGCTTCGAGAGGTGGGGTGATCAATTCCCTTCCTTGCTGTCTTTACCTACCATAACTGCAAAGCAGAGTCGGGTACCCATTTACAGTTGCGTAGACTGGAGCGTAACGTTACTGTGTTTCAAACTCGGTGACCTTACCGTGAGAGGCCAGCGTTCTAACCACTCTGCCAATCGAAAGTTTTTTTTAACCATTTTCATGTTTTAATCGCTCATGTCTTACCGAGCCGGATAGGGAAGAAACGAATAGTAACACTAAACCCTTCAAGCATGTCATAGAAGGCGTTTAAGGAGAGTATCGGCATGTGGCCGGCTACCGCATCTTTTACGAGCTTGAAGCCATAAAAACTCCACAAGATAAACAAGTCATGCAAAGTAGGTAATTCATATTATTCAATTCATCCATCCAAGGCGGAGGAAGGTCCTTTCATAAGGAGGTTCACGATGCAGTCCAGAGAAATCAATATTTACTCTGGATTTATGACTTTTCTGTTTCCTTCTATAACAATCTTTAAATTGGCCTGGAACGTTTGAAAAGCGAACGAACCAGGGAGACTTGCGAAGGTGGCAGCAAAAATATAAAACTATACAACTGATATCCTTGTACTCTACAGAACAAAAGAGAAGGGAATAGAAAGGAGGAGACTGAACGCAAGATGAAAAAGACATGAGACAAACACAAACACCATAGTCAAGGCGTATCTGTAATGCTGTCAAAGGAAGTGCAGAAAGCACTAATAGAATGGGGGAATAATGGGACCCAGACTAATATCAGGAAAAATTAAAACCGGCAAAATGATAATAAAGCTGATTATTATCAAATTCTACACAACAACGAATAATAAAGAAGATGAGAAACAAGAATTTTACACCAGGCTACACAATATCAAGGATAAAAAGAGAAGAAAATTGTCGCGATGTGGACAAATAAATAAGAGTGAGTGAGAGATAGATAGATAGATAGATAGATAGATAGATAGATAGATAGATAGATAGATAGATAGATAGATAGATAGATAGATAGATAGATAGATAGAGAGAGAGAGAGAGAGAGAGAGAGAGAGAGAGAGAATATCCTAGAGGTATTTATCTCTCTGGGGTAAATAAAGAATGAAGAAATGTTATTATGAATATGGCTACTGAGGATAAAAGAGAAGCCAACTTCTACTACATCTAGATGGGTGAAGTAATAGTATGAGTAAATAAAAAAGGGGGCTGCTGTAAAACTGGGTATAAAGCAATATATAATAATAATAATAATAATAATAATAAAAAGTGAAAGAAAATAATGTGAAGCATTCAAAGATAATAGTATTTATAATATTTACGAACTACAAGTAAAAGAAGTTAATTTAAAATGCGCAACGGTACAATAAATTATACGAAATCAACAATTGATGGCTTCTCTCAAATTGGCTGCCAAATTTACAAGGACGCTCAAGAGCTATCATCAGCGTCGCCTTCCTTGACCCCTTCTTTTAAAACTGAAAGTCAAAATTTTCGCCTTAACACAGGAATTTGCTCACCGCGAGGGCATCTCTTTGTCTCCGCTCAGGCAATTTTAAATAAAATATCTGACCATACTTGGAACATTCGTGCCTCAAAGGCAATACTTCACAGTTCTTTCTTTAAAAAAATTTAAATAACAAAAAGGACTAGTGAAAAACCCTCCCATTTCATTTAATCTGATATTCAGTCTGATACCGGCTCTAAACAACAGCCACTTCCGTCTTTTTAAAGGGCGGCCGGGTATTATGTAGCCATTATCTTCAGAATGAACCAAATTATCAATAACATGACTACGTAATCACAACAGACCCTGAAATATATGAGCGTGTGTGTGTATATGTGTGTATGTGTGCTAGCTTTTGTGTGTGTGTGTGTGTGGGGGGGGGGGGGGGGGTAGAGATATGGGACACTGGTGTTCTAAAGTACTTATGCGTGATAACCATGCAATCCATCACAGTTTGTCAGCATCAGTCCGCTGACCTACTTTCTCCAGTCCTAAACGGAAAGTTAAAGCAGCTGTTATACCGATTCCATTGTCTCCGAAAGACAGCATCCTTGTAGTGGAGGTGAAAACAATGGATCGTCCTAAATGTTCGACACAGGAAGGACATTGAAACTGGGACCAGATATGAGGGTTTGTTGATCACGGTGTAGAATTTTCTTCACCGGAGGGAGAAAATGAGGGGGAAAATGGTTCGCCTGGTTATTTGAAAGTATGACAGAGCAGATTTTAAAAGTGAACAGGATGTGGGTGTGAGGTATCGTTTGCGTATGTTGTAACACTTAATTGGATGACATCAGGGTTACTGGAGACACCCGCCACAGGGCAACTGTAACAATTGTGTCATAGAGACGTTTTAATTTGTCAGACAGTGACAAGGTAACTGGAACTGAACAGGTGTGAGAGTGTCGTGGCTGGATGCGCATTAGAAGGAAAAAAAAAAACAATCGTTGTAAAGATGAGATACGCCTGAGACAAAAGTGTAAACACGTGGAATCTTTGTTCTTATCCTATTTCCTCTCTTTTAACTTTCTCTTCCTGTTGTCTCTTCTATGCTTTGTTTTTCGTTTTCCTTCTTCTGTTACATCTCTTTCACCTTCAGTTCTTCTCCTCTGTTTTTCTTTGTTTTCTTCGTTTTTTTTTTCTTAATATTTCTCTTCTTTTTTCCAACGACATGTAAAGATCTTGAACAGCTGAATAAAAGTCTCCAATTGGGATGGTAATATAATTTCTTGTGGCTTTGGAGTCTAAACGTTACAACCTTCCTGAATTTTTCTTTTAATGTGTAATTCTGTTTGCAGTTTTCAGACGCTAATATTGCGTGATATTCGACTTAAGTTTCTCTGTTCGAAATAAAGCTGAATTATTAGTTCTATGTAGTCTCCTTTCTATTCAGGGACAGCAACAATGATACGTCTTAGCAGCAAAGAGAATGGAAGATTAAATAGAAGAATCAATGTAAATCTTGAAGTATCTGTCAGCGTGACATGATTATCAATTCCTGTGTTTTTTTTTTCTGGTCATCATGTTTGTATTAAGTTTTAACTATTCATAAAATACTTTAATTAAGATTTCTCTTTGTCGTTCTATTTAGGCCTATTTTTCGTCCACACATTATTCATTGTACCAAAATGGATATCCCCAAGATTGTCTTCGTCGCCAAAAGAGCGAATTGACGATGCAACCTCCTCATGGCTTTTTCTCCATCACTTCCTATTTCTTTGAATTGCATGTTGTTTTCTCTGCCACTTCTGGCTTAAGTTTGACACTGTCTATGTTTACATCATAAGGGTTTTTAGCCACACGCCCATTATCTTTCTTTCCTACAAAGACGTGGGACCAGCTATATCTGGTTTGATCCATTCTTCGTCATGTATTATTGTTCTTCAAACTAGTCGTTTAGCATCTATAAAATGGGAGGAAAAAAAATGCTGCACCCATCTAGGACACATTGATTAAAGAAGCCACAATATTGGGAACAAGGAAACAACTGCAGAACTCCAAACAGTCAGCTATGGGTCCTCCTCAGCCATACCGGCCTGGCTTCAAAATGGAATAAAGCACACCATACACCCAAATTATAACGAAAAGGCCGGGCCTGGTTGAACAAGTTATTAAAAGAGTTATAACGAAGTAACAAGAAGAAGGAGAAGCATACATCTGATCAGAAATTGGCTTTCAAATGAAAATTACAAATTTAAAAAACGTTAATGAAGAAATACAGGGTGTCCGAAAAGTTACTGTGCACTTGAATATACGGCAGACTAGAGTAGCGGTTTTGATGTGAGAGTTGTCCATTCTAGCAAACACCATCCACATTCAACAGATCCCACTGACAACCCTGCAGAAGGTCTTCGACAAT
Organism: Oreohelix idahoensis; assembly: GCA_024509875.1. Taxonomy (NCBI): domain Eukaryota; kingdom Metazoa; phylum Mollusca; class Gastropoda; order Stylommatophora; family Oreohelicidae; genus Oreohelix; species Oreohelix idahoensis. Next base: position 362,759 of record JAMPIV010001859.1, on the reverse strand, counting down.
ATGAAGAAGCGTGTTCAGACATGTCTTGAGGTCCATGGTGGACATTTCCAACATCTGCTGTAGAAGAAACTACGAGGTACTTTACTGCACAGTAACTTTTAGGACACCCTGTACTTGACATATTGCTGATCTCACAAGTTTACACAATTAAACAATAAAGGTAGTCCCATAGCAGATACTGTCGTAGGGAAATGATGTGTTAGAGATTTCTTTATACGAGGTCCAGCTTCGAGAAGTGAAGTGATCAGTTCCCTTCCGTGTTGCCTTTGTCTTCCTATTTCAAGAGCAGTGTCAGATACCCATTTACAGATGTGTAGACTGAAGCGTTCGAACTAGGGTTCATTTGCTGCTAGAGCCCACTGAAACAAGTAATGCAGGAAATAACCACGTTGTCTGGGTGCTGAATGTGGATAAATACAATGTAAGTGACCAATAATAAAAGCGAGTGATATCAACTTCCTTTGCAGGTATTTTCTATGGGCATTCTTGTCACTGAAGATGAAGAGTGGGGGGAAAAGAGAAGAAAGATATTCCATTGGTCGTGTGGATGTGACACGAGTTGGACCTTCCCCATTGAAGCGTGCCCCGATTCAGGAATAAAGTTTAATCCCACCAGGTCATGACGGCTCAAGGAAATTTTTGCGCGGCACGAGGGAGCACCCCTAATGAGACAGGTCAGCATAAATCGCAGCAGACTACATTCACTGAGGTCAGTGCTGTTGACTTTAGGATAGGGCCCGGCCAAGAGGTACCCCCGGGCAGGTCTTTCTCTTCTTTCCTCAGTTCAAGTGTAAGGGAATAAAAGAGAAGGGACTATTAGAGTTCAGGAAAATTATTAAAGAAGACAAGAGGGTAGGGTTCAGTCCAAGGTTCCGAATGTGATTAAATGCAGCTTCTAATGATTACAGTCGTAAAAATCCCGTACTTGGCTTTAACCACAGCTCCGTCAGGTACTCATTTACAGCTGGGTAGACTAGAGCGTGACGCTACCTGGCTTCAATCCCAGAACCAGGTAATTGAGCCGCGAGGTGCCCTAATCAAATTAAAGTAAAACAAACAGTTAAATAGATGGTCGATATATGTGAAGAGATAGAAAAATAAAGACATGCAACATTGAGCAATTAGCACCAAATACCACATAACAAAAAGATTATTAACTCTTAAAGGACCAACCGCCAGTGTTCAGGACCAATTTACACATACTCTTGTGATGGCACGTCAATTTTTGGGGCCTGTATAATTTAACTTAGTTTTGGTTTGGTTTTGTCCCAAATTTCTATTCTATTCATCTTAATTCACTTTCCTTTATAAGATCGTAAAACACTACCATACATTAAAAAAAGAAAATAACTTGCAAAGAACCAGCCCTTAAACTTTAAAACTATATGAAACCTAAATAGACAGACAATGTCATGAGTAAAATACGGGAAACATCACGTTATTTAGGAGTTCTTCGTGTGAAATCTTTATTATCATGATAATGACACAAAGCAGAATAAAGACAGAGAATTAAAACAAACATATGGATTTGTTGAAGAAAAATGAACTAATATTATTTTGAGTATCCGATTGGCTAATCGGTTAGAGCGCTTTGCTCTCGCGGTGCTGTTAACGGGATCGAATCAAGGTAGCGTAACTGTCAAGTCTACCCAGCTGACTCTGCTATTGAGTTAAGGGAATACAAAGGTAGCGTGGAAGGGAAATGGTCACACCACCTCATGACGCTGGTCTTACGTATAGTGAACTCTCTAACATTTCACTCCCCTGTGTTAGTGTCTGCTATGTAACTACCCTTACCTTCGCCATAATTATTATTTTAGCACAAAGAATATTTTAAAAACTCACAGAAAGAGGTTAAAGGTCCATACTTACACTTCATCGACTACACAAAGACATTTGACAGAGCAAGATATACGAAGTTCATAAAAATTTTCAAAACATACAGAAAATTTAATATAAAAGCCATTAATATGTACTAGAAAGAAAGTTAGGTTATCGGCTGTCACGGCAGGTATGGGAGGCTAAGAGCCAGGATCCAGACCTCCAGGACAATCTCTGAAGTACCGATTACTGGACTGGAACCAGGCCAGGAGGAAGACAGCCGATAGGATAGTATGGCGCTCTCTCTTCCAAACCTCCACACCTCACGGTAGAAGAGGAACGAGTAAGTAAGTAAGTGCAGCAAAGATGACAGAAGATTAAATAGAAAAATCAAGTTAAGTCTCAAGGCATAGGCGACCATGCCTTACAACGTTCTTAATTTTTGATGCTGTCCATCAGCTCCGTTGTTGATCTCTTCCCGCTCCAAAGTGTCCAGCTATCCATGGTCGTTTCCCTCACAGTTTAACAGGTACATGTAGTCCCATGGCTGATACTGCCTTAGAGAAGTGAACTGTTGGAGATGTCCAGCTTTATGAGGTGGGGTGGTCAGTTCCCTGTCCTAGAGCCGACCCTGTTATAAGCATTCCTTCCCAAGAATGAACGTTGTAGCGTTCTTCCTCATTATATATTACAATGTCTAACATCTTGTCTTTCGTCCACACGCCACACACTGTGCCATAATGACATCCGATACCGTATCTACTTCACGCCCATTTTCTTTCTTTCCGATCTATAACTGTTGAAAAGTGACTAAGAAAAATGCCCGTCAATCCAGCCGTGTTCATCTTGTCAAATCTCGTACCATGTACGTAAACTTACGAGACATCTAGCAGGGCGAATAGCAGTCCTGCCGTGCAACCAATGACAAAAGACTTAATGAGTATTATGGTTTGCTACACGCGTCCCCTCGTGTTCCAGGCCCGAATAGAAGCGTGCCACACGCCTGACTAACATGCCACATACCTAAGCTTGCCTTGTAAACTGTCACTCACAGGCACGTGGACCTGATACTTGAGGAATGCACGCTAAGCAAGGTATCTGTGCCATGATAACTTGGTCAGTTACCAGATCCATGAGCAAAAATCTTTTCACATGTGGAAGCAAGGAAACCGCTCGTTTTTAAAATACAGTCGTTGCTAGAAGAAAATCTGTGTACAGAATTCACAGCAGGAATGATTTATCTGGATCAGAGAAGATAAGACACGGAGCTCTGACAAATGACGCTGGACCTGCGTCACGAGAAGTAAAGATCTCAAGTACGTCATAGACTCCAGGGCAAAGATAACAGACACAATAATTCGACACTGAGAGTCATTGTTAGCTCGTAGCTTTTATCTAATTAAGATAACGTAGGATAACTCCTACTGGTCTTAAATATCAATATTATCTAAATAAGATAAAGCAGGTCAACTGCTTCTGTTCTTAAGAACGACCTACGATTACTCTTTGAGATAAAGGTATAGAGGTAGAATAGTTCGTAGAGGTGGAAAAAATATGGGCAGACACGATTACATTGGGATGAAAACACGTTGTTTAATATTTTAATTTTAATATCTATTATTTTATCATTGATTTATTATGTTTCCGGTCAATGCTCACTATTCACTTAAACATGAAGTAGTTATTCACCTTAGACTGCTGCCGCGTTTCTCAAAATCAATATTGCTGGCAGTGTGAATATGAAGGAATTGATTCTCTGTTTTATCACCTTATCTCTCTCTCTCTCTCTCTCTCTCTCTCTCTCTCTCTCTCTCTCTCTCTCTCTCTCTCTCTCTCTCTCTCTCTCTCCCTCCCCCCTGACTCGCAGGCACGCACACCAGTTTTACAAAGTATACATATTATTATTTTTTAAAATAAAATCATAATTATTGTTACTGTGCTTTTTATTTAATTATAACTCTTGAAACTCAATTAATTCTATCAAATAATCTAATAACGACCTTATCGCTCCATTCTGTGTATTAAAGGTACAAAATAAATTCTTTGTGAATAGTTTCAATTTGAGCACTGTCTATACACTTTACACATACAGATAACAATGGCAAACACTGACACGAGCAAGACTTTTCTAACGGTCATATCTCAGTTTTATGAGATGAGGGTAATCGGTCCCTTTCTACACTGCATCTGCCTTCTCTATCTCAAGAGCAGATTTAGGTATCCATTTACAGCTGGTATCCATCACAAGAACAGCTATGCTTTGGACCCCTGAAGGAAAACAAAAGAGAGGCCGACCAAAAACAACCTGGCGGAGGACTGTGGAGGCTGAGATGCAAAGAATGAACCAGAGTTGGGGCACTGTACGAAGGATGGCCACCGACCGAGCAAAGTGGAATCAATTTGTTGTTGCCCTACAGGACGCCACTAGGCGTGATGGCCACTGACTGCTTTGACGGTTTGCGGCTAAGGATCAAAGAAGAAGAAGACTAAAGAGTGACGTTACCTGGTTTCGAACCCAGTCCTTTTGCACAGGGAAGCAAGCGCTCTAACCACTCTACCATAGGAATGCTCTCTGGATGAACACGCCTAGCTAAAATGGCTTTATAAAAGCACGAACATTTGTATTACGCGACGTTCAAGAGTCGTCTAAGAATTATGAATCTGGAAACTCAGTAATTGTATCAAATGATCTAATAATGACCATATTGCCCGCGTGCTCAAAGCAGTGTCAGTCCGTACCTGCTTGGTCTTCAAATAATTATATATTTGTAATATTGTTTTGATCACGTGGCTCATAAGATTAAGTTCTACGGGGACGCTCCTTGGTAGTGAGATTATTAGCAGTCTGAGTTTTCCACAAAATACCAGAGTCTACCTCACGCAAATAATTCGACAAATATAGCAAGTCGACAGTTTATACTTAATTGTCGAATTAAATTGAGTACAGTATATCCTTATACTCTTTAGCTAAACCATAAAATGTGAAGGATATTTTAGGTTACGTTGTAATAAATCGACGGAAGGTAAAGGGAAAGTACTATCGTTTTATCAGTTATATAGTTCTGAATAAATGAAAGAAAACCTGTATAGTAGAACGAACAATTTATATGAAGTAGAAATTAAAAAATACAAAAACACTTTGCTGTATGGAACGATCACAGAATTGCGCTAATGATGCACCACTATAACCAATGCAGATCATAGGAAGAAGAATTAAGAAAAAAAAAAAGAAAGCGCCAGTGTAATTTTTTTAATAAATTGAGACTTTTTCGTCTCAAACGATCGTGAACACTTTGGCTACACGAAACAGGATAAACTTGATGACATCTGACTGCACGAATGAATGATCGGCCCCATCTTAAGAGGATTGTAACACTTTTCTTTCCTGAATACCATTGGAATCTAGGACTCAATCTGTACAAATTATCTCCTCTGCCTGACAGGATTGTCAACTTTTACTGAACTTTGATGGTCTTTCTGTTTTCGTCTTACCTGCTGACCTTATCGCTCCATGACCTAGGATCCCGTTACAGTAATTACTAACCTGTGGAAGGTGTAAACAGGTAGGGCAGACAAGATGGTCACTAGTTCACCTTAAGTGAAATATTTGGGTTAATGGGGAAACAGAAAGGAACTCAACAGAAAACATGGTTTGGTTTGGTTTGGTTTTAAGGACTATTTTCATTGCACACGGACAACTCCATCAATGGTCCGATCTCCTCCCTTAGGATCTCTCGTGCACAGGGAGGATTTCATCACAGTACTCTAACTTTGTAGCACCGACGAGGATCACAGTGTGTGTATATAGGAATCAATCATTCTATAATTATTTTTGTTTCCTAATTTTTAAATTTTGCCACGGCAGCTGCCGTATGGCCTACTCTTTACGATTTCCAATTGCCAAGGGATTTTTTAACGTGCGAAAGTTACACATGGGACCTCCTATTTTTCTCGCTCTTATCTGAGAAGGTTAGGTATCCAATCTCACTAACCATGAGATCAGGGAGGAGTATGACATCATTAAGAGCCACTGGTTCTGAAAAAAAATTGCCATAAATTATATTCCCTGTACCGGGAGCGAATCCGATACCTGTAGAATTAGAGGCGGACACCATACCTCTTAGCCACTCTGAACCCAGAAAATAAGGAAATTTGAGGACACAATAAGATGTGTATATCTGTGTGTTTGTTTAAAAGACAGAAGAGAAGAGTGCATCTTAAAGAAACGTATATGCTTGAACGGTTTGAGCGCTATCCTCTAACGGCATAGTTACAAAGTTCCGGGATTGAATTCCGGTTCGTCACGCTCCAGTCTACCCTGATGTGAAAAGGAACCTTACTCTGCTCCTGAGTTAGGGAAAGCAAAGGCAGCGAGGAAAGAAACTGGTCAACCCACCTCATAAAGTTGGCCCTAGTATAGTGAAGTCTCTAACACTTCACTCCCCAACGGCAGGTTTCTTCCATAAGACTACATTTACCTGATAACTGCCTTGTGATGTGGTTAGGCAACATGAAAATATCTGGGGAAAAATATAAAGCACACGAACTAGATTGGGAGGTAGGAAGACATGCAAAATTAGAGGTCAAAGAAGAAGTGAATGAGTCAAGCTGAGAGACAGAGAGAGAGAGAGAAAGATAGGGAGAGAGAGTGAGAGAGAGAAGCGAATAATGACTGTAAAGAGAAATACGGGCAAAGTTAGAGATTAAATAAAATCCCATTCTGTTCCACTTAGACTTCAGACACCTTCGGTCAAGGATCTGATGTATTCAAAGATACGAGATAATCATTTTCAGATGTATTCAAAGATACGAGATGGTACTATCTGATGTATTCAAAGATACGAGATATGACCTACTTGCCAACTGTCCATTTCTGAGCTCCAGGACAGTTGACGAACTGCTCAACAGAAAAACCCAGTTAAGTCATCAGGGTTATCTCATCATCACTCATGTCAGCCGCCTAAGTCTAGATAGCCTGGACTCAGTAGGTCCTCTATCTTTATGCGGCTGATATCGGGTTTCAGATAAGCCGGGTCGCCGGCAACACTAAAACCATAATTCACCAATTAACTAGTCATATCTGACATTTCATTTCCTCTCTGTCACAAACGTCTTCTCCAACGAGCGTGAAAATGCGTCTTTTTTCTTCCAGCGACGATGTTTTATGACTGAATGGACGCTAAGTCTCCGGAATACATTTGTCACAGCGGCTACTGATCCTCATTCTAGTCGGGAAAAGAACAAGCGGAAAATGGAGCGCATATAAAGTTTATTTACAGCGATTTCGCGGATAAATCATAACGACGCACGAGAACAGTAACTTACGTTGATGTTTTCTCGAATTGTCTATGGTGGGGTCATTCACTTGTGCCGAGGCGTGAAAACGCAGGCGGTCAAGAGGGTAGCTATTCTCAAGAGCCCGGTCTAAGGTCAATGGTAATAACAGGGACGAAGTTATTATTACGGCCCAGCTAACGGCTGAGGTGCCGGTTTTCCTTCGGTCACTGTGACATACATGCACCTTAGCATGTTGCAAATTTTAATATTGAAATCGTTTACTTCTACAGATCTGCTTTCAACGCCATTTTGAAGAGTAAATCTAGTCGAGATGCATGCTAATGTGGAGAAATATTGCACGTCTATAAATAGCGTAGCATTTTTTTTTTTTTAATTTGATAAACTGATGTAATTAGTTAGTGTAATTAATTCTTGATTGTGGCGATCGAGATTCCCCTCTGAAAGAAAATGGATCGGACTGGTTTGATGAATAGGAATGCTCGTTCCAACAAAGAGCAGAGGGTTAATTTTAATGAGGGCATTCAGGGCCGGATTTAGCCATAAGCTAAATAAGCTACAGCTTAGGGCCTCACAGTCTGAAGAGGCCTCTTTTGCCAAGTTCAGTTGTTACACGGCCTTATTCTCTCTTACAATTGTCAAAAAGGGCCTTCACAGCTTCCTATAGCTTAGGGACTCGCCATATCTAAATCAGGTCCTGTGGACATTCGTATCTCCGTGTATCTCATTTTATCTTACCTGATCGAATCTTACTGCATAATTCCATACATCTATCCATCCATCTATCCATCCATCCATCTATCCATCCATCCATCCATCCATCTATCCATCCATCCATCCATCCATCTATCCATCCATCTATCCAACAATTTCGTTATTTCCATCCATCTGTCCAACAATTTCCTTATCAACCAATCAATCATTTGTAAAACCATATATCCTTGGCCTGTAATGCTTTTCGTGCCAGTTCATTAAGGGTCCATTATTCAGTTTCGTGTGTTAGGCCTGGCGCTGTGTTATATTTCCTTTCTCACTCCAGTGTACATAGTTTTTGTTGCACAAAATACTTTTCATTTTACGCTTCACTTCTGAGAAACAACTTCCATGTGGTGTTATTAACTTGCCTGGGTACATAAATCTATTGACTTGCTCTAAAACTATTCCATTTACTATGATAGTGCATTCTGGAAAAGTCATTTCCTTCTAGTTGGTTGCTTCTGTTTGTTTGCTATTTGGGCTAAGGCGTTCGTACTCTGTTGAGATTTTGTACATACACTTAGTCAAATGGACAAATCACAAGAACAAAACAGCCAAAAAATCATACCTTCTTAAATCAGCAGGGGGAACACAGATGGGTCACAAAGGAACTGAAATGTGACCTGAGCTTCAGGTGATAATATACACAGACTGTCTTCAACGTAGTCAAAGCTTTGCGTTTTTACATCATCTAGTGAGCACAGAGTTACATCGTCAGGTGATAGTATAAACAGACTGTCTTCAACGTAGTCAAAGTTTTGCGTTCATACATCATCTAGTGAACACAGAGTTACATCGTCAGGTGATAGTATACACAGACTGTCTTCAACGTAGTCAAAGAGTTGCGTTCATGCATCATCTAGTGAACACAGAGTTACATCGTCAGGTGATAGTATACACAGACTGTCTTCAACGTAGTCACAGAGTTGCGTTCATACATCATCTAGTGAACACATAGTTACATCGTCAGGTGATAGTATACACAGACTGCCTTCAACGTAGTCACAGAGTTGAGTTCATACATCATCTAGTGAACACAGAGTTACATCATCAGTATGGAACCACCAATGCAGCAACTCCCCTTATAGGAAGCCAGTACTAAAGTCTGCATGTGATCTTGCAGCATTTGTTTCTGTAGCAATGCGTTTTGCATGACGACGTTGCATGCACCCTGCACGACCTAATAATAGTCGCTTCTAACAATATGCCTAGAGAAACAGTGGCCTATTCTTTCTTTGTCTCATTAGAGGCCGCCGGCAACTCCACGAGGCCACAGAGACACAGCCTGGCAGTAAGTCTGACACATCTAAAGGTGTCTGTGGACCGGTCTATGCCCGCATAAGGATGAAGAGTTGCAACTAACTTGCAATTAATTGATCTCCCTTCCTGCACACTTCTTCTTAGTCATAAAATTTCGATTAAAAAAAAAAAAAAGAGGAAGAAAATTAACTCAGAAAGAAGGCTTTAGCAAGGTCATGAATATTTCAGATTTGTTATACGAATCTAGCTGGTGTTATTACTAAGAAAATCATACTATGACTTTGTTCATTTCTAAACTAAGCCTTAAAAAAAGTCTTATTTCGCCAATTTTCTTCTTATTACACTTTCATCTCTTAGTTGTCAGTTTATAAAAATCCACAAGTGTAGCATGTGGGGTCATTGGATATGGACACGGGAGAGATAATAAAAACAATAAACGATAGCCTGACAACGACACTTTAATAAATGAATCAACACACCTCAGAGTGCTGGAATTTGACACCAAATCTAAGACCAGCAGGGATGGACGTACGAGAAGATGTGTCAGCCGTGTAGACCGTCAACGTGTCATTGGAACAATCAGCTTTCATATTCTTCGGCATTTACTGAGGGAGACTGAGCACCTAGGGGTTTGCCCGGAGTGTAATGGTGTAAATAGTGAACAACAGTAACTTACTTATTTACTTAGTTGTTCCTCTTCTACCGTGAGGTGTAGAGATTTGGAAGAGAGAACGCCATACTATCCTATCGGCTGTTTTCTTCCTGGCCTGGTTCCATTCTAGTCCTCGGTCCTTCAGAAATTGTCTAATATTGTCATACCAGCGGACTCTGGGTCATCCTGAAGGTCTGGATCCCTGGCTCTTAGCCTACTATACGTGCTGTGGCAGCCGATCTTCTCCCATTCTGTAGACGTGGCCAAACCGTCTTAGTTGGGACTGAACTACTTGGGTCTGTAGCGGTTGTGTTTTTAGTCCTTGACGTATCGTTTGGTTGCGGACCATAACTCTTCTTGTTACTTCAACCACTTTTCTCAGATGCCTCATTACTGAGGTGACAGAAACAATCATCTATATAATCAACAGCAACAATCATCTATTTTATCGCCATCAAATTCCACCTTCTGTACTACCTCCCAACTTCCTATGTTTTTTACTTCTTCCTCGTTCGTCCTGATAAGGACGTTGGTTGCGTTGTGTCCGTTTACAGCGTAGCTGTGATATTTGCGCCTTTTACGCCGACTTCAGCACGGCATTTTTTGGGACCGGGTTTGCCTTCCCTCTTCCATCCCTACTCTCTCAAACAGACTGTAGTGATGCAGCCTGTTTCCAGGACCACCACTTGGAGGTGGAGTAGGGTCTTGGTCAACTCTGGTTCGCTGACCCTGACGCAAGCAGTCAAGCTATGGGTCGCTGACTGCATTCATCTCTCTTGCTGCGTCTTCGGTCCCAAGTTCCTAGTTGATACTGTTTTTCTGTCTCATTTTCTGCCTCTAACATTCCTTTCTTCTTCTCCTATTAAGTACCAGTTTACATTAAATTGATGGTCTGACTGGTAAAATTGTTAGAGCGCTTGCCTCTCGCGTTGCAAATTTACCGGGTTTCAGGTTCGAAACCTGGTAGAGTCATGCTCCAGTAAGACCAGTTGTAAATGGGTACCTGAATATGCTCAAGAGCTAGAGAATGCACAGGCAGTAAGAGAGGGAACCGGTCAACCCACCTCATAAAGCTGGAATTTGTTGAGTGACGTCTTCAACATTTCACTCCCTTGCGGAGGTGTACATTAATTGACTGACTACCTTTACCTTATTACCTTCACATTAAATCGCACCAAAACCCTGTCAAGGTAGGCTACGCTGTAAAAACAATCTTTATTTGAATACATTTCTTTCTTTAAAAAAATGCCGCATCCGTCAATAGTGTTGTCCTCCTTAGTTTTCTTATCTCCATCATTATGATAATCAACATCTTCGTCTACCCTTTGTATTTATTTATTTAATTTTTCTTACACGAATGCACCTTCATTTCTTAGAAAGTCATTCTATAAATAGTGTGAGACACAGACATGTGACAGATGGCGCGTGCCGGCAGACTGCGAAGGCCTCAAAGGTTAATGGTGAGAATCCGTGACTAGACCTTATTGCTTTACCACAGGAGGGCGCACTCAGTGCTAAAAATTGTGTGTGAGTGAGTGTGTATGTGTGCGTGATGCTGTTTATGCGTATGCATACGATTAAAAATGGAGACGTGTGGTAGACGGTTACAGTCAGTAGGGGTATTTTATTTTTGGGTTTTGAATTCTTATTTATTTATTTATAAATTTAAAAAAAATTAATAAAACTATACTGACGCACCGATTAAGTCTACTTGATTTTGGCAAATTAAAAGAAAGTATAAATAAGTAAAAGAAAACTATTGATCATTTCCAGTACATAAAGTTAAATTGGCTTTATACGTACCCTTTACGCTGGAGCTGGGTTGGTCATGTCCTCAGAAGAGACCCCGATGCCATCACAAGAACAGCTATGCTTTGGATCCCTGAAGGAAAACGAAAGAGAGGCCGACCAAAAACAACCTGGCGGAGGACTGTGGAGGCTGAGATGCAAAGAATGAACCAGAGTTGGGGAACTGTACGAAGGATGGCCACCGACCGAGCAAAGTGGAATCAATTTGTTGTTGCCCTACAAGACGCCACTAGGCGTGATGGCCACTGACTGCTTTGACGGTCGGCGGCTAAGGATCAAAGAAGAAGAAGAAGAAGAATACGTACCCTTTAGAGTATTCACCTGATTAAAAGATGATTGTTTCAACCGTTGAGGGTGACCAATCAACTTTTCTCTGAGTAAACAGAATCACGTTTGCTGCCTGTTAAAAATAAATAATAATTACTCAATTGTAAAGTTTTCGTGGCAGTTTTTCAAGAGTAAATAATCTCTCATTTTTAATTAAACGTTAGAAAAAAAAGTTGTTAAAATAGCAATAAAAATGGTGCGAACAGAAAATGACAAAAAAATGGTGATTGGACCAACAATGCATTAAAAAAAATATAGACGGAAGAGAAAGACGATTGTGCACACAAGCTCTGCTTGTGCTGTCTTAAATGTTTCCTATTCACAAATATTCACGACATAATCAGCATCTGCTGCCATCTCCACAACGAAGGTTAGCTGGAATGTATCTCCCCCTCTGCAACCACATGGCGATCCTTATGCCAAATCTTTTGTTCCACGCTTGATGGTGCACCATCAACCTGATAGATTTTGAGCTTCATCCACTAAACCACACTGTAACCCAAGATGAACTGCACTCTGATAGATTCGAAGAACCTGTCCATGTGGAATCTTAAAGATGTTATCTTCCAACTAAGCGCTTATTACATTCTTACACTTGCCCGTTTGCCTTCAACTCTGCCTTTATTGGCATGCTCAAAATCAATTAATACCGGAAGAGTGTTTGTCATGTTCATCATGGAGTCTTACAATATAATTTAACTGTTAATTTTGACCTCTTTCATTAATTCTCTTTTCAATCCTAGATTCTCTAGGACCTCTTTATTGGTTTTTTGCGGTGACTTCTCTCTTTTGCGGAGAAATACACCAAGTATCTGCTCTTTCTCTTGAGTGGTATAGCCGTATACCATTACATCCACTTCCAATCAGGCAGTCATTGCCTCCTTACTTGCGACTTAGTCGTTCGACCCAGCAAGATTTTGTTGCCACCCCCTTGCACATTAAGCTCTACGGTGAGGTGTAGAGGTTTGGAACAGAGATAGCTAAAATCCTATTTGTCTGTCCGCAAATTCCTCTTCATGACCACCCACTTTGCTCGAAGGCCATCAATTTTCAGTGGTGGACAATTCCTGTTGCTCTCCTTCAAGTATAAGAGGCTGTCAACATAAACATTTTTTTTCATGTTTCTTTACCGGTTGAGGTGATCAATCAACTTTCATGAGTAACTGATTACTAATTAAGCTGATGGAGCTCGAACAGCGACTGATAGTGACGAATGGGTTCTGTGCCTTTTTAAAACATTAGTGTTTAAATAATGTTTTTACGGGTTTATGTTGAAATATCAATTAATTGAGTACGTAATTGTTTATAATGCTTCGAAAGACCTGGCAAGTGAAATTAAACAAGTTATATTTTATTACTGAAAGGGAAATTCATCACCAAATCATATGTACGAAATCAAGTCAAAATGGAAGAGATATTTAATTTAAAATAACTTTTGAAAATTTGTTGACTAGTGTTATTCAAGGGTGAACATTGTCGAGAGAATGTTTGGGGAGGCAGTCAATGTACAGAGACAACTCAGAGGTAATAAAAGTTTGTCTCAGGTGTCTCTTATGAAGTAAGAAGGTAGTCCCATAGCAGATACTGCCGTAGGGGAGTGAAGTGTTAGAGATTTCACCATTCTAGGTCCAGCATCGAGAGGTGGGGTGACCAGTTCCCTTCCTCGCTGCTTTTTCCTTCCCTAACTCAAAGAGTAGAGTAAGGGACCCAGTTACAGCTGGATAGACTGGAGCGTTTTGGTACTGTGACTCAAACACGGCATCTTTGTCGCGAGGGACTAGCGCTCTTACAATCTGTCAATCGGGCACCTTCTCTGATGAGACCAAAAAAAAAAAAAGAATAGTGCCACTACTCCCTCAGGCATGTCGTACAAGGCTAGTAACAGAAGGTTGGGCAAGGAGCTGACAACCTCATCCTTTCACTGTTGAAGGAGCATATGAATGTCTTGCTCAGGCTTTATGCAAGGTGACCAACTACAGTGGTGGCTGCATGCTCTACAGGGACCTAGAAGGAAAATAATAATGATCACGTGATTACAGAGTACTTCTTCTTCTTCTTCCTCGTTCGTCCTGAAAAGGACGGTGGTTGCGTTGTGTCTGTTTACGCCTAAGCTGTGATATCTGCACCTTTCGGTCGACACATCCGACTTCTGCAGGGCATTTTTTAGGACCGGGTTTGCCTTCCCATTGCGATCCACACTCGCTCAGCCAGACTGCACTGCTGCAGACTGTTTCCAGGACCACCACGTGGAGGTGGAGTGCGGTCTTGACCAGCTCTGGTTCGCTGGTCCTGACGCAGGCAGTCAAGCTATGAGTCGCTGACTGCGGTCTCTATTGCTGCGTCTTTGGGTCCCGATTACAGAGTACAATAGCGATAGATTGTAGAGAAAGGGAACATTCATTGAAAAAAAAAATACTGAGAACAGAAGGAGGATAAAGAGAACAAGAAGATGTAAGCACGAGACTTCCGCGGTAAGTGACGCATATCTGATCACAGTCCGTTAAAAATATTACATTAACAGCACTATCACATCTCTGGACAAGTCTGTCGGCCATCATAATAGATGTAGGAGGTGAACATGTCTGAACAAGCCGCCCTAAAGATGAACAACCTCATCGTCATAATGCCCGATCTCTGTCAACGGTGTCATTAACCTTTGATCTCCCTTAGCTGGAAGCAGAGATTACATTTATCGTGCAACCAGATCACAATCCACGTCATCGTTTAGTGCTGTCCGGCGCTAATATTGTGTCATGAAAGAGGTGATTCGGGGAATACAACTGTTATTAACAGGCAACCCTTTCCGGAAACCCCAGCCCACTAACACAAGTGCCATTAGCATGGGATCCCTGGTGGAAAATGTGGGAGAACATCGAGGACGGTGTGAGCATAAGAAGTATCCAGGTTGATATGACGTAAAAGAAGAAATGAAAAAAAAGTTAACTAAGTAAATTAATAATAATAACAATCAATTAATAAAAATTGTGTGATATAAGACATCGTTTAAGTTAATTTGAACAACCCCCCGCCCCCCCCCCCTCCCCCCCCCCCATTTCCTCCAAGGAAAAAAAACAGAAGCAACATCGAGATTGATAATATTAATAAATAAAAAATATAACATTTCAAAGCTCAACCAAAAACAATGGTTATATCTTGTGAAGCTGTGTAAGATTCACAGAGACAATTCGGGTCTTAGTTTCAAATGAGTAGCAGCAAAGCTTAAACGTGAAAGGCATAACTATTCATATCACATGATTGCTAGGACCGTTTCGTTTTATGGTCTTTGTTGTTAAAATCAGAGCTATACAATCTCTATTAATAACACATAAGGAAGGGAAACCCGAGGCCTGTAAACAGTAAATAAATATTAGAAAAACATAGAGGTATGTTTTCAGGCACTTGTAAGAAATAAAGAAGTAGAACACTAGACAACAGAAAAACAACAGACGTGAGTGGCTTACCCAGGATTCGAACCCCGGACCTTCTGTACGACAATACCGCCTAGCTGTACAAGCGAATCACACTATCCTCCCGGCCAGCTAGGCATCACCAAAAAATGATGCTTTACTGACCGGTCATTAGTGCGAAACACAAGATAACACCGGAAGATTACAATGGGCAGCTTAGCCCATTAATGACGCAACCACTTCTGTCGTTCCCCTATTATACAGTATATGTCAGTCCACACAAGACAAAGACCTTGATATATACTGTACAATAGGGGAACGACAGAAGTGATTGCGTCATTAATAGGCTAAGCTGCCCATTGTAATCTTCCGGTGTTGTCTGGCGTTTCGCACTAATGACCGGTCAGTAAAGCATCATTTTTTGGTGATGCCTAGCTGGTCGGGAGGATAGTGTGATTCGCTTGTATAGCTAGGTGGTGTTGTCGTACGGAAGGTCCGGGGTTCGAATCCTGGGTAAGCCACTCACGTCTGTTGTTTTTCTGTTGTCTAGTGTTCTACTTCTTTATTTCTTACGAGTGCCTAAAAACATACCTTTATGTTTGTCTAATGTTTATTTACTGTACAATCTCTAAATTAGATGAATATTTTATGGTATGTTAATAGCGTACGGCAGTGTTTCTCAAAGTATGTGTTTCAACGAGGGTTCTAGAGTTAAAGGGTATATATAAGAATATTTTACTTTAATTATCACACCTTGTTCTATCAGCAGAAAATGGTTTTATTAAAATTTAACATATGAGAATGGCGCTCTGTATAAAATCATCATGTGACGTATTCTTTCCAGAACGTTGTCTCCATTACAGCTGCTCTGAACCATCACGATTCTGGGCAAGTCGACCTGCATCAGCCAAAGACAAGTTCAGACTCTCTGTGATGTCCTGAGTCCACCGTCGTCTAGGTCGACCCCTTCCCCTTTTTTCAGGGACCATGCCTTCCATCACTGTTTTTTCCAGACTATTATGTCTTTTTATATGACCGAAAAATTTCAGCTTCCTTACTGCGATGGTATTTAGGAGCCAATGTTCCTGTACGTTTAGTGAGTGCAGTACTTCTCTGTTGGTCTTTTTTTCTGTCCAGGGTATTCTCAACATCCTTCTGTAGCATTTCATTTCGAATGATGTAATCTTTTTTGCAACTGTTTTATTGAGTGTCCAAGTCTCGCAGCCGTATGTTGCTACTGGGAATATACATGCTCTGATCAGATGTAACTTTGTTTCTTTGCTTGTGCCTTGCCATAGGTTTTTCATCTGTATTAGCTTATGTGAAGCAATTGCAAGTCTTCTTTTAATTTCTACTGCACAGTCGCCAGAGCTGTTGATGATTGATCCTAAGTATTCGAATTCATTAACACTTTCCAGTTCTTCGTTATCAATTTCAATTTCTGGATTGGTCTTTACTTTGTCTGTTGTCAATACTTTGGTCTTCTTGGTGTTTAGGTATAGATTCTGGGCCTCGGTGTGTTTTTTGGTGGACAGAATTAATTGTTCAAGTCCTTCTGGGTTGGTCGATAGGAGGACTGTGTCGTCAGCATATCTGATTTCCGGGATCTGGTACCCGCCGATGTTAAATGAGTCAAACTCTGTGTGTTCTTGGTAATCTCTTACGTTTCTCATGATATTCTCTGCATAAATGTTAAACAGGTAAGGGGAAAGGGTACAGCCTTGTCTTATTTCTTTCTGTACTTCAAACCATTCTGATGTTTCCCCCTCTATTCTTACGGCTGCCTGTTGTTCTTGGTACAGCAGTGCGATGAGTTGTATAAGGTGGTTTGGAAATCCCATATTTTTCATAATAGCCCATAACTGCTGATGTTGTACACAATCGAAAGCTTTGGTGTAATCAATGAAACAAGTATGTAGGTCAACGTTGAATTCTCTACACTTTTCTATGATGATCCTCATGTTGAATATATGATCTCTAGTGCCTCTACCTGGTCGAAAACCCGCCTGTACTTCGTTTATTTCTGTTTCTAGCTTTTGTTGCATCCTTTTCATTATGATTTGTAATAGTATTTTGCTGGCATGGCTTATAAGAGCTATAGTTCTGTAGTTTGTACACAGTTTCAGGTTGCCCTTTTTTGGCAAGGGTATGTAAATTAATCTTTTCCATTCCTTGGGCCAAATTCCGCTTTGCCAGATCTTGCAGCATAATGCATGGTATAAACGAACGCTGCCTTCTCCTCCTGCCTGTATCATTTCAGCTGTTATTTCATCACAACCAGGAGATTTTCCACTTTTCAAGTGTTTGATTGCGTTCCGGACTTCCTCTATGGTAGGTTCTAGTTCACGTTCCGCTTTATTCATGACGTTGTTATCTGACGCTTTGTTTATTTCCGTATACATTTCTTGACAGTACTCCTTCCATCTGTTCAGAATATCTTTATGTTCTGTAAGAGTGTCGCCTTTATTGTCGTTTATTGCTCGAGGTGATGATTTAAAGTTGCTGTTCTTCGATGTTCTTACTTCAGAAAACATATTCTTACTCAATCCCTGTTCGCGCATTTCCTCTATTTTCCTGCAGGTGTCGTTTATGTATTGTTGTTTGTCTTGTCTGACTCGTTTTTTAATCTGCTTTGTGTATTCCTTGTACAACTCCTGATTTTCTGTATCTTTTTTGGACTTCATTTTTCTTCTCTCTACCACCAACTTCAACTGTATAAAATAGTTTATTAAAATTTAAAAAGTGAGAATGGTGCATATTTTATTAAAATTTAACACATGAGAATGGTGTTCTGTAGAAATATATACATGTTTATTCACAAGTCCGAGTTGCATTTTTGAAGTGTCTGTATGTATATAGCGCGCGCGCGCGCGCACGCACACACACACACACACACACACACACACACACACACACACACACACACACACACACACACACACACACACACACACACACACACACACATATATATGTATATTCGTGAGTAAATAATTAACCAGACGACCTTTCTTCATTTATATACATACACTTGCATTGCTGCTCTCTTAATGTTGGCTCTGATCTCTTCGTTTCTTCCTAGGTCGGTTAGTATTTTATTAACAGGTTTTCTCAGATTCACACTGTATACGTGATGATCTATCCTTGGAGATGGCAACTGATGATGATGGAAGTATAAATATCAGCTAGACAAGGGAAATACCCAATAGATTATTTCCCGAAGAAAGTATTTTAAGAATATAATTATTTTGAATACTATTGTCAGCGAAGCAAGGGAAATAACCAGCGAATTATTTTAATAATAACATTATTTTGTTTCGTTCACCAAAAAAAAAAAAAAAGTTATTATTAAAATAATTCGCTGGTTATTTCCCTTGCATCCCTGGGCGAACAGTTCTTGGAGCAGGTCGACCACTTTAAATATCTCGGTGCTATTATAGACCGAAAAGGAGGTATCAAAGAAGAGTTGGCCACTCGAAAAGCAGCAGCTGGGAGACTTTTTCAGGCTACAAATCGAGGATTCCTCAGCAAGAGAGAGGTTGGTAAGAAAACGAAGATGGTTGTAAACCGCTCCACCTATGTCCCAGTCTTGACATATGGATTCGAGTCATGGGTAATGACTACAACCCACAAAAGCCAGATCCAAACCGCAGAAATGAGGTACCTGAGGAAGGTGGTTGAAGTAACAAGAAGAAACACGGCCCGCAACCAGACGATACGTCAAGACCTAAAATCCCACCCCTGCAGACCCAAGTAGAACAGTCCCAACTAAGATGGTTTGGCCATGTCTGCAGAATGGGAGAAGATCGGCTACCATGACAAGCATGGGAAACAAAGAGCCAGGGATCCATACCCCCAGGACGACCCAGAGTCCGCTGGGAGGACAGCATTAGACAATCTTTGAAGGATCGAGGACTAGAATGGAACCAGGCCAGGAGGAAGACAGCCGATAGGATAGTCTGGCGCTCTCTCTTCCAAATCTCTACACCTCACGGTGGAAGGGGAACGACTAAGTAAGTAAAGTTTAGTTCACCAACCACCAATCAAACTGATGAAAGCAAATTTAGTGAACTATCACTATAAAAACGAGTGTGCATTATAATTTCAAGAACAAGGTAGTATGGTTCCTTTATACCTTTTCCCCGTCTCCCTTTAATCACTACTATCATTACAAACAAATGTACAATGTATAACCTTTTTTAAATGTGCAAGAAAGAATTTTTGTAAATGAGTGTGTGCGAGGGAGTGAAAGTTTTTCTATACAACTGCTCAGTTTAATTTCTAATAAAACTCGAAGTATAACGCAACTAGGCGGAAGAACAGTAAACTATCCTATTGCAAGTGACATTCTATGTTATACAACTTGTGTTGTAAATCATCTTCCGGTGTTCCGAGGTACGGACAGCGTTGGCGTAGCGGGCAGTTCTCCCCCCCCCCTCCTCCCCCAGGACTTTATCATGCTAGCTGATAGATGCTATTAGTCCATCTCAGGACACAGGTATGTATCAACACTGCACGAGCGAGCAGTCCATTTCAGCTCTAGATTTTTTCAGGATTTCTTCATGACAGCTGATAGAAGCTAGTAGTCGCTTTCAGGGCTTAGATTTAATCAGCAGTATGCTTCAATTAACAGAGTTCACTTATTTTTGAATGGCAAATTGCGCCTTGGTTGAAAGAAGGAAACAACCTCAAGGAAGAAAAAAAATCTAATTTTAATCATTAATACTGTTTAGTTAGTCTATTTTATTAAGGTGCACATTACTTTACATTAAAAAATAGCAATGTATAATTAAAAAACAATTTCAACCAGTTACAGATTATAACAATTGTCCAATATTTCAGCAAATATTATAATATTAATATAAGTAGTCTACGAGGGTGTTAATTTATGAGAAGGGAATCTATTTTGTTCCGACATTATTTATGAAAGATGCGATCCTCCCTCATATTTTTGTGTGTGACGTCACATTTCTTCAACCCCCCCCCCCCCTTTTTTCACCTATTCGTCACACTTATTCACATAATTGTGACTCTTTCCCCCTTATTACGTGACATCACATGTGAACGCCCCTATATTGTAATGCATAAATAATGTGGTATGGAACAAGACGAGAGCATTTGCAACATTTTTTTTCTTCCTTGAGTTTGTTTCCTTCTTTCAACCAAGACGCAATTTGCCATTCAAAAATAAGTGAACTCTGTTAATTGAAGCATACTGCTGATTAAATCTAAGCCCTGAAAGCGACTACTAGCTTCTGAGTTTACAAAACATGTTCATTTTACATATTTCAATAAAGAAATTTCTATGAAAAGACAATTACACAATTTTTTTTTTTTGGGGTATAATTTCTAAGCATTATTTTATTACAATTTATTGAGTAGGTCATCAACTGCAGCATAATATCTTTCACTGTTTTGCTATCATATATAATATAATATAATATAATATAATATAATATAATATAATATAATATAATATAATATAATATAATATAATATAATATAATATAATATAATATAATGGCCCTTCAGTCATAACTGACCATGGGAATGCGCCCCTGAGGCAACAGCCCTCAGCTGCATATTTTCCTGGTGTTCCTTTTGACGTTTTCTCCTCTCCTCTGCTTGCTGTGTGAGCTTCTTTTCGCCCAATCTGAGGTGGCGCTACAGATAGCATCTGCACTTAGTGCGATCTTCAGCTTCATCCTAACAGATTGCTGGATTTTTTGTCCTGTGCTCTCATGTCTCTGTTGCACACATCTTTTAATTTCAGCTGCGCTCGCCCAGCTGTTCTTTTTGCCATCTGCCAGTTGTCCGCAGACAATATCTTTGAGGATGCGACCATCTTCCATGCGGCGGACATGGCCAAGTCAGCGTAGTCTGTGCTGTCTAAGCAGTGTATACATGCTTTGAAGTCTGAGTACTATCAATGTAAATTATTTCTCATATCAAATGTATTATGCCAAGGGAAGTAATGCATTTTTCTCTCTCACACTAAAATCTTTCCTATTAGGTCCCCTGAAAAGTAATATGCATGCGAATCTTTGGAAGGGAGATAACATAAAGTTCCCTTTTAATAATTATGGCAAATACTAGCAATAACCGGTCATACTTGACGGGTTTGTAATTATAGTGTGCTGTTTCCGTTCCCGGATAAGCAGATAGAAGTACATTCTTAGAGTGTTTTTGATTTCTTTCCATTATACAGTGTAATCAAACTGTTCATGGACACCGTCATTTGAACGCTTTTCCTTGTTGATTGTATCTATTTTCGGGATGGTATATATAATGGAAACAATACAATTTTTCAACACGGTTGCATTCCTCAGCTATGACCAATGTACACAAGCGAGAATTATGTTATTTTAGATTCAATTTAAAAGTTGTTTGATGACAAAATTTCGTGTGAAAGTGCGTGGATTGTTTTCAAAGAGTGTTCCCTGATAATAAGTGGTTTTAACAAAAACTTTCAAGTTTTCATGATTTGTACATCAGGTGAGGGCTCACGCACACCAATTTTTACGCACCTTTTCTTTGTCGCGCGCTACTAATTTCGTGAAAGAATTTAAAAAAAAAAAAAAAAAAGTATTTGTTTTATATAACACCCACGCCGCGCAAGTTGCACACCGTGCATTGTACACTTTTTTTTTCTGGCGCGAGTTACTATTTTGAGTGAGACCGACCGACGTAACATACATCGATAATTATGTTAGTTGGGATTGTGCACAAATTGTCTTTAATTATCAAAATCACAAATAATATTATATTTTGTACAACGAATTTATAATTTTATATGAATTTGAAACTTTTTAGTTTACTATTACATTATAACCAATGAACTAGCACTACAGCAAACAAGAATGCTGTGTGAAATTTGCTATCTTCTGTAGTACATTGAATGTTACCTAGCAAACACATATTCTTTCTAATTGTTCCAAAACTGTCCAACCCACGATGAACCGCGACGTGCGACCTGGCCAAGGGGTGCTGAGCTCCAGCAGAAGCTATGGGGCTGCCGCGCCGACCTGGTAAAGACTGTGGACTTCGTCCTGGCGACAGGCCTGCAGATTTAGCATGACTACAAACTGAACGCAGAAGAAGAAGAAGAAGAATGGTTGAAAGGCGAGCGCCTTAGCAACACCAGGCAATATTTTATATAATAAAAAGGATGTTAGCTTCATAATAAACACTGTTTTGTTCGTGTCAGGACTGCCACTTTTCTGAGTGGGCATATACATGTTGTTATGTGGGTGTGTGGATGCTTGTGCACGAGCATGTTCTTTGTCGTTTCATTAGCAAAGATATTTAATTATAATTTCGATGATGGTTATATTATGCACTAGGAACAACCCTCCAAAATTGGCAGGTTGTTAATTATAGTGTGTTGTTTCTGCTACATGTATTACAGGCGGTACTATCACTACTGTGGTTATTTCATTGAAGACGACCGTCTTTTGATATTTGTAGTGAAAATTATATAGATGAATTAAATATGAAGACATGAGTAACCCAACCTAAATGACACGTAGAGCAGTGATAATGGTCTAATGGACGGTAAATTGACTTAATAACTAACATTTCTTTTTTGACAGCATGTCTCGTAATTGTTCGTGCATCTTTTAAAATCTTGCCCTGGTCAACTTACCGCCTCTGAGAAGCCTTGGTCGACTTACTGCCTCTGAGAACAACGTTTGAAGTTTGACGAAACTCCAGTTCATGCACTGTTTATCAATCGTGTTGTTGGCTTCTTTCCATAATCAAACTGTTCATGCACACCTTCATTTGCGCATTTCTTTCTACTTTCGCGAGAGTACATATAAGGGGAAACAATGCAATTATAGTCTAACTTTCAACCACAGTTGAAATACTTAGCTATGGTTGAAAGTTAATGCACTCCCTCGAAAATAGAAAAAAGTGCGCAAATGACAGTGTGCAAAAATGTGACTGACCGACCGACCGTCCGACCGACCGACCAAGAACTTACGGCGGCAATTATGTATTTTGATGATTAATAAGCATTTTGTTGTACTAATTCATATGTTAAACAATTGGTTTTTTAAATATATTTTTTTTGTTGTTGAGAATTTAGAGGGAAAAAACAGACAATTTGAAAAAAAAGAGGGGTATGTGACCACAAACTCTTACTAAATTTAATAAACATTTTTATGCTCCATAAAAAAATAATTAACAAAAGTCACGTATTATAAGTATAGGATATGGAATTGAACATATAAAACAGACTTCCCTCCCCATATAATACAAACAAATAACATGAAAATATATAGAATAAATTTTTGGGTCTGTACCATGGAAATTAAACAAAGATGTGTAGAGAAATATAACCTCAAAAACTGAGGATAAATTAAGACAGTGCAAATATAAGAATGCTACAATATTTGACAGAAGCGTTATAGTGTATTTGTATGTAATTCCAAACTGTTTATACATATGCAATATTTTTTTACTCTTCAAAAAGAACTCTAACAGCAACAAATTATGTAATCAGACACATCATCTTCCTACACACAATACATAACATCAAACACAAAACATTAATGCAGAACAAAATAAGAGGCTGGATATCCCTACAAGATATAACGACTAAAATCCACACTATAAAAATCAAATTTATAAGTAACATAATAAATAATCCACATGGATATCCTTTAGCAGATTACTATGTGGGTAATCCACGTGAATCCTTTAGCACAGTACTTTGTGGGATTACGAACAGCAAAAAATACGTCAGTTTAACAACACAGTAGATCATCATTTTGGAACCTTACCAAGTTTGTATAAACAACGTGTTAGATACATACAAGGAAATACGAGTATAATGGTAATTTACCGAACAACCAAAGACATATATAAAACTTTATATCAAAGTGATACGGGGTATCTAGGTAATGGTGACCCACTTTAATTTGGTACGCGTTAACACATTGAGGTGCCACCAATGTAGGGTGCTTTGCACTTAAAGCTATTGTATTGACCGCGATTTTATAGGGTTGACTAGGGATAGACATGACGTAGTATGTTGGTAGGCTGGGGCATGGCAACGCTCTTCCTACACCCTTCTACAGACTGATTTTGTCGGAGACAGTCGTGTTATACATCGCTCTCGATGTTTATGAATTGTGCAGTGTTTTCTCCTATATTATAAGGCATCTTCTTCTTCTTCTTCCATCCTTAGCCACCAACCGGCAAAGCAGTATGTGGCCAGTACGCCTAGTGGCGTCTTAGGGCAACAACAAATTGATCAATCTATCGCTGTTTCCACCACGCCTAGTGGCGTCTTTGTGGAACAGAAACAGACCAAACAATCTATCGTTGTTTCCGTAATCAGATTGGTTGGCAAGCAGGTGATCAGCCCACTGTGCGAAGTTTTTACGGGATGGGGTAAACAGCCCCATGCCCAACCCTCCTTAGTCGCTTTTTACGACATGCGTGGTAGGGTGCAGTGTTACTATTCTTTGCTCCATTATAAGGCATGGGTCAGCCTTTATTATATACGGATGTAATGTATATTTATCCCTATTGGATAAGTATTTTAGTTATAAATTCCTAAATTTATTGTATCTTCAAAACGACAACGATCACTACCGAATGTTCGCCAGACGACATTGCGAGTATATACGTTGACACTTTTGACGATGAAAGAATGAATAAGGCGACAGTAATTGGACTGCACAGATGTATGTATAATGATGATGATATAACTTGTTGATGAACTGTGTTATTCGTAATTAAATCATATATGTGTGATAGACTCTCACACGGAATGCGTTGTCACCTTTATGAATTAAGGTTGGTGTTCACTACACTCATCATTCGCGTATGGCATCAGCACTTTTGCTCAATTGGCAGAAATTAGAATATTAATGCGAAAGCATGAAGTTTGATTTATGAATAAGAGACCTAATATCACAAATCAGGACTTTCATAGATGGGCCAGCTAACCAACGTTTTAACATTTGCAACGCCTTAACAAAACACTCTGTAACACATAGAATAAAGAAAAAGTATATATATATCAGATTACTCAGATCTTCCCAAATTGACATGAAATAAACACATCACCAAGTGTAAAATAAATAACTTATAGATTGTTATTTAACACATCACCAGTCATACTGTCACATAACGGTTTGTGCATGTTTTTTGTGCTCTCTCACATCTTCAGCCCCTCCGGCAGCATCATCTCTTTTTCTTCATTTTCCACACCGATCATCCTATTATTTGGCATATATTACGCCCTACATTCTTTATGTGACCACTCCCAGACTGTTTACGTTACGCCAGGTAACTCGTGATAATTTCACTTTTATTGAACCGGTCAGCGAGCGATATTCTTATCATGAAAAGCCACCTCGCCCCTTTTTTGATACAGACGGCAAACAGGAAGAGAGAAAGCGACCTCGCCGTAATTCATTTCCGGGACCAGTGACAGTCAGGCAATTAACAGCTGGGTTGCGGCATGTATGTCTGAGGAAACCATATTGTTTGTCTGAGCGACCGGCGATCCTTTTGTTTGACTGTCTAGAGAACGCACGATCACAGACGATAATGAGATATTCGTTTCACGGGACTATCCCCTTGTGTGATTATCGCAGGTAATCTGTATGGCGAGTCAATATTCAAAGGTAGCATCTGGACATCAAATAGGTTCCCAAATTTGTCCTAAGTTGGCGGAAATATTACCGCATGATTTGAAAGAGGTTACGTGTTGGAATATTAAATGTAATATTTTAAACACGCGGGGGAGATTGTAAATTTAAACACCCATACCCACATAGGGCAAAAGAGGTCACTATTGGATTGAAGTGAGAGCCGAAATAAACATTGAATTTCATTGGAAATTTTGGCGGAAGTATCATCTGTGTTTTGAACTGAGAATGAGAGACACAATGTAGCGAGACACAGCCCACAGACAGGTTTGCAACTTCAAACGAGCACCTCCCAAAAGCCAGAGCAAGAAGGACCGGACCTAGAATTCCATACTTGTAAGGGACAGATCGAAGTATTTGGGAAACTTAAAACCTTAAAAAAATAAGCCCGCCTTTATAAATACAACTCTGAAAACTTAAGGGACCAGGACTTTAAATATTAGGACTGGATACCTAAGGAATAGGATCACCCGTCATAAGAGAAACTTTCCCAGACCAAGTGTTTCACAGATTCACCCGTTATAAGAGGGATTCAAAATTTCCAGACCAAGTGATTCGAGAGTATATAACCTAAATTGCTCGTGTCCATTCTAAACTGTGCGAGGAGAATGTGTATTCCCAAAAGTTTGGGGTAAGTTGTGAACATTTCTTTTACAAATGTGAATTTGACATGTTTCTTGCTAAGTTGTTATATATGAGGCTGGCAACCTTAACAAATGAAACTAGTATATTCATAAACCACGACAGCAAGCGCTGGTGATTTCTTCTAGCTAGTCGTGCGGAAAACCCACATCAGAGGTGACCCAAGACTCCGAATGGAGCAGTGATACTGACGATTACATCACATGTGCCTAAAGTGTTTAATATTTTGCGAGATATATGCACTTTGTTAATTGTAACTCAGGCAACTTATTCGCGCCGTCCAGACACATTTTCCCAGTTTAATACCCGAAGAATATTGGTGATTTTAATCATCTTCTCTGAACTACGCTGTGTACTTGGGAATTTAATTCTGCGGAGAGATTAACATTGGTGGGTGGACAGCGAGAATGCGCCTGTTTATTGGCAGTCAACAAATGTACTTAACAGAGGCATTTGTGTTTCTATTTTGTCTAAAACGTTCGTATAACGAAGCGCGTCGTGAGTGAAGCGCAGGGAATCAACACCAACCGCCTAAATTGGACAAGTTGTGTGGAGAAGAGCCCTCACCACTGACGAAAAAACGGCTGCAGGACCCCCTTGTTTCAGTTAAGTGCTTATAAAAAGGCGCCAGCAACCGGATACAATTTTCTGAACTATATCCTCACCCTAAATCTCCGTGAAGAGAAAATTTGATTCCAATATAAAATTCACCAGCATTTCATTTATTTTAAACTGTTAATACTAACTTATAATTAAATTTGTTACATGTTGTTTTAATACTAAACAAACATAGTTGATTCAGTTATTACATGTATGAAAGCAAACGTATGAGCATTACTATTATATATATATATATATATATATATATATATATATATATATATATATACATATATATATATATATATATATATATATATATATATATATATATAATAAAGCTAATCCAGACGAGCAAAGACAAGGACATGATAATTCATGTTTACCTTTTAATTATATATACGAGCGCAAACATGGCTAAGATGATAACGAAGACTAGAATTATAAGACTGAACCTAACACATCCGACTGTTTCACCAAGCGAATGTATTAAGAAGACAGATCACGAGAATCACCTTCAACCCACATGTTTTCGTAAATAAAATAAAGGCAACGTGAGAATAAAGACAACAAAAGAGATCGTAATCGAGAATAAAACTTAAGCACTCTCAGGCTTGTGTTGATTGCCAACATTTTTCTTCAACGTTGCTGTGTTCCATGAATTTAAAGTTTACTTTCTCCTAAGACGTTCAGACCTCGTATTCTACTGTCGTATTTGAATTGTTATTGAAGACGTCAGTGTTTGTGTGTCGTATTAACGTTCTTGTATCTACCAAGACAGAGTCTGAAGGCCATGTTCAGTTCTGTTAGAATTTTGACTAGTGGCTGTACACAAATACACTGGACAACCGTCACAATACCACTATCTACGATTGGCCCCGGGCTTTAGCGAAGAGCAGGTCCGGAGACAACTGTAAGATACAAAAATATTAAAACAGCGACTGTCACAATGCGTAACAAGTGATCCAGTTATATTAAGACATATGTCATCTCAACCCACAAGGTGTCTTTTCCTGAGGCTACGTACACCATCACTAGTAGCTTCATATGTGAGTCGCGCAACGTCATTTATACGATCATATTTAAACGTTGCTGCAAAACCTATATTGGCCAAACAGGCAAACGACTTGGGGACAGATTCAGCCAGCACTTGAATGACATCTCTCAGCACAAATCCACACCAGTTGCCCTACACTTTAATGGCCCTGACCACCATGGTCCCATCGACATCCAGGTCACGGCGATCAGATCCTGCTCCTCTGACACTGCTAGCCGAGAACAGCTTGAGAACCGTCTTATCCACCGCATGGTGTGTCTAAAACCAGCTGGTCTCAACACTCTACACACCTTTGTCTGAGGTCACCCTTTCCTCTCCTGTTCTACTTTGACTCTTTCCACTCTTATCCCATTTTTATATTTTCTGCCGCCCTCTAATTATATGTATGAATATATAATACACTGTTTTAATATGTCTAGATTTTTTATTTTAATTTTATTTTTTATTTATTTATCTTCGACTCATTCTGTTCCCTTCTATTTCCAGTCCCCACTGATATTACGTTTGGGTAGTTTATTGCTTAGTTTCGTTTTTTAGTTTCTCAGTATGTATTGTGCACATCCGGTGGTGACAGTCATTCCCTTTTCCGGGCACGCGCCTAAAAGCGTTAGGACTTCGACGCCTTCAGGGAAGTACCTAGTTTTAATTTTTAATTTTTATATTTATTTAGGTTCTTATGTTTCCTATCTAACCTTCACTTTCTTTCCTTTCCCTGACGAAGGCCTCGTGGCCGTAACGTTGGCTATTTTCTTTGTCTTTTGTCCTGGTAAGACGAATCACCTTTTTTCATTTTTTTTCCACACCCATCTATTAAGACATGTTGTTATATAAAGCCAGGGGCAATACAGAAGTTGTTACATTCAGTATAAGCCTACTAGATGTTACACAGGGAGATCATGAAACTATACACAAGTCAGTGACGTGGTACACATAACAGACAAGCACCAGTTTTTTTTTTTTTTTAAATGTAAAACTTTTGCCTCGTTTTGGCGAGGCGCGTCCTGTTCAACCTAGTCGGTTATATTAGGGCGCATGTCCAAATATAAAAGACCTTAGGTCTGGGGTATTACAAGCACCAGTTCTTAAATTGCAAAACCAAAGATTATACAGACATAAGAGCAGTGGGGGTTCCAATGTTATTTGCCAGATGAGGACATCTATAAACAATGTTAAAGTTGCAAGTGTCAAAAGGAGAAAATTCTACTCAGTATAAAAATTGAATTTAATATATATGTGATCTATTCATATCGGAGTTTCACCGATTGTGATGGTTCAGAACTGTCCTAAATTTAGAGTTGTAATTGTAGAAAAAAAACAAGCCTACGCTGGCATTAACCATCTGAAAGATATCTGTCAGCCAGTTCATTGATACGTAGAGATTTTCGAATTGCCCACCCAGAGCTAGTCGTGTTTCTATGAGTCCTGCCACCGTCATGATTATTTTGGGCGTGTTACACGTGACGTACACAATACAAATAAAAACGATCTGCTGGATTACACGAACATCTTTCTTGCTCAGTTTATGAGAAAAGGCAGTGGCGTCACATACATGGGACTGCATGGTAATGCAGGAACTGCTTACACCACTGATGAAACGTTTCGATATTAGCTTACAGCGTTGCCGGAATTCGGACGCTGTAACGAGGCCCTTTGTCTGCACAATTACACAGATAACTACTAATATCTGAGATGGAATAGCAATGCCAATGTCCCTAATGGCCCACAAAATATCTTTCACTAACTCTCTTTGTGGTAGCATAATTAATAACGGTCTTGAAAAGTTAAGTTGCGTGTCATAAGTATTTCTTATTTCCATATATAGGAAAATTGGAGAGAAGGCAGTGAAACAAATCAGTAGGCATGCAACTATTACTAATAATGATCTTGTCCTTGTGAATGTGTGTTTGAAGTTCAGTGGTTTAACTATACAGCTGCATCTAATAACGGCTAGAAACGAAGTAATTAATGTAATGTAGGAGAAAATAATGTGACCAACTTGGGCAAAGTAAAAGTTCACCGCATCCGGGTCAACGGGGAACCAAATGACGAAGTTAGATACTGTTTCTATTGCGAGAAATCCTGAAGAAATAGCTCGAAAAAGTCGAAACACCAGGAAGCCTAGATTAGCTAGTGACAATGCCATTAAAGTCACTGTGATGCCGTCTGTTGGTCCCATTAAGAAGAAGGTTCTAATACTAACAATGTTACTGATCCCACCAAGCGCAGATATCAAGGAGCCGGAACTAGCGTAGATAAGCATGAAGATTATGTATTGTTCCTTGAAAATCTCAAAGTCAGTCATTGTTACCAACTACTTAATCAGTTCCTATATATTGTTACGTTTGTTTAATATGGACTGTACAATGTTCTTTACACTGCTCATTCATTGATGAGTATTGCTGATCAGTTCTGCTATACTAGATCTGAGTTCGTGAACTGAGATGTCTAAGCTTTCTCTGTTCATTGTGTTCATCTCCCTGTTTCAGAGCCATACTGACCTGACATTTACGTTAATGATTCATATTTGTGTGTTGGACTGGATTTCTTTTGATCTCCATTTATTTCCGGATGTAATGAAAGCTTCTCTTGCTTATTTCATTCTTAATTTGATATTATTATTTGTTCCTCGAACTTCATCTATATTGATCACAAGATATATGATTGATTGCACATCTTGTAGGGATAAATTGCCTGTGAATTATTGCTGCCGTTAGTGTGTTCTCACAATAATTGTCTTGTCTCTGCTTATTCTGAAACCCAATCGATGTGACGTGTCATTAAGTATTCGCATTTTATCATAAATCAAACAGTTCTTTATGGTGAATTCTGTGTATCATGTTTTCTTATGTTTTCTGATTTAAGTAATGAATTTATTATTCCTCATCAGTATCTAGAGCGATTCTCTGTCTAATGTCAAAAGTCTTTTCATAGTCCACAAATTCGATGTAAACTAGTGAGTTCAAGCGAGTTTTGTTCAACTATTATGTGCATTTTGGCTATCTGATCTGTAATGGATCTGTTTCGTCGAAAAACTCAATGTTCTCGTTTCATTTTATGGCCTCTTTTGTTCTCTCAATTTTTCTCTTGATTTACTAGACATCCTACATTAAACTGTTATGTTTTTTGATAGATATGTATCGTTGTATATTTTCTGAGTTTAATTTTTATTGTGGCTAGCAGTAGATGGTGATCTCATGCCACATCATGCCCCACTACATATTTTTCGTCAGACAATGATGATCTAAACTGTTTGTTTATGTATATATGATCAATCTTATTTTCTCCCTTGTTGTCTAGTGATATTCTTTTTATGTATTCTTGTTTGCAATCTTATTTTTCTCTCTTTTTGTCTGGTAATATTCTTTTTATGTATTCTTGTTTGTGGAAACATGCTTTTTCTTATACCCAGAACATTCGAAACGCAGTCGTTTGTGAATAGCTTTTTTTTTTCGCGTATTGTTCCACGTGCCTCTTCTCCTAATATTTCTGAAAAACTACTACAGTCTGTTCCTATCTTTGCATCAAATCTGTGACATCTTTTTTACTCTTTTTATCCGTGATGTATTTTGTATTCCGGTGTAAAATTTGTCTTTCACGGATCCTTCTTTGTTATTAGTTGGCGCAGAATAATTGGCAATGTTTATCTTTGCTCTCTTTGTGACTGTTGCTGTTATATTTTGGATTATTCTGGGTCCCGTGGCTTCACACTCTATGCGTGCTTTCTGCGCTTTAAATTTAAAAAAAAGAAAACATCTTTAGAGCCATCCCATCATTATGATGTGTACTTTTTTCCTCATATCCTGAAGGCAGCACCATTTCT
The DNA here is from genome assembly GCA_024509875.1 of Oreohelix idahoensis. Taxonomy (NCBI): domain Eukaryota; kingdom Metazoa; phylum Mollusca; class Gastropoda; order Stylommatophora; family Oreohelicidae; genus Oreohelix; species Oreohelix idahoensis. The sequence continues at coordinate 330,646 of JAMPIV010001859.1, read as the reverse complement.
CCTGTGTTCAGTTTCTTTCTTCCTATGTTCTTCCATCCTGTTTTGAACAGTGCCATCAATTTCTGCTGCCACTTGTACAATTCTCCCTTTTTTTGTCTAAGGTACGAACATTCCATGTACCTAATCGGGACATTTTCATAGACAAAAAGGTGGGTCAGCATATCCCGGCTCCCATCGGCTGTCTATGGGTTGTGTCATAAACCTCCTTGTTTGGGACCTGCTTCAGTATTATATGGCAGAGTTGAGTTGTTTACTTAGTTGACTTGCCCATATTGCTGTAGAAGTGTTTAGGGCTTAAAGATTCTACAGGTTGGGGTAACCGGCCCCATGCCCAACCCTCCTTAGTTGTCATTTACAAATTACTTGGTCGGTTACAGTCTTACTCTTCTATGCGCCCATTTAAAGCACCGGCAACATACACGTGAACAATAGTAGTAACAATTATATGTTACAAATAGAGCGCATAGAAATTATAGCTGGCCAGAACTATTTATTTACTAAATGATTAATATAAGAAAATCTGCCTTTAGCTTCATTTGCAATCGTACTAGTTTGAACTATTTTAATGGTTCCTAGAACGGACCGTACTAGTGTTTCAAAGTTAGTATATATGTTTTGAGTAATTATATCAACTTCTTTTCCTGATACTAAATTCTCTACTATTTATTATTTAAAAAGCTCTTTATGTACGGCTGCAGGTTTTAAAAATTCCAAAGCTGATAAATTCAATATTCCACTAGACCTGTAGACTTAAAAAACTCCGATTCGCCTCATTTTCAACTGATCGTCTCTCTCAGAGCAGACATTCATTTTTAAGCTCAGATAAAAAGATACAGATTGGTATGACGAAGTCAACTGCACAGATAAAGAGAACGTCAGATCACTATCTAATTGATTCTCCTAAAAAATCGAATGAGAAAGCAAATGAATTTAAAATGCATTTCTTGGCTGACTTAAAATCTACAAAGAAGATTTTAATACATCTAAGGGTGTGGTAAAACATTTGCTACTGTATAATTTCTAAAATAGACTGAATGTTTATTTCCAATGGATAGAAAACATACCTCGATTACGATGTACGAAAACTAATGTGTCAGAAGTAATTATATTTGAAGTAGGTATTTTAATTCATCTGATATCGATGTCTAAAAACAGATTTTCTTTGTTTTAAGAAGTTTTGATGGCAGCTAAGTTAGTCATACAATATGTACTTGAGTTTATTAGCTAACAATAATTGGCTGCACGTGACAGTCTTCTGACAGCCTCGTTTTCAGTTGCTTGCTAATAATGTTTTCTGTAGTAAATAAAGCAAGGTTGTTATTGTACGTCTTGCAAATAAAACATTATACTTAAAATAGTATCTTTACAAAACGAACTTCACAGAAATATTTATAGCTAAAACAAGATCACAGTAGAATCTATTTCCCTAAACTCAACAACGTGAACTTGTTATCATTCTGCACATCGACAATTATTATGTAAAAACACATTAAGCTAACATCGAATCGATATAGCTGTCTTAACGTTTGTTTGTTGTTATTCAGATGGTCAGTTTACTTTGGCTGTACCTGATTAGATAAGTGTTAAAAATAGTTGATCATAATTTACTCTTGGGTGTTAGGTAAAACAGACATATTGTTACCGGTCAAACAGCTCGTACTATTTTTTTTTAATCAAAGGAAAATGTTTTTTCAGCTACTGAGATAACAATAAATATTTCAACAAATTCTAAAGCATCTATGTCTCTAAAACTCTAGGAAATTCAAAAGCAGAAGGTTCTTTTACTCACACTTTGATCTGGCAATGTTGGGTGTGAGTCGTCGATGAAAAGTTTCTAGATGATTTTAAGATAATGCCGCGGGTTTTATAAAAGAGAGAAGGAAGATACGCAAACTGCAGATAGACGATTGATAGTGGTGTCACCGATGTGATATAGTATCTTCTTCTTCTTCTTTGATCCTTAGCCGCCGACCTTCAAATCAGTCAGTGGCCATCACGTCTAGTGGCGTCTTGTAGGGCAACAACAAATTGATTCCACTTTGCTCGGTCGGTGGCCATCCTTCGTACAGTGCCCCAACTCTGGTTCATTCTTTGCATCTCAGCATCCACAGTCCTCCGCCAGGCCGTTTTTGGTCGGCCTCTCTTTCGTTTTCCCTCAGGGGTCCAAAGCATAGCTGTTCCTGTGATGGCATCGGGGTCTCTTCTGAGGACATGACCAACCCAGCTTCAGCGTCTGCCAGCCATGATGGTGTGCATGTCCTCTTGCTTGCTACGAGTAAGCAGATCTTGGTTAGTGATGGTATTCGGCCAAAAGATTCGGTGAATTTTTCTTAGGCATGTTGTGTGAAAAGAGGACAATTTCGACATTTCCTTCTCTGTAACTCTCCAGCATTCCGCACCATAGAGAAGCACAGAAAGCATTTGGGATTAGTGATATAGTATGGAGTGAGTTAAATAGAAAGCACAGGCTGGTGTCACTGATTTTCTCACCTTACAGGCACTCAACGTATTTATTTTCTGGCGACAAAAACTCACGCACTGTATCGTTCTAGACTAGTAATGGTCGAAAAGTAACACAAGGATGGAGACTACATTTTTTTGAACAGAATATATAATCTACTGTCTAGCTGTAAATTACGAAATGTAGATAAAGGATTTTAATTAGGAAAGAAAGTCATAAAAGTCATCATACTTAAACAGAGAAAACCATTTTCACCTTTCAGTTCCCCAAGAAGTATAGGCCTTCAAAAAAGGTATGCCAAGTCTTGTTTCGCGTCCATCAGCTCAAGGGCTTTCCACGTCGTCTACAGCTCCTACATGTTTGTCTACATTTCTCTTCTCCACGTGTCTCTTGGTCTCCTTCTGTCTCTCATGCTCTGGGGATTCCAGAACAAGGAGTGTGGCGTGGTAATGTTATCAACAGGTTTCCTCAATAGGTGTCCTTGTCGCGGGTTGTCTCCCCTGCTCTACAGTAGTGGTCCACTAATGGCCAAACATCGAGTTAAAGGTGAGGGATTTCAAAGGTATCAATAGTCGCTGAAGATTACTCTTGGCAGAGATATAAATAGAAGGATGATGCTTCTATTTCAGGGAGTCTCACAGGGATTTGTAGAATGGCAAGTATAACAACTAAATCATCTAAGTTGTTATAAACTTAGTATTCTCCACCCACTTCTGTGAGAAAATATATTTTGACTCGTATTTTATTATCCGCAAAGGTATTAATTTGAAACTCTATTTGTATATGAAAAAAGGAGCCATACGGGTGCATACATCAAATTCATTCAACTAATTGATGAACTCAACTAATGTATATTTACATATAAAACACGGTGTTTAATGGTGAATTATTAGATCTACCAGGTCAAAATGAATAACATTAACTTTGTTTAAAAAAAAGGAAAAACACAGTTAAATGTATCTTCATAGGAAGATGTTCAGGAATGGGGATTTTGTAAAAATAAAGTGTCTGTGAGCTGAGCCATTACTGGGAGCTTAGCTTGAAATGTAGTGACAATGGTTGTCGTTGACTTCTGGTGCAGTCACTGCTGGTTTGCAGTGGAGTTTCGACTGTTACTTCTCTTGAGGAGTCGAGTTGTTTTGGCGGCAGCACGTCTCTTGCAAGGCTGGAGTAATTGCTCATATTGCCTCGTCGACTTCTGGCTACTGGTACCAAAAACTGAGAGAAAACAAATGCCTCTCTTGAGTATTATGTCTCCTGATGTAAGCATCAGGCGACCTCCACTTTCCCCCACCATTCCATCTTTCTCAGAATTTCGACACATCGAGTCGGATGAAACAGTTTTGGGAGAGCGTAAGACGGAAAATGTATCATTGTCACACACACACATATTTACACACACACACACAAACACATACACAAACACACACACACACACACACACATATATATATATTGTATAATCAATTTGTAAGCAGTATTCCATCCTTGTCAATGTAAACTCTAAGTAAACACTTTATGGTGGCATATACCATCGCCTATTAGGTCCTAAATCAAGTCACTTCTGGTGCTGTAAACCATGCGCCTTTAAAAGGTTACAGTTAACAACACTACTACCCAGCTGAAAAATCACGTCGCAGACTCTCTGCACATCCAGGTACTTTTCAGTCACTCTACTGTGACTACATCACACGTTTACTACACGTTTATTACGGGCTCTCGTAAACATTTCTGCAATCTAGTCACAGCTCTAACATGTCATACACACTAAATGAACATTAATTCAGCCACATTCACATGTCAACAACCTATATACGAGTGGGGGTAAAAAAGTAATGCCTCCTATTTTTTATGTATGTAAATACTGCATCGGTGTGCAATTTGTAAATTTTGCAGGATTCCTCAAACACTCTTCTGCACTGTATAGCATTACCAACCTGTTTCAGTAACAGGTGGCACCACTGTAACAGTTTAAAAATGGCTGCCAAAGACGTTCGGTTAAAACAACGTTATGTCATAGAATTCCTCAATGCTGAAGGCGCGACCCCAATTCGCATCCACGAACGTTTGAAGAATGTTTATGGAGATGCAACAGTGGATGTTAGCACTGTCCGACGTTGGGTACATCGTTGTGACGAAGCTGAAGTAGGTCAATCCTCAATGACTGGCCGTCCGTCTACTGCAGTGACTCCACACAACATTCATCGAGTTGATGGCATCATTCGTGGTGACCGTCGGGTAACACTGGATGAACTTTCTTCCATGTTATCCATTAGTAAAGGCAGTGTCCAGAACATTAAAGACCTGGGTTATTCAAAAGTTTGTGCACGGTGGGTACCCAGAATGTTGACAGACAACAGACAGACATAAAGAAACAAGGAAAACCATAGCCACCAACCTCCTGCACCGTTACGAAACTGAAGGAGAAGAGTTTTTATCGAATATTGTGAGAGGTGATGAGACTTGGGTTCATTTTTTTTAACCAGAATCCAAGAGGCAGTCAATGGAATGGCATCACACAACATCGCCCACAAGAAAGAAGTTCAAAAGTTCATCATCTGTAGGGAAAGTTATGGCCTCCGTATTTTGGGATGAGAAGGGTGTGATTCTTCTCGACTTCTTGGAACAGGGAAACACGGTGAATGTAGACCGTTGCGTTGAAACTTTGAAGAAGCTTACAGGTCGTCTTCGGCGACTTTACCCATTAAAAGATCAGAGAACTGCACTACTGTTGTACGATAATGCCACGCCACACAACGCTAAAACGCACCATTGATGCGATTGCAGAATTTTGCTGGACATTATTACCACATCCCCCTTACAGTCCCGATCTTGCACCTTCTGAATTCCATCTGTTTGGACCACTGAAAGAAGATCTTCGCGGACATCACTTTGAGGACACCAAGACCCTTAAACGCACCGTATGCCAGTGGTTTAGGAAAAAAGGACACAAATTTTTACCGTGCAGGGATACATGCCCTTGTGAGAAGATGGACAAAAACTGTAACAAATAACGGAGACTACATTGAGAAATAAATTTTTGAAGTTCAGACTTGGGGCTACATTTCAATGTGAATTCTATCTGTTTTCTTGCCTATTGAATGAAATTAAAAATTACGAGGCATTACTTTTTGACCGTCCCTCATATATATATATATATATATATATATATATATATATATATATAATATATATAAATATATATATATATATAATATATATATATATATATATATATATATATATATATATATATATAACGCCTGCATCACCAGCACACTTCTTTCTATATGGTAGCGAGACATGGACAACCTATGCTAAGGAAGAAAGAAGGCTCAATACCTTCCATCTACGGTGTCTACCCCACATCCTCGGCATTTCATGGAAAGATAAAGTGACAAATGTCGAGGTGTTATCACGTGCTGGCCTTTAAAGCATGTATACACTGCTTAGACAGCGCAGACTACGCTGGCTTGGCCATATCCGCCGCATAGAAGATGGTCGCATCCCGAAAGATATCTTCTACGGACAACTGGCAGATGGCAAAAGAACAGTTGGGCGTTCGAAGCTGAGATTCAAAGATGTGTGCAAGGGAGACACGAGGGCACTGGACATAAATCTAGCAACTTGGTAGGATGAGGCTGCGGATCGCACCAAGTGACGATGCTATCTGCGGCGCACCCTTAGTTTGGTCGAAAAGAAGCTCACACAACAAGCAGAAGAGAGGAGAAAACACTGAAAGGAACACCAGGAAAATAAGCAGCTGAGGGCTGTCACCTCAGGGGCGCATTCCCATAGTCAGTTATGACTGAAGGGGCTATTATTATTATTACTGTTACTAGCAATAACCCGTCAAACTTGACGGGTTGTTAATTATACTGTGCTGTTTCCGTTCCCGGATGAGCAGATAGAAGTACATTCTTAGAGTGTTTTTGGTTTCTTTCCATTATACAGTGTAATCAAACTGTTCATGAACACCGTCATTTGAACGCTTTTCTTTGTTGAATGTAACTATTTTCGGGATAGTATATATAATGGAAACTATACAATTTTTCAACACGGTTGCATTCCTCAGCTGTGACCAATGTACACAAGCGAGAATTGTGTTATTTTAGATTCAATTTAAAAGTTCTTTGATGACAACATTTCGTGTGAAAGTGCGTGGATTGTTTTCAAAGAGTGTTCCCTGATAATAAGTGATTTTAACAAAAACATTCATGTTTTCGTGATTTGTACATCGGGTGAGGGCTCATGCACAATAATTTTTACGCACTTTTTATTTGTCGAACGCTACTAATTTCGTGAAAGAATAAAAAAAAAAAAAAAAAAAAATAAAACCAAACTATTTGTTTTATATAACACCCACGCCGCGCAAGTTGCACACCGTGCGTTGAGAACTTTTTTTTCTGCCGCGAGTTTCAATTTTGAGTGAGACCGACCGACGTAACATACATCGGTAATTATGTTATAGCACGTTTCACTAGCTTTGCCCTCAAACAAATGTAATTATCTGATTAACCGTCTAACGTATTAATGCCATTTTTTGCATACGATGTTATATTGGGTTAGACCCAACAAATATATACTTTATATCTGTGCATCTTGTCCAGTTCCCATAAACGGATGAAATCCTTTGATCTTTGTCGGCATACTAACTATTGTGTATCGAGAAAAGAAATTTTACCACTTCATGCACAGATTCTGTGAATTGATTAGGCATAGGCGTGTCTACTATTACAATAATGTGGCCATCACGTTTGCAATTGAATACGTGTTGAAGATGATTTCTTAAATGATCTGCATGCGAAATACTCGTGACATTGTTTGTCATTGACATTTAATGCGCTACCAAACTGGACCTTCCTTGATCTAATTATTTCAATGGGTATCATCTCTTTGCGGTTCATAAATATCATAATGGAACGTTGCTCCTCTAATGTGCTTGTAAATAACGGTAAGGTCATCTTTAAAGAAATTAAACTTCTTCCGAATCATAATCAGATGTCTCTGAGAAATTGAAAATCAATCTCGGCTGAATGAAGGACAAACCATCATTCTTCCAATATTCCTCTTCCTCTTGTAACACATGGTTCTCACTTTTCTTCCAATAATCCCTGGCTATATTGGAGATGACCAACGGGCTCATCACCCGTTTGCCAGTCACTTCGATTACGGAAACAACAGCAAATGGATTGATTTGCCGTTGCCCTAAAGACGCCAATAGGCGTGATGGGAAACAATGGCAAAGAAAACCTATCTGCTGTTGCCCTAAGGCGCCACTAGGCGTAATGGCCACTGACTGCTTTGACGGTCGGTGGCTAAGGACGGAAGAAGAAGAAGAAGATATTGGAGATGGCGGCTTTTATAAGTATTTCAACATCTTTTAATTTGAACGTTCTATTTTCTGTTGCTACCTGTTCCTTAATTTTAGCCCATACTAATTCTATTGGGTTTAAGTGAGAATGGTAAGGAGGTAATCTTAAACATCTGTGACCATGTTCATGGATTGCCTTGTCTATGTGAAATATCTTTGTATGCTGTGTCTTTTTTTACAATTCCAAGTAATTCAGGTTCATGTTTATTTCGTTGAATGGAATGTTGTTTATGGTCAGCCAAATCTTTATTACATCTTTAATACTTGGTGAATTAGAAACTGTATCTTCTGGTGCCACAACGTTGTGATATGAGGCATTGTCCATTATCAAACACCACGGTCTATCCAAGGAAGGAAGTACATGATTCACAATCCAATCTTGAAATATCTTGCCATTCATCTCTGCATGGTAATCCCTATTATCTGTGGATTTTGAAACAAATATGAGTTCAGTATTATTTAGAAGCCCATGATGGCTGCTTCCTGAATGTGCAATTATTAGGCGCTGTCCTTTGCTGCTTGGTACTAGTCTCTTAGTTGTTCCATCAGATGATTGCCATTCTCGTTCATTACTGTGGTGCGCATTGATCCAAGTTTCATCTAAATACACAAAATCATAACAATCTCTTCTCATTTCTCTGACCTCGCGTAAATATTTGCTTCTCATTGCAACTATATGAGGCTTCTCACAATTAAGGTTTCTACCACCAACATATTTTCTAAAAGTGAATGCCAAACTCCTAATAGTCCTCCATAGCGTAGATTTGGAAATATCAATGTCATTATTCTTTCTTAACCAAATTTTCAATTTCCTTAAAGTCACTGCGTCATTATTGTGAAACATATTGCAAATTTCTCTGCGGATCAATTCTCTGTCAAAATTATCCACCACTCTTGGCCTAATTTTCGTGTGTAAAACACTGGAATTAGACATTTCAGATGTCGCTATCCAGCGGTGCAATGATCGTTTGCTTATCCCCAAGGCGTGAATAGTCCTATTTTGTGGGTTTGAAATAGAATGATATAGTTTTCCTCGAGTAGCTTCATTGCAGAAATACTTAAAAATCCTATTTGTGATTTGCTGTAATGTCATAAAATGTACTCGCAGACTCATTTTTCCTTCTTAACCACACAATAATTTTTGTAGACACACCTCTGATTGACAATGTGTGCGTTGCACCGGATATAAACTGTTTTATGTTCAAGAAGTGCGATTTCACGCAATTTCACCCAAAAATCATGCCAATTGCTTGATAAACCAAAAATGTGCAAATGAGGTCGTATAATTTACTATAGACATTTCAATATGTGTGCGTGTGATGTGTGTTGGCAAGTAGGATTTTATATTATATCGCAAAGAAACGAAAATTGAAACCAATGGCCGCATTTTAATGAAAAATTTAATTCATAGGGTCTATACCATTTCAAATTCACACACAAAATTTCACTTATATGCGTTATATATTCGCTGAGATATAGCATTTTGAAGTTGGGCAAAGCTAGTGAAACGTGCTATAGTTGGGATAATGTACATAATAAATCTTTATTAAAATTATATATATATATATATATATATATATATATATATATATATATATATATATATATATATATATATATATATATATATATATATATATATACATACATACACACACACACACACTAAGATGTTATCATCATCCGCTGCCAGCTCCCTATGAACCTGGCGCTACCTCTGCTATTCGTTCCTTGTTGGGAAACCTGCACTAAACAATCACCAGCTCTTTTACTGCTGGTTAGCTGTCAACTCTGGTAAAACAACTTGCCGATCTAGATTTTGCTCATAACTTTGCTTTTCTATCTCATAAGTTTAACCAGATGAAAGACGAAATTGAAATATCTATTCAGAGGTCATAGCAAGGTGGTCTGACATTACTCAGGAAAATGGCAAAGAATATGATGAGAGTAAATGTAGGAAACAACAAAACCGAGAATTTGAAGACACACCCCTACAAGATGCAAAATTATATATATATATATCTCAAGGTGGTAATATTGCCAAAGTTGGAGGGACGGATAGTGATATCAAAATAGGAATAAGTATTCAAGAGGATCTTTCATTGCATAGGGAAATATATATAAATATAACAATAAATCTTGGCCAATTCACAAATCAGAATACTGTAGTACGGAAGGTTAATAGGTTTATTAGGCCCAGTCTAAGTACAGAGTAAAGATTGACTGATACACGAGAATGTATAGAAAATAGATGTCACAGGTGGAAGGTTGAGGGAAAGATATGTCTCTGAAGTGAGTAGGTTTCTCTCATCTGCCTATCCGTACAACTATGCTTTATTATAAGACAGTCTTTGCCTCCCTGTCTAATGAAAGAACAGGTTACTATACACACACGCACAACAATATGTGACAACAATGACACACAAACGTGAAAAACTAAGGATAAACGGGTATGGGTCTGACCAACACAGAAAGTTCAGTTTTCTTGTTGTTTATTATCACTAAAGCTGTTTTTACAACATCAAGTTACCCAAAGATATCAAGAAAAGCATTTACATACAGAGGAAGTAAAGAAGAATGGTGCGCCTTCACCGTATAGCAAAAATAACCTAAAGAAAATATTTACCCAAAGGTTGAAGGTTAGCACTAGGTTTACAGAATAACAATATTTGTACAATAAAATATCAAGTAAAGTAAACAGAATCAAATCAAACCACCAAAGATTAGTAGATAATTTCCAGCAACAATAAAATCAACACACGCTCTCTCATTCATGTGGCCACCTCTCACGCTCTTACCTATTTTGTATTTTCTTCCCTTGGGTCTGTGGTATCCCTTGGTACATTTATTCCATGAACATAATCCCTACTGTTTCTGTTGACTAATGTATCACCCCAGCTGTCGAGGATACAAATTGGGCCCAGTTCATCCCAAAAACTAATGAGGTGAACGCCGAATAAGTTTACTTCCACGATAAATCCGGGTGACGATATGAGTCATAAAGGGGTTTCTTCTGTTCTAAAAAAAAGTAGCACTGATCCTCCGATGGGTGCACTGGGGAACGTGATTCTAGATGCAGGAACTACAACTGAATAATTTTGTTCCGACAACTCTTGCAGTGTTGAGGGCGGGCGGGGAAAATAGTCTGGTTTCCTGCTCGGCTGGAATGTTTATTTGGATATATAGGGTTTACTACAAATATTGCATATGTTTGGGTCCTTGGTGTTTACCGTTTTAAGAGACGGGAACACTTCTAGAAAATCTGGAAAAATCCGGTTGTTACAAATGATGATGATGGATTTTTTTATCGGCGGACTCTATGTTCGAGTCTCAGTCCTGCACAGTGTATATTTTAGTACTCCACTTGGATTACAACTTTCAGGTGTTGGGGAAAATAACAATAATGTTTCAGGTATAGGCCACTGTTAGCTGAAAAAAATAGTATCCTGGATTTGATAAGTCCAGTATTATAAGTTATTGTCATTCAATATCTCGGCTTGTACACGCCTTAACCATGGAAATGGAAAAGGAAAAAAAAAAATACACCGCTGGTTCGCCCACTTGGGATCAGGTCTGCTAAAATACAAAAAGCATTTTATGGAAAAATGCTGCCACTCTATGTAAATATAAATATGTATAGACGGAGACACGATAGTCTCTCCTCCGCTCTGTCAAATCCTATCGAATTTAAAAGATACGCGGTGTTTTCCCCTACGCCTTACGCACAGACACCGCTGGCCGCGGAGGTGGGTCAGACTGAGTCAATAAAGACTCTTCCGTCCCTTCTCGCGACTGGCAGTCACACGCACAGTGTGTTGTTTATTATTTTCTTCTCACAATGCGCCACGTACAAATTATTACCTATCATTTCTTCTTCTTCTCTTCTTTGAAACATAACCGCCAACCGTCAAAGCAGTCAGCGGCCATCATGCCTGGTGGCGTCTTGTAGGGCAGCAACAAATTGATTCCACTTTGCTCGTTCGGCGGCCATCCTTCGTACATTGCCCCAGCTGTGGTTCATTCTTTGCATCTCCGCTTCCACAGTTCTCCGCCAAGTTGTTTTTGGTCGGCCTCTCTTTCGCTTTCCTTCGGGGGCCCATAGCATAGCTGTTCTTGTGATGGTATCATGGTCCCTTCTGAGGACGTGGCTAACCCAACTCCAGCGTCTGCCAGCTATGATGGTGTGCATGTCCTCCTGGTTACTCCGAATAAGTAGTTCTTGGTTGCTGATGGTGTTTGGCCAAAAGATTCGGAAAATTTTCCTTAGGCAGATTGTGTGGAAGGAGGACAGTTTCGACATATCCTTCACTTTTACTCTCCAACATTCCGCACCATAGAGAAGCACAGAAAGTACACAACTCTCATACAGTCTTAATTTGGTGTTTGAGCTGTACTGGGAAGACTTCCAAATGTTGTTGATAACAGCAAAGGCTGTTCTCGCTTTATTCATTCTGTTGATAATGTCCTTGCTAGTTCCGCCGTCAGGTGTTACTATGCTTCCCAGGTAAGTAAATGTGTCTGTCTGTTCTAACTTCTGGTTCCTTACTGTTGTTGGCTCAGGATTGCCCACATTTAGTGTCATGACCTCTGTCTTCTTCAGATTGATGTTCAGGCCAACCTGCTGGCCATGCTTATTTAGTCTACCGGTTTTGTCTTGAATGTGTTGATGTGAATGCGCGAGTAGTGCAATGTCATTTGCATATTCCAGGTCTTCCAGTGTAGAAAACGTTGTCCATCTAATTCCTCTTGGACTGCCCTCTGTTGTCTGACACATCACCCAATCTATGACTGTCAAAAATAATGTTGTTGATAAGGGGCATCCTTGTCGTACTCCTGTTTTCACTTCGAAAGTTACATTACTCAATCCAACACTGCACGTAAAGTTAGAATAGAGGTTTTTTATGATGGAAACAGTGCGGCTGGGGATTCCATAAGCCCTCAGAATTTTCGATAGTCTGTCCCTGTGTATGCTGTCGAAAGCTTTTTCAAAATCAACGAAATTAATGTACAGCTGTCTCTGCCATTCCGAGCACTGCTCTATAATGTTCCTGAGGGTAAATATATGATCTGCACATATTCTGTTCTTTCTGAAGCCCGCTTGTTCTTTCCTCAGTTTATGGTCAACTGCTTTTGAAATTCTCTGGATGATTATCCTGCCTAGTATTTTGCTGGGAACTGAGAGGAGGGTAATTCCTCTCCAGTTGTTGCAGTCTGCAAGGTCGCCCTTCTTGGGCAATTTGACAATTATTCCTTTACTCCACTCTGTTGGAGTTGTCTCAGTTTCCCAGGCTTGTGCAAATAGTGGTTCTAATAGTTCTACTGCTAGTTCAGGGTCTGTCTTGAATAGCTCAGCATTTAGGTTGTCGTGACCAGGCGCTTTTCCATTTTTTAGCCCTTTGATAGCTGTGATGATTTCTTCTTTCCGTGGAATGTCTGTATTTACGTCTAAGTCACTTTCAGCCTCGGGAACATTCAGCTGAGTCTCTGGTGGTTCCTTATTCAGTGTTTCTCTGAAGTGCTCTGCCCATCTTGTTTCCTGCCCCTGTGCTGTGGTGATGAGATTTCCTTGCTTGTCTTTTACTAACGTTACGCTGTTTGCACCTCGTTTTCCACTGATAGCTTTAGTTATTTTATAAACTGTGCTTTGTTCATTTCTCAGTGCTGCCTCTTCTGCCTGTCTTGCAAGGTCATTCAGAAATGTCCTTTTGTTAGCACGGGTTTGACGTTTTACTTCCATGTCCAGCTGACTGTACTGTTCACTATATATTGCCTTTAACCTGGGAGACGTAGCTTCTGTTTTTTTTTCTTTTCATTTCTTTTCTCTTCGCTATGGTGTTTAGCGTTTCTGGTGTTATCCAGTCTTGGCTCTTTCTTTCCTGGAATCCCAAGCATGACTTGCTGCTTTCATTGTATATTGTTGAGATGGTGTTGAATTTCTGGTCGACATCGTCGGTCTCTGTTCTTTCCTGGCTTTTGGTAATCTGATATCGTCTCTTTACGTCGACCACGAACACTTTTCTGGTGATGGGTCCTTAAGTTTCGTGATGTTATATCTTTTCTGTTTGACTGCAACTGGTCCAGCAGCAGCTCTGAGTTTCACCTTCAGTCTTGCTACTACTAGGTGATGATCACTTCCCACATCTGCGCCTCTTCTTCCTTTCAAGTCTTGCAATGCATGTCTCCATCTGGCATTGATCATTATGTGATCTATCTGGTTTCTGTCCCGATCGTTTGGTGATTCCCACGTTAACTTGTGCACTTCTTTTTGTGGAAAAAGTGTTCCTCCAATGACCAGGTTGTTAATACTGCAGAAGCTTATTAATTTGTCCCCATTCTCGTTTACTGTTCTACTGCCGCATTTCCCCATTACTCTTTCGTTGTAATTATTGTGTGTTCCAACTTTCGCATTTAGGTCTACCATTACTATAATAAGATCGTACCTGGGTACGGTTTCCATTTCCTTTTGTACCTGTTGATAGAACTTGTGACGATATTCTTAATACAATAGCTAAATTAAATAATATTATAGTGCATAAAGTCAAAAATAAGATAGAAAATAAAACTTGAGTTCCAGCGTCTTCCCCCACGCCAGCTAGTATGAGGGTTTTGATAAGCCTAATAGCCGAATGGAGGATACTGTCTTTTCAAATTCGTCCTTGAGATTAAATGTAACACTTTTGCAAGTTCAAGTCGTATTGCCAAAACGACAGAATGATATAATAAAAGAAAATGAGGGGAGGGATGGAAAGACAGAACCTAGGGTACGCCGTCTCGCTTTGATTTCAAAAAGCCAACTCGCGCGAAATAGCCTTTGGCGTTTTTCAAATTACGATACAAAAACTAAAAAATGTTCGTCAATTTGGTCACGCAGACATCCTTAGCTCTTATAAAAAAATGACGTAATTCTAACGGACTACGGACGATTCTCGTTTTTAGTTTGAAAATATTTGTAAAAAGAAGTGAACAGGTGGCAGTTTCTAGATGTGAACGACTAACATAGAATAAATATGGAATTATGAACCATAATACATAGGGCCATAAAAATTATATATTCGGAGGCCTTATGATTTCCTGAGCAATAATATGGTGTCAGTTACACCCTAGTACAATAAATAACCAAGATATTGGCAAAAATACTATGTACTGTAAGAAGGACTGACGGAAAAAAATCATGCCTGCTTATTTTTTTCATAGCATGTTTTGAAGAAAGCTTTTGGGGAAATAAGGAGTAAAAGGTACCTGTAATTTGATTGGCTGTAGTTAAAAGGAAGGCGAGATAGGATTGGTTGACCTAAAACTAAAAATATATTTGCAGGAGTAAACATAATAGTTTGGGAGTTTTTTTTTTAAAGTTTGATTCAAAAATAAATGTGTGCAGGGTCCCATTGGCCAATGCATTATATATTATCGGAAACGTAGACTGCTCGTTGCCATTTTGAGAAAAATTTTCTGATGAACAAGGAGCGATGAGAGCAGGCTTGTGCTTTTCAAACCTATAGAAAGCAGTCTGGACAAGGCAGATCTAAAGTGTGCCATAATTGTTTGCCAGTCATCGTTCGCTTGTGTATATTTCATTGAAATTTGTGGTAAGATTGATTTTATTAACATTTTATTTAAAATGAAGTTTGAATGCGAGATACTGCAATACGACTGTAAGTAAGTGGGTCCATGGCAGACTTGAGCAGAGCCTAGAGATTGATCCATCATATGATAGACTATCAGAGAGGTGTAGAACTACAAGATTATATATGATTGTCATCAAGGAGCATAACACCTATCCTATTGTATGGAAAAGATTACTACTGGAATAGCAGAGGCGTTGTAACCATTAGGGGAGAGAGAATACTGGTATACATTGTCACCTCAAAATATAATGGTGAAATAGGTTGTCATAAAGAGCTGACCCTATTTGTTTGTTTGTACTGTGCCCGTAATTAATTGTGGAATATTACTGTATACTTGTTATAAAGAAGGACGCATAACCTTCTTATTTCAGGGTTTTTGGTACTGACATTAACGTAGTACGAAGCTCTTGGGAACTGATCGATTCCTGACACTGTTTGCATATTTCGGGCACATACTGGCCGCCATTGCCTTTCAAGAAGTGTAACAGATTGTCAAGCGAGCATATGAAAAAAGAAAGAAAGATATGCGAAAGTGAGGCCGACCAAAAACAACTTGGCGGAGAACTGTGGAAGCTGAGATGCAAAGAATGAACCACAGTTAGGGCACTGTACGAAGGATGGCCGCCGACCGAGCAAAGTGGAATCAATTTATTGCTGCCCTACAAGACGCCACCAGGCGTGATGGCAGCTGACTGCTTTGACGGTTGGCGATTATGGATCAAAGATGAAGAAGAAGATATGAAAAGATCTACCGTTGTTATCCTTCGAAGATAAGTGCCTGTTCGGCACCAGGAAGCTCAACCTTTAGTTTTAAAATAAAGACTGTGAATATTAAATAAAAATTCCACCAATGTCAAATGAAAAGAAAATAAACAATAGAGTGTGATGTTAACCAACAACCTACCATTATATACCAGTATTAACCAAAGTTAGAAAACTACAACTACACACTTATATTATAATAACATTTGTATTATGGACAGAAGATCCATTGTGTTATGTAATTGATGTAAATACTTCTTTTGATTTCACTTTTGATTGTCAGTCCTGATTCAAAACAAACTAGAATCAGGACAATAAATTGTAAAAATTTAACGCTTACCCAAAATTCAACCACTGACTTACTTAAGATAGTCTTTTAAAGTGTAGTTTGTACGTGATTGTCGTAGTACTGTTGTGTTGTGTTGTATAATAAAATAGTTGTTTATATGTTTAGTTGGTTAATGCAACATTACACTACATATTCATAACACTAGACATAAAACGTATTCATCATACATCCTAGTCAAAGAATAATTCTGAATGAGATCCTAAAGGTGGTAGCAGAAAGGTACCCTGTAAACTTACCATAATATTTGTTATATTCAGGGACCTTCACAGCTGACCTCATTCAGTACACTAAGAGTACATAACAACAACATTTCTTACCAGCAAATCCACCACATATATTGGGTAGCTCGCTTACGGTATTTTTAAATTCTTATAATATTATCAATTATATTATGGTCTCAGGTCCCTGGATTTTTAAATACCTGTAAAATAAAACTAAAAGTATTCTTTGGTGGAATTTAAATAGTGGTTGAGCTATCGGTGCCTGTGGTTGTTGTTAGTCATAATTAGAAATTGTTAGTCATAATTAGAAATTTGTCTAGTTAGAAATTTTAAAGGTTTGCATAGTACAGAATGGCTGATCTGGCAAAGTTTCGATCTGCTGCTGTGCAGAATGCTAAAGAAATGGGTATGGATGGGCCAGAGCTGGTCCAGTATGTAATCTCAGAGGTTGATAAATTTATTGCCAGAGAAGATAAAAGATTAGATAAAGAAGCAGAAAGAAAGTTAGAGGCTGAAAAAAAATTAAGAGGTTGCAGATTGAGGCTGACAAGAGGCTAGGGCATTGGAGGCGGATAGGGAGGCGGAAATTGAAAGGCTCCAATTAGAAGAAAAAAACGCCGAAAGAGAAGCAGATGAAAGAAGATTAGCTACAGAAAGAGAAGAAAAGAGATTAGCTACAGACAGAGAAACAGAGGAAAGAAGATTAGCTACAGAAAGAGAAGAAAAGAGATTAGCTACAGAAAGAGAAGCAGAGGAAAGAAGATTAGCTGCAGAAAGAGAAGAAAAAAGGCTGAAAGGGAAGAAGAAGATAGGAGATTGCAGAGGGAGCACGAGTTACGACTAAGGGAGTTGGAATTACAAGGCCTTGCTCCTGAAAATGGTGCCAGCCCATTTGCCTCAGATGCCACTGCTAGTCAGGGAGCCTCAACCTCAGCTATGGGGTTTCATTTAGACCATTTTGTTGAGAAAGACGATGACATAGAAAGTTTTCTGGGTAGGTTTGAACTTTTGGCTACCACGTATGGGTTAGAGAGAGAAAGGTGGAGCCTAAAGTTATCCCAGGGTCTTAGGGGAACAGCTTATGAAGTTTTTGCCAAAATGAGCAGGGATGACCAAGACAATTATGACATGTTAAAGCAGGCTCTTTTGCTAAGGTATGAAAAGAATGGAGAATTTTACAGAAAAATGTATAGAAATGCCAAGCTCCTGTCGGGTGAGACCTATCACCAGTTCTCTGCACGTTTAGAGACCTACTTAGAGAAATAGACTGCTCTGGGGAAAACCCAAGATCTTAAAGAAATGATCCTTATTGAGCAATTGAGAGAGTCCATGGCTCCAGACTTGAGAAAGTTTCTCATGGAACAAGGTGCAGAGAGGCTGAGGGAGTTACTTAATGTCGCTGAGAGGTATCAGGCAGCCCAAGCAGAGGTAGCTGGCGCTAGAAAGAATCCAGTAGAAAATAGAACCCCTCCAGACCAAGATGGATATTATAATCATAGTAGGGACCAAAACCCCAGAGGTAAATCCAATTTTGATAGGCAGCGATATGACCATAGAGATAGAAACCCACAGTTCAATGACAGGAAACCCTCCAGACAGGAAGAAAAATATTGTAAAATATGTGGGATGAATAACCATAATACAATTTAATGTGGTAGGAAAGTTTCTCCATATCACGCGGCATGTATGATAACAGTGGACAAGGGGAGGAAGAAACTGACAGAGAATCATATTAATCTTCATCATACCCCTATCTGTGAAGAAGTGACGTGTAATGGTGCCAGAGTCAGGTACCTTTACGATTCAGGTTTGGAATATGACTGTTGTGAGTGCAACCCTGGTGCACCCTGACCAGTATACCACAGAGAAAGTGGAGATACAAGGGGCCGTAAAGGGAGTAGCCACCATAACACTTCCAGTAGCCCATATCAATGTAAAGACAAGGTACGTGGAAGGAATGATTAGAGCAGCCGTGTGTGACGACCCTAACTACCCGCTGGTGTTAGGAAGTAAGTATGTATTTCTAGGAAGCCCTGTAAAACCTGTGGTAATGGCCACTCTTCAGGTCAGGTCGACCCCTAAGTAAGGAGGAAACACCACCACTAAACATTCATCCTAAACAGATGAGAAAGGCCTAGGCAAAGGACAAATCATTAAAACCTTGCTTTGGCAAATTGCCACACAGCCATGCACACCCTAAGAAAGGACAATTTTATTTGGAGGAGGGACTGCTCTACAGGAAAGCTAGAGCAGGACCCAATGGACAGGGACAGTTGGTACTTCCAACTTCATTCAGGGAAAAAGTGATGGCGCAAGCACATGTTGTACCAGACGGGGGACATCAGAGGAGTGGAACCACCCGTCAAAGGACATCTGTGACATATTTCTGGCCAGGCGTAGCTGAAGACATTGAAAAATTTGTTGAGGCCTGCGACCAGTGCAGCAAGGAAAATTCCACAGGGTGGATAACTAATAATCAGATGCCCGCCAAGCATTCTGAAACACATGGGCCAAAAATTAAACATAATAATAATCATAAAAAGGTAGATAACGTGGATAGGAAACCCCCTTTCCAAAACCAGTCTTCCCCTAAAATATTTACATTAGCATCCCTGCGTATGGCACAAGGAAAAAGCATAAATAAAGACCAGACATCCCAGGCTCAGTTTGAAGCCGCATTTCGTGAACTGGCCAACATTAACATTGAAGATAATCCGCCAGATTTGAATTCAAAACAAAGTGTTAACAAAATAACAGTGGGTAGTGGGCAGTTGCGGACTTGGGCAAGTGTTCAACGCGCTTCATAGTATGGCTATTAATTTAGCATGATAAGGGCACTGGTGACATTGGTAATCACCCGACCCCACACTGTCCAGGGGAAAGTATTGTACGGACCCTGGATGGAGATCACCCACATATATTATAGCAATGATACAGGGCGAATTGATTTGGGTATGGATGGGCCAGAGCTGGTCCAGTATGTAACCTCAGAGGTTGATAAATGTATTGCCAGAGAAGATAAAAGATTAGATAAAGAAGCAGAAAGAAAGTTAGAGGCTGAAAAAGAAATTAAGAGGTTGCAGATTGAGGCTGACAAAGAGGCTAGGGCATTGGAGGCGGATAGGGAGGCGGAGATTAAAAGGCTCCAATTAGAAGAAAAAAAAGGCCGAAAGAGAAGAGAGGAAAGAAGATTAGCTACAGAAAGAGAAGAAAAGAGATTAGCTACAGAAAGAGAAGCAGAGGAAAGAAGATTAGCTACAGAAAGAGAAGAAAAGAGATTAGCTACAGAAAGAGAAGCAGAGGAAAGAAGATTAGCTGCAGAAAGAGAAGAAAAAAAGGCTGAAAGGGAAGCAGAAGATAGGAGATTACAGAGGGAGCACGAGTTACGACTAAGGGAGTTGGAATTACAAGGCCATGCTCCTGAAAATGGTGCCAGCCTCTTTGCCTCAGATGCCACTGCTAGTCAGGGAGGCTCAACCTCAGCTATGGGGTTTCATTTAGACCATTTTGTTGAGAAAGACGATGACATAGAAAGTTTTCTGGGTAGGTTTGAACTTTTGGCTACCACGTATGGGTTAGAGAGAGAAAGGTGGAGCCTAAAGTTATCCCAGGGTCTTAGGGGAACAGCTTATGAAGTTTTTGCCAAAATGAGCAGGGATGAC
Organism: Oreohelix idahoensis; assembly: GCA_024509875.1. Lineage (NCBI taxonomy): Eukaryota > Metazoa > Mollusca > Gastropoda > Stylommatophora > Oreohelicidae > Oreohelix > Oreohelix idahoensis. The sequence continues at coordinate 310,192 of JAMPIV010001859.1, read as the reverse complement.
CAAGACAATTATGACATGTTAAAGCAGGCTCTTTTGCTAAGGTATGAAAAGAATGGAGAATTTTACAGAAAAATGTATAGAAATGCCAAGCTCCTGTCGGGTGAGACCTATCACCAGTTCTCTGCACGTTTAGAGACTTACTTGGAGAAATGGACTGCTCTGGGGAAAACCCAAGATCTTAAAGAAATGATCCTTATTGAGCAATTGAGAGAGTCCATGGCTCCAGACTTGAGAAAGTTTCTCATGGAACAAGGTGCAGAGAGGCTGGGGGAGTTACTTAATGTCGCTGAGAGGTATCAGGCAGCCCAAGCAGAGGTAGCTGGCGCTAAAAAGAAACCAGTAGAAAATAGAACCCCTCCAGACCAAGATGGATATTATAATCATAGTAGGGACCAAAACCCCAGAGGTAAATCCAATTTTGATAGGCAGCGATATGACCATAGAGATAGAAACCCACAGTTCAATGACAGGAAACCCTCCAGACAGGAAGAAAAATATTGTAAAATATGTGGGATGAATAACCATAATACAATTTAATGTGGTAGGAAAGTTTCTCCATATCACGAGGCATGTATGATAACAGTGGACAAGGGGAGGAAGAAACTGACAGAGAATCATATTAATCTTCATCATACCCCCATCTGTGAAGAAGTGACGTGTAATGGTGCCAGAGTCAGGTGCCTTTACGATTCAGGTTTGGAATATGACTTTGTTGTGAGTGCAACCCTGGTGCACCCTGACCAGTATACCACAGAGAAAGTAGAGATACAAGGGGCCGTAAAGGGAGTAGCCACCATAACACTTCCAGTAGCCCATATCAATGTAAAGACAAGGTACGTGGAAGGAATGATTAGAGCAGCCGTGTGTGACGACCGTAACTACCCGCTGGTGTTAGGAAGTAAGTATGTATTTCTAGGAAGCCCTGTAAAACCTGTGGTAATGGCCACGCTTCAGGTCAGGTCGACCCCTAAGTAAGGAGGAAACACCACCACTAAACATTCATCCTAAACAGATAAGAAAGACCTAGGCAAAGGACAAATCATTAAAACCTTGCTTTGGCAAATTGCCAAACAGCCATGCACACCCTAAGAAAGGACAATTTTATTTGAAGGAGGGACTGCTCTACAGGAAAGCTAGAGCAGGACCCAATGGACAGGGACAGTTGGTACTTCCAACTTCATTCAGGGAAAAAGTGATGGCGCAAGCACATGTTGTACCAGATGGGGGATATCAGAGGAGTGGAACCACCCGTCAAAGGACATCTGTGACATATTTCTGGCCAGCCGTAGCTGAAGACATTGAAAAATTTGTTGAGGCCTGCGACCAGTGCAGCAAGGAAAATTCCACAGGGTGGATAACTAATAATCAGATGCCCGCCAAGCATTCTGAAACACATGGGCCAAAAATTAAACATAATAATAATCATAAAAAGGTAGATAACGTGGATAGGAAACCCCCTTTCCAAAACCAGTCTTCCCCTAAAATATTTACATTAGCATCTCTGCGTATGGCACAAGGAAAAAGCATAAATAAAGACCAGACATCCCAGGCTCAGTTTGAAGCCGCATTTCGTGAACTGGCCAACATTAACATTGAAGATAATCCGCCAGATTTGAATTCAAAACAAAGTGTTAACAAAATAACAGTGGGTAGTGGGCGGTTGCGGACTTGGGCAAGTGCTCAACGCGCTTCACAATATGGCTACTAATTTAGCATGATAAGGGCACTGGTGACATTGGTAATCACCCGACCCCACACTGTCCAAGGGAAAGTATTGTACGGACCCTGGATGGAGATCACCCACATATATTATAGCAATGATACAGGGCGAATTGATTTCTGGTGCAGAAAAATTCATTTCCCCACATATTACATTATTTCCCCAAAATTTGTCGTTAGGCGGAGAATATAATTGGTGAATAGGGCCTCCAGTTGAGTGGCGCATTATATAATCAGATATGGAAAATAGAAAAGGGTGTTTCCAAATTCAACTCAAGCCTGAGCTCAGACCAAGGGATGGCTGTGGGCACCTCGGAGATTCACCTGTGCTTTTGGGATTGAAATTACTCCGAGTGTTTATTCCGGCTGATAATGAGATTACTGGAACCCCTACATAACTCTGCCATCACCATTTTATAGATTATCCCCCCATAACTATTACAAACTTGAGGGACATCAATTTTCTCTGGATATGTCATAGGACAGACTCAGTGAAGAGAAATGGTGAATATTGACTTATATCAGCATAAGACAGGCAATAATATCTGCAGCTGAGATGGATTCTTGAATTTCAGAGGTCTGGGGCAGATTTCTTGAGTCGTGCCTACTTTGAACTGACCCAACTGCCTTAATCCAAGATAAAATACAAGCAGAGTAAGCCTTCTGAGCTAAATTTATCGATGTGTATTTCGAATTATGAACTGACATTAGGTAGTCTGTTCTAAAGTGGGGAGATATGTGACGATATTCTTAATACAATAGCTAAATTAAATAATATTATAGTGCATAAAGTCAAAAATAAGATAGAAAATAAAACTTGAGTTCCAGCGTCTTCCCCCACGCCAGCCAGTATGAGGGTTTTGATAAGCCTAATAGCCGAATGGAGGATACTGTCTTTTCAAATTCGTCCTTGAGATTAAATGTAACACTTTTGCAAGTTCAAGTCGTATTGCCAAAACGACAGAGTGATAGAATAAAAGAAAAGGAGGGGAGGGATGGAAAGACAGAACCTAGGGTACGCCGTCTTTCGTTGATTTCAAAAAGCCAACTCGCGCGAAATAGCCTTGGGCAATTTTCAAATTACGATACAAAAACTAAAAAATGTTCGTCAATTTGGTCACGCAGACATCCTTAGCTCTTATAAAAAAATGACGTAATTCTAACGGACTACGGACGATTCTCGTTTTTAGTTTGAAAATAGTTGTAAAAAGAAGTGAACAGGTGGCAGTTTCTAGATTTGAACGACTAACATAGAAAAAATATGGAATTATGAACCATAATACATAGGGCCATAAAAATTATATATTCGGATGCCTTATGATTTCTTTAGCAATAATATGGTGTCAGTTACACCCTAGTACAATAAATAACCAAGATATTGGCAAAAATACTATGTATTGTAAGAAGGACTGACGGAAAAAAAATCATGCCTGCTTATTTTTTTCATAGCATGTTTTGAAGAAAGCTTTTTGGGGAAATAAGGACTAAAAGGTACCTGTAATTTTATTGGCTGTAGTTAAAAGGAAGGCGAGATAGGATTGGTTGACCTAAAACTAAAATATATATTTGCAGGAGTAAACATAATAGTTTGGGAGTTTGTTTTTTTTAAAGTTTGATTCAAAAATAAATGTGTGCAGGGTCCCATTGGCCAATGCATTATATATTATCGGAAACGTAGTCTGCTCGTTGCCATTTTGAGAAAAATTTTCTGATGAACAAGGAGCGATGAGAGCAGGCTTGTGCTTTCAAACCTATAGAAAGCAGTCTGGACAAGGCAGATCTAAAGTGTGCCATAATTGTTTGCCAGTCATCGTTCGCTTGTGTATATTTCATTGAAATTTGTGGTAAGATTGATTTTATTAACATTTTATTTAAAATAAAGTTTGAATGTGAGATACTGCAATACGACTGTAAGTAAGTGGGTCCATGGCAAACTTAGGCAGAGCCTAGAGATTGATCCATCATATGATAGACTATCAGAGAGGTGTAGAACTACAAGATTATATATGATTGTCATCAAGAAGCATAACACCTATCCTATTGTGTCACGTGAAAGATAATTTATTTTCCATCTCGTCCATAATTTGATTACTCCCTTAAATGTTCTGTTTTCCGAGACATTTTGTATTTTCGTTTCTTTCATATTCTACCTACATTTTTTCACCTTCTCAACCCCACCCGAGGTTGTTTACGCTGGCCAGCTGCGTTCAGCTAACGCTAGACGTAATGTTATCTAAACGCACCTGTTCGACCAGAGAAACATTTCTCGGGTCCGCTTTAAGTGTTAGAACGAGCCAAAGACGGTTTTTGTGAAAGAAACGGTTCGTTAGCGGCGGGTACCCTCTGTGGTCCCAACAGGGGAATTTCTCTGGTCGCTTTAAAACGTTTGATGACGAGCGGCTGGTACCCTTTGAGGCCTGGGTAACGAGTGTGATCTGTTTCAGGGGAAGATAACAATCGCGGTCAGTCTTTGGGTTTTCGCCCCTTAGACAAGATAGAGCATAATGTTATGCATTTCTCTACCTGGGGAACTTTCGCACGATTTCTTTTGTCTTACTCTAGATTACGTCTTTCGCCGAACTTCTGTAGAAATATGCAGGCCAGGTCCGGGGGGAGCGTCCCTTGTGATCTATAAGAGTAGACTGGTTTTAATAGACAAAGACATTCGTAAATTTTCCTGGCCCGTAGATGACCATCATGAGATAAGGCAAACTTTAACACAGTACTAGAATGTGTTTGCCTATGTTCTAGTCATTTCGGGGTGAGTTGACATATCTTATAATTATAATATTAGATTCATGTTAGCTTTTATATATATCTGTTAGGAAAGTGAATTCATTTCTGAGGACTTCTCCTAGTAATTTATTCAGTGATAAGTTAGCGCTGTCTACGGCCTATTAAGTGGTGCTTAAACTGTTACGGTTTATCATGGGTTAAATGTTAAACTTACTATAATAGATATTAGGCGTAGAATCAGTCCACGAATGCTTACCATTGGGTTAAGAGTCAGCAAAATTAACTGTCATTTCTGTAAGATAATGTCAGGTGTGGATTGTTCACTTTAAAACTGAATAGTGAGATGCAGGTAATAACTCTGGATTATAGGAGATAGTCACTTATTCCTTTTTGATAGATATTTCTAGTGGCAAGGGAGGATCATTTTATGCTTACTTGTGTGGCTAGGCACTAGTCTATAACTTTCACTGAAAGCAGTCACCAGGCATAGATATAATTATATCTTATGATTTAGCCACAACTGTATTATTATAGCAAGAACATTGCATTTTCTTTGTACTCATTTTGTGGAATGCTAATATATTTTCCAAAGGGGACATACGATTTATTTGTGTAATTTCAAATGCTGTAATCTGTTTATGTAAATTCATTTAATGTTGTAAGATGAATAAGCATATTCTTTTAACTGTAACTACAGGTTAGGTTTCCTGTATGTTGAGATTGGGAGAAGAGGAGGAGATTTTGCTGTCAGAACATTTAATGACAGTTACATGGGTGTGCAGAAGATATTAAGTCTATGCGGGCGCGTGTTGATAATTGATATTTTTAAGGAACAAGAGACATGGTTAAAGACAGCCCTAAACTATCATAGCAATAACTACAATAAATTTAATCCCATAGTGGAGCGAAACTTTCTGTATAAAGTTAGTGTGATTTATTATTTGCTTGATGTAAAAGGGTGTCTCTTTTTGGTCTCAGTTTCAGGGGATACCGAATTGCTAGTCTAGTTTCCAGTCAGACGAAGAATGTCACCGTCTCTTCGTCTAGAGGGATTCTGAGGATATCTAGCCCCACGAGTGTCACACCCCGTTCCTGCATCAAAACCCCTTTTGTCAACGCCAAGTTAAGCTCACGCAGTGCAACGGAGCCAACGCAAAATCTGGAATCGCCAAATGCAGTAGTAGCTCTCTACTCGCCTATTGGATTACCAGCCAGAGCATCGCGGCTTCCAGAATATCAAACCCGCCCAGCATGCCTATAGCAGAATTCCATATCACCCGCCTTTTTTGTGCCTAAACGGGGCACTCAGCAAACCACAGCCAAACCAGTTTAAACAGGATTTACAGCCAAGCGGAAACTTGCGCAGGATAAGCGCGCCTGGGTCTCTTTGTCCTCAAGTGACTTCTTCTGGTGTATTTTCTGGATACTTAAAACCTCGCACGTATGAGCAGCCATCTATGGACAGAGTTCCAGCCCCACTCGCGCCAGTAGGGGGAGTCACCAACGATAGCGCCTATACAGTGATTTTATTCAGGTTAATTCCATCACCGATGGAGGATATATACGAAAAAACCACTTACTGGAGCTTTTCCCTTGGTCCTCGAAAGCGGACAGGCTGTCGCTAAGTTCATTCAGTTGGTCTGCAGGAGATAAACAGCGTCCCCCAGCCCACCTCGCGCCAGTAGGGGGGAGTCACCAATGATAGTACCAACAAGGACAGTTTTGTAGGCATAGTCCCTCACGAAGGATCTACAAGTAACACTGTCCGGACTATTTCATCTGGTCCCCGAAAACGGACGGACTGCCACGCAGTTTATTCATTTTGGTAAACAGAAGGTAAATAGAGTCTTCCAGCCCACCTCGCGCCAGTAGGGAGGAATCACCAATGATAGCGCCTATACAGTGATTTTATTCAGGTTAATTTCATCACCGATGGAGGATATATACGAAAAAACCACTTACTGGAGCTATTTCATATGGTCCCGAAAACGGACGGGCTGACACTCAGTTATTTCATCTCTCTGTGTTCTACAGGTTTTATGAAGGGTGATCTGTGTGTGTGGTTGTTGGTGTATATGATTATTGATGACTACTGATGATTATTTGATTATTGATGTAATTTATGCTGTGTATGATGATATGCATTAATTTCATACTTTTCTTCATTTAATAAAGTTTACACTTTTATTAATACGCTGTTCACGACCCTTTCATCCATAAGTAACTTGTTTTTAGCTCTTTACTATAATCTCTATGTATGATAAGAGAAAAGAGAGAGAGCAGGAGGTGCTTAGACAGACATAAGTGAGTTGAGGCCTGGAGAGAGAGATCCTTTGAATAAATCTTCTTCCAGGTTGTCTCAAGTCCATCTCCTATTTACACCTTATCTAAAGTGTAATCTATAACTCTGTCAGTCCACTATCCCTTGTCGATTTCACTACTGTTGTCCAACTCGACAAATACTCTACACTCCAACTCAACCACGACATATTGTATGGAAAAGATTACTACTGGTGAAATAGGTTGTCATACAGAGCTGACCCTATTTGTTTGTTTGTACTGTGCCCGTAATTAATTGTGGAATATTATTGTATACTTGTTATAAAGAAGGACGCATAACCTTCTTATTTCAGGGTTTTTGGTACTGACATTAACGTAGTACGAAGCTCTTGGGAACTGATCGATTCCTGACACTGTTTGCATATTTCGGGCAAATACTGGCCGCCATTGCCTTTCAAGAAGTGTAACAGATTGTCCAGCGAGCATATGAAAAGATCTACCGGTGTTATCCTTCGAAGATAAGTGCCTGTTCGGCACCAGGAAGCTCAACCTCTAGTTTTAAAATAAAGACTGTGAATATTAAATAAAAATTCCACCAATGTCAAATGAAAAGAAAATAAACAATAGGGTGTGATGTTAACCAGCAACCTACCATTATATACCAGTATTAACCAAAGTTAGAAAACTACAACTACACACTTATATTATAATAACAATTTTTTTTTTTCCGTACGCCCGCTAATACTCGAGGCGAAATCTCAGGTTATTTTTAATGTCTAACCTGACATTGATTTTTACGTGAGTATCCTATTTTCTTGTACACAGACAAGTGTCCCTCGCCATTCAGGCAGACACTCGCCGTTTTCGGAGGTACCCATTAGAGCTGGGTCGGCTCAGGAGCCGCCAGTCCCTGGTCGACGACACTCCTTCAAATGTCCTCGCCAGGTCTCGAGTTAATCCAGTCCAAATCCCGGTCGAAAAATCCTCAAATGCCGTCGCCCGGGTTTGATCCTGAATCACCCGGTCGCCAGAGCGGTGTTGTAACCACTACGCTAGCGCGGCTCCCTTAATAACATTTGTATTATAGACAGAAGATCCATTGTGTTATGTAATTGATGTAAATACTTCTTTTGATTTCACTATTGATTGTCAGTCCTGATTAAAAAAAAACTAGAATCAGGACAATAAATTGTAAAAATTTAACGTTTACCCAAAATTCAACCACTGACTTACTAAAGATAGTCTTTTAAAGTGTAGTTTGTACGTGATTGTCGTAGTACTGTTGTGTTGTGTTGTATAATAAAATAGTTGTTTATATGTTTAGTTGGTTAATGCAACATTACACTACATATTCATAACCCTAGACATAAAACGTAGTCATCATACATCCTAGTCAAAGAATAATTCTGAATGAGATCATAAAGGTGGTAGCAGAAAGGTACCCTGTAAACTTACCATAATATTTGTTATATTCAGGGACCTTCACAGCTGACCTCATTCAGTACACTAAGAGTACATAACAACAACATTTCTTACCAGCAAATCCACCACAGAACTCATCCTTGATCTCTTCATCGCTGTCATTTGTTGGTGCGTAGCATTGTATAATTGTGGTGTTGGTGAATCTCCCTCTCAGTCTTGCTCTTATTAGTCTATTGTTAATGGGTTTCCATTCCAGTAAAGACCTTTCCATTCCTTTCTTCAGGATAATGGCTACACCTTCGTTGTGCCGACCTGTGACAGTGAGACTTGTTACCCAGGCATTATACGTGCCAGTGAGATAGGTCATACATTTTTGGTAGACCAATCAAAATCATTGACGGTGACAAGGGCCCACAACACCTGTCGGGCTAAGAGGTTAATATTATCATTAGGGCAGTTCCATCTAGACGACCTCGAGAAAGGGTGTGTTTTTCTAAGTGTGAGCTGAAGAAAAGCCATGTTTGAGCTGTCTCAACTTTCGGGGAACCACAAAGACAAGTTTTAAGTTGAAGTTCTTAAAGTATTTCAGAAAGAAGCATTACTGTGTGTAGACTTTAATGATATCGTTTTTTTCACAACAGAAAATAAGCGGTAGCTATATTTCTGTACAAGGAGGAAAGACTACGTTGAGTAGTAACACATGTAAGTACGATCTCAATGTGTATTTCAATCCCCAGATAGGGTTTGATTTATGTTAAAGGAAGAAAACCAAGAAAACAGTCACAGATGTATATGAGGACTCATCATCTGAAGAAAATAGTAACTTTAATTATTGTAGATAAAAGACGCCAATACATGTACTGAAGAGTTGAAGAAACAATGGGAAACAAAGGACAAGGTGACCTAGATCGTGAGTTGCACGAGATTCCTCGGGTACTCACCCAATCTAGAAGGAAGAAAAGTAAATACGGAGACCTTCAGTAAACTACAATAACAACACAGAATATTGATTTGTTTCCAGCCGCATTTGTTTATTTATGTACTTTGTAAATAAACCTTGTTATATGACTCAGCCGAGTTATGCAGATTGGTCGAATGATTTGAATGGGAAAAAAATTACAAAACAGTTAGAAGTACACCACTATAGCACCTTAACACCATCAATCTGAGAGAAGAACAAACCTGCTACATTCCACAAGAATCTACATCTCTAGCGGGAAGCTAGTAATAACACTTGATGGACATTTATTGAAAAAGTAGAATTATTGAAAGAAGATATAAAAAAAAAAACAAGAGTCACATATTTACCAATTGGCGCCGTGCCCAACTCAACTAGGAGCACACTGTCACAGACCATCCTCTCTACCAGAATAAAGTACTGTTTTCCCTGTAGCTGTTTTTATTCTCCCCATCCCTGTCCGTCTGCTCTCGCTTATTCCCAGGATATTTAGTTTGTAATTCCTCATCTCTGCTGTGATCTGTCTCAGCTTTCCTGCCTCATTCATGGTTCTGACGTTCCAAAAACCAATTCTGGTTTCGTGTTTTGCGGTCAGGGCATCTGTTTTCATGCCAGTGGCTTCCTTTCGGCTTTCACCACTGTCAGTCATACGAGCCTGTGACTCCGGATGTCCGTCCCGCATCAAAGTTTCTCCATTTGTTGCCGTTTCCGTAACATGTGCGATTTTTTACATAGACAGGGGTGTCGGCCCTGTGCTAAAACCCCCAACCTGGAGGACCAGGGTACCAGCTTTTGTCTGACCCCTACCCACGCAGACCAGTCCAGCTTGGTTGAACCTACCAGGAGTAAAACTCCCACTGGCATAGCTCTGGGGATTGTCAAGGTACACAAGCTGCCATATCATTTAGACCTTTCATTTAGTATCTAGTAAATTGTGTGTCTGTTAATTTGTCGTTTGGCATTAAAAAAATAGTAGACGTTGTAATAACAATAATAAAAAAAATGAAATATAAACCGTATTCTTTCCTCTCACTGTCAGTCGTTTTAACACCTCTAAGTTCGGTCTGGTTAATTGTCTACACTGTAAACACAAATTACCGTCTCGTCTCAGCTAGGTAGCGGTCGGGAACGTGATCTAAAATGTAATTGAATGTCTGGTTATGGAAATCGCTACGCGTTATTTTATTTAATACGCCTTACTAGCAAGAAAAAGATCCAAGTGCAGTATTTAACTGCATGTTTAAAGGATTTAAGTGTTTAACTTTAAATGCTATCACTGTAAAACCCATCTAACAATTAGCACTTTTTACCAGAAAATCCAGAATAAAAATCTCCACGAATTCCTTTTTATCCAATAATCCAACAGAAATGGTTTAAGGCTGCGCGCTAGATTCTTTTCAAATTCTGAGTGACGACTGATAGATGGGTTATAAAAACAGTAGTATATATACTAGCCGCCATTGAAAACACATCGCATTAGTTTATGAACCACAACTCGTTGTGCTAAATTTAAAATACATGAAACCACTGATTTTACGTTTCTGATCCATTTACTAACCCAAATTTGCTGTATTATTAAACATGAGACAATTCAGATCCGGCTCCTAAGCAGTTGTCAACCCTAGGTGTAAAAACAAAAGTCGCACTCACTGTCATTCAGTCACAGCCATCCTGTATATGACCCCCTACAGCATCAATACAGGCTTGGCATCGGCGTCTTATGCTATTGCAGAATGAGCTGCTGTCTGAGTTGCTGTTTGGAAGCGATTGCGCAGATGTAACAATAGAATTTGGCGATCTTGAGCTAGTGTTGTTACACGAGGTTGACCTAGCCTGGGACGGTCATTGGTGGTACCTGTCACCCGAAATCACTGGTTCAGCCTCACTATAGTGGACTGGTCACAATTAAAATGTCTGGCAACTTCTCTGGTCGCCATTCCACTGCTGAGCATACCAACAGCTTGCCATCGCTCTTGTGACGACAGTCGAGGCATGACAAAAACATTAACAGACTTTCTTTCGATGAAAACAGATAATGGCTTTTTACTCGCTGAAACTTGACTAATGCGTCTGCCAACTTTCAATGTGATTCGACTATTAATAAAGCCATAATTTATCAAAAACCCTGTTTTGCACGTGAAGCACGCAAGATTTGAAGTAAACATCACATCGACAGTAAAATGGGAATACATGAACTTCATCACTTGCACATTTTCGGGGTTTGAAAATCGCTCCCTTGCATAAACATTTCAACCGTGAAAACTTGTCACGATTTCGATGCGTTTTTAATGGCGGCTAGTATATATCATTAAATTTTCCTTGATCTCTAATGCGTTATTTTCGCGCTCCTGTGTGAGACAAAAATAAGAAGGTAGAGGTATCAGGATGAAAGACTTCGTGTTTCGGTCTTCCAGGGTTTCTCGTCTGGAGCTTTGACCGACATTAAAAGACTTTCTGTTCACTAGCGGGTTTCCTTGTGGGATGCCCGTGTTCCCTGATCAAAGGCTATTGGAGATTTTGGATTTCCCCCGAGCAAACTTCAAAGAAGTCTGTTATGCGTCTCTCTCTCTCTCACGTGTTGTCTGTCAAGTATTATATGACTGACAGATACTCGCGTGAGTGGAACGAGGTAAACAAAGCGTGATTTGTTTCCTGTTATAACTGACAGGTCAACGAAGATTGTAAACACAGCGTTGGCTAGTGTTTAAAGAAAAGAAGGCAGGGACAAAATGATACTTACTTAGTCGTTCCCCTTGTACCGTGAGGTGTAGAGGTTTGGAAGAGAGAGCGCCAGACTATCCTATCGGCTTTCTTCCTCCTGGCCTGGTTCCAATCTAGTCCTCGATCCTTCAAAGATTGTCTAATTTCCTCCCAGCGGACTCTGCGTCGTCCTGGGGGTCTGGATCCCTGGCTCTTTGTTTCCTGTGCTTGTCGTGGTAGCCGATCTTCTCCTATTCTGCAGACATGGCCTAACCATCTTAGTTGGGACAGTTCTACTTGGGTCTGTAGGGGGTGGGGTTGCGGACCATGTCTCTTCTTGTTACTTCAACCACCTTCCTCAGATACTCATTTCTGAGGTTTGGATCTGGCTTTTGTGGGTTGCAGTCATTGCCCATGACTCGCACCCATATGTCAAGACTGGCACAAAGGTGGAGCGATATACAGCTATCTTCGTTTTCTGACCAACCTCTCTCTTGCTGAGGAATCCTCGATTTATGGCCTGAAAAAGTCTCCCAGCTGCTGCTTTTCGAGTGGCCAACTCTTCCTTGATGCCTCCCATTCGGTCTATAATATCTCCGATGTACTTAAAGTGGTCGACCTGCTACAGGACCTGTTCTCCCAGCTTAATCTGATGTCTTCTTTCCTCTCGTGATATCAAGATTGATTTTGTTTTAGAGCTTCTTATGACCATCCGTCTCTTCTCCAGCTCTTCCTTCCAGACTTGCAGGTTTGGTTGGAGATGTGCTCTGATTTAGCAATCAGTGCAACATAATCAGCAAATGCCAGCTCTGAAATACAGACCTGTCTCTTTTTCCAGTACCCCACTGAATACTTTCTTGTTCTCTCCTTACATGCCTTGATGCCATCGTCCATGAGGAGTATGAAAAGATAAGGTGACAGGATATCACCTTGTCTTATACCAGTGGTGGTCCTGAACTCTTCGGACTTATGGTTTGCTGTCCTCACATAATTTCTGCAAGACTTGAAGAAGCTCTGCATAGCATGAATCAGAGATGCTGGAATGTGCTTCCTTGCCAAACAGTCCCAAAGTTTGCTCCAGGGGACCCTGTCAAACGCCTTTTCCAGATCTATGAAACAAAGATGGATCTCACTCTTCTTCTCATGTCTGAGTGTGAAGATTAAGTCTTGAGTACTTCAGTTTGCTTGGAATCCGCACTGGACCTCATCCAACTGTGGCTCAGCTAGGCGTCGGAGGCTCTGCTCTAGGATTCTAGAGTAGATTTTACTAAGGACACTGAGAAGGGATATGCCTCTATGATTTCCACATTGTCGATTGTCACCCGTTTTGAAAATTGGTGTTATGATGGCAATCTCCCAATCCTTTGGTATGGTCTTGTTGAACCACGCTGCCTGTAGGACACTTAAGAGTAATAGGTCGCCTGATGCTCCCATGTACTTAACCATTTATGGTGTTATACTAGCATGCCCTGCTGCTTTGCCCATCTTGATTTTCTCCAGTGCTGCCTTCAGTTCTTCCAAACATGATGTCATCTTCGACCTCATTGGTTTTCTCTTCTGTGCTAGTGGTTATCGTTTCTGATGCTTCACCACGCTCACCATCCAGGAGTTCTGAGAAATATTATTTCCATCTTTCCATTACTTCCTTCAGGGAATTAGGCAATTTGCCTTGCTTTCCTTTATAAATTTGAGAGGGCATTGTTTTTCCTTCCTCATGTTCTTAAGGGTCTTATAGAACAAGTTCTGGTTTTCTTGCGCATCTTTTTTCTAGCTTTTTTCCAAATTCTTCCCAGGACTTCTGTTTTGCTGCTAGCACCTTGTTCTTTGCTTCTGTTCTGAGTATCACATTTTCTCCACATTTCTCTGTTTTTCCTGCTGTGCTTTTAGCTCTTAAGTATTGTTTCCATGCCATTTTCTTCTCTCTTATTTTCTCTTTAACTTCCTCTGTCCATCAAGGTGTCCTCTTTCTCTTGTTCCCAAGTCGGACTTCACCACATGCTTCTGCAGCAGCTGTCTTTATGATGTCCTTGAATTTGAGCCAGATGGTTTCCAAGTCATCAGGTTGTTCTTCTGTGTTGCTCACCGCTGCAGCAATAAGCCCCTGATATCTGGTCTTAATTTCTGACTCTCTCGGCTTGTAGGGCTTAATGCTCATTTCTCCCGTTCGTTTAATTGGTTTCTTGTGTGACAAATCGAGAAATATACAGTTGCAGAAATAGACAGTTGGTAAAATGCATGTTTAGCTAGCAAATCAGAGAACAGCTATAAGGTTACAATAAGCTGTCAGATTACTGTAGGCTCTTTTCCAGTACACGTCACAAGTACAAAAATGTCAAGTCAACAAAAACAACTGTCGGGCGTTACAGACTTTTATTACTTGACTGTTTTGTTAGAAAAGAAGGATTGCAATGGCATGACAATGTCCCCATTGTTGAACTTACGATAAAAACCAGACAAGTACCAGTGGGACACAAATAAGAAGAAAACACTGGCGATAAATAGGGCACTTATCGCCTACATAAATCTCGTATAATCAATTTCTAGGCGGTATTCACTCCTCGTCAGAGTAAACTCTAAGCAAACACTTCATGGTGGCATATACCATCGCTTATTAGGTCCTCCATCAAGTCAATTCTGGCTCTGCAAACCACGCGCCTTAAAAAAATCACAGTCAATAACATTACTGTCCAGCTTAAAATCACATTACAGACTCCCTGTACATCCAGATACTTTTCAGTCACACTACTGTGTTCACATCACACGTTTACCACCGCGTCACGAAAACATTTTTACAAACTCGCCACAGCCCTAACACAAATCAAACACACTTCATGAGCATTAACTCAACCACACTCACATGTCATCAGTCTAAGTGGCACTCAACCTAAACTGCAACTCCATCATTCACCAATCTAAATCTGTTCCGTGATAATCATTATTTGATTATTATTGTTAAAAAGACTAAAAATAGATACAAAGAATCCAAGCACAATATTAAGAAAAGCCAAAACTAGTTTCTAAATAGAGCAGAATGAGGACGGAATCAGAAAGCTACCTGGTCGCTTGGACAGATCATAAACAGAAGGTATGAGAATTGTAGGCTATATAAGAGGTATCCCGTAGTCTGACCAGAAGTTAAACAGTTGAACCGGATAGTAAACCAGGTTTTATTTCTGACATTCAAACCTGAATTATCGTTAACCTACCTGGCAACACTTCACTTACAATTAAAACATGCAAAAAGTAAATGGAGTTTAGATGTTTGAAAAGTGTTCCCTTGCTGATTAACTCTAATATTGTAAGTGGGAATCATCTTGTAAATTGTACAGCAAGCTGTCGGTAAAGTGTAACTGAAACATCATAATATCTGACAAAATCAAGTCTGAAAAATAGAAAGACGCTGTATTGCAATGGAGTCTTAAATGTTTGATAATAAACCTCTTTCTGAAGCCTCTAGCGTTGTAAGTGAGAACAATTTTGTAATTGATAACCGCAACATGTTGTGTAGTAATTTTCGCACATCATAACATCTGAACACGCCAAGTCAGTAAGCTGCATTCTTTATTTCTAACGTTTGACAATAAGACAAGATACCATTTTATAAAATCCAAGTACGGAATTGGATGGACAAATATTTCCCAGGTTTATATCTAAAATAGTTATAAAAAACAAGGCAGGTGACCAATCGATGATGACAGTTGAAATGTTTTATTACTCTCATATGTTCTCAATGAAATGTTTATTTTTCCACATACTTATATTCTTAATGAACGTTTGAAAAGTTTCGCACATATAATGTTTCTACTAAGTTTGACCGTACGGCGTTGCCTCAGTGTTCCACACATGACATAGGTGACGTATCTGGGGGGACTGTTACAGTCAAAACTGGAATTCTAGCAAGCTGGAATAAAGGAACGTTTTCATATATATATATCTATAGTCTTTTAAAAAATAATAATCAAATAATGATTATCACAGAACAGAACAATATATATATATATATATATATATATATATATATATATATATATATATATATATATATATATAAATTTGTAAAAAAATTATCATTACTCATTCATGAAAGAATCCTATTTATATCTGTCAGTTCCTCCTAGGTTCCACGTGAAAAAAAGTGCTGCAACTGTGGCTTGTGTCGTTTAGTATTTTGTGTCCTCCATTTCAGCTCAGACCATGAGCACGTTGCCTTGGAATTCTCTTCTAAAGTTCATCTCCAGGTTCCTTTTGGGTTTCTGACTCTTCACTTTTTATAATAATTCCGTCAAGATCATATCTGATTATATAAGTTGATTTCTTTCAGATGATGCGTCATATAATAGTCACTCCATCTCTGTCTGTCTGTCTGTCTGTCTCTCTGTCTATCTTTAATGTCCATAGAGTTAGTTATTTGCTTGTTCTAGGGTCTCCTTATGTTTTACTGCATCTGACCGTTTGACATTAAGGATGCGACGGAGCGATGTACTAATAACTCTAAAAAAACTTTGGACATGATATTTTTGATGACAAGCCACGGTTCCCACAAAGACAGTATGACAATTTAACATTTTTAAAAACTGTTTAAATTATATTTTCATGAGAAAGAACTGCAGAATTCCAAACTGTTCTGAGAGAGTTCAGACAAATCAGGAGTTATTAATACTGGCATTGAAATTCTTGATTGTGTTTGTGAGTTAACAGAGAACGGACTGTCAGATGGTGGAACAGTGAGATAAATTAAAACTTGATGTGGCAAGGAATTTCTTAATTTGCTAAATTAAAATTATGCTTTCTGGCGAATAACAACACAATTTTTAAAAATAAGTTATTTATTTAATTTTAATTTAAAGTGGATAACTACCTCAAACCGTTACAAGCATAACGTATGAAGAGATCAAGCGAATTATCGAGAGTAGGTGCAGAAATATGATGTACAAGTAGACACTTTCCCCGATTCACCAGAAACGAACAGGTAATAATATTCAGACTACGAGCAGGCCATATCATACTGAATTATTCAAGACACTAAAGATATGAACTACCGATGGCTGTAACTACAGCACCGATAAAAACATAACAAAATTAACATCTTAGTGAAATTGTGTAAGTCATGAAAGCGAAGATAATGTTTGACGTTTTCAGTAAACCACATCTGTTGCCGTAACAAAAGTGTCATAGAAGTGTAACTATGATAAAGTGATCATTAAGAATATAACAAGAAAAAGTGGGGTAAAGAAAGTGAAGTTACAAATATAGGAAATTATGTTAGTCTTACTGGAACTTGTCATGATAGCAGAGTAAACTGGGACACCGTTCACTTCTGTTTTTTGACACTCGAAATCATGGCAGGCCCGATAAGCTGTCTCTCCCACTTTCAGACACTTTGAGTCAAACTGGCAACCTAAGAAAGTAGTATACCTGCCGTTAGTTGTTATTTAAACCCTCAGTTAGTTTCGTAATAAATGATGATGATAAATTTACGAATATAGTCATTATTGTAGTCAATGTAATGAATGTTAACACCATTCTTTAAATCATCGTTACCATTATAATAACATTATACAGAATTAAGCCATCTACATAGCTCCGGATTATCCGTTGTGGCTAAGCGTTTAGAACACTTTCTTCTCGCGCTAAGTTACCGGATTGAAGCCTTTTGGCGTCCCGCTACAGTCCACCCAGCTGTAAATGGGTACCTGACTCTGCTCATGAGTTAGGGAAGGCAAAAAGAGAAGCAATGAAGGGAACTGGTAATCCCACTTCATAAACATGCTGGACCTGGTATGGTGCTCTCTAACATTTCACTCCCCTACAGTAATAACTACAGTAATAACTACAGCAATAACTACCTTCACCTTTACATAGTCCAAACAACATGCACAGAATGAATGCTTATTCGTTCTCAAATTGCTCTGTCCATGAGATTTCAAAGAATGGCACAACCTCGTTCGTTTCATTTCATATATGCTACAAAGGTATATATCAATCCGTCAAGCTATGGTTCGTTGACTGCATTTATCGCTGTTGCTGCGTCTTTGGTCCCTCTGTTGATTGTCTAGGGTTTTCTTTGTTTTATATTCTGCTGACATGTTGACTCAATAAAATTGTTCTTTCTTAATTGCCAACCGTTTTAAAATTGTTTTTATTGAACTTGTTACATAAAACTGGCTCAACTGTTTCTGTGTAATCGTTCATGTTCAACTATATATTCGTATTCATCAACTGGAAACTTTCAATGGTCGAAATGAATAAATCAAGAATCTGAAACTTCTCATAGATTCTTCGAAGACCTCTAACTTTATTCTTCCATAGTCATTACTGACACATTTGATTTCTACATCAAATCCGAAATATTGCAGTTCTGTGCGTTCTTGCACATTTATTTCTTTGTCCGCTAAAATATATTTTCTTATAGTTTTTTTCAGACACATTGTGATTTTTCCACAACTGTTTATATCTATATTCGTAGGTTATACTAACCTTGGAAAGTCTTTCAATATATATTTCTAGCCATCTTGCCTATTCCATAATATGGGTTCAACATATCCTGACGAAGTGGATTTTTCCACATTGAATTATAATTTCACACTTGATTCCGAGTCGAATCTAGACTCATTAACACTTTTTATAAGTAGATTCTTCTACACATCTTTTGTGGACCAAGCCACATAGGCGGACACATCTGAGTGCCCCCCAAGCGTAACCACGGACTCTTCTCGTAATGCTTAGATACCGTGCTTAGTCATATCTAACGACTTTAATTTTGGCGTTTTAGTGAGGCTCAGCATGGTGCGCAGCAATCCTTCTAAATATACCTTTATCAAGATTGCTTCGCCCCATGATGTACTCTCAACACAATCAATATCTATTATCTTCAAGATAATTTATTTCATGATTATACTTTGAATGCGGTTGTACTATTATTTTACTTTCACAACGTTGAATTCCTTTAAACCGATGTGTAAAATGCACGTGAGAATAAATGAATTCAGTATAAAAGATCAGAGAAAGTAAGGGCAGAATTTCAGAGGGGCTTGCGTACCCAGTTCTCAACGTTTTTAAAATAAGGTTCGTTCCCAAGAGCATAGGCCTTCAGCAAACACACGTAAAGTCCTCTTGTCACGTGCCATCACCTCAAGGTTGTTGCATGCCTTCCTGGGCATTTTAATTTCTTTCTCCAGTTCTCTTCTCCATGCGTTCTTCGGTCTGCCTTAATTTCTCTTACCCTGGGGTTTCCAGAACAAAGACTGCCTGGTAATGTTATCAACAGGTTTTCTCAGGGTGCGTCCTATCCAACATCAGCATCTTCTTCTTATCCTTTGTTCCACTGGCACACACAAACAGACATACACACACATACACTTATATAAATTTCGCTCCCTTTGGAGTATAAGGCTTAAATCAGGTCCTACGAAGTTTCCCTGTTATGTGTCTCTTTCTCGTACATGCCTATTTGCAGATCTTTTCTCCATATATTTTGGCTCTTCTTCTATTTCTTCTATCTTTGGAATTCGCGATTAAGGACTGCCGTGTAATGCTCTAAGCTGGTTACTTAATGCATGTTCTATTCAATGGCAACGTCTTTCTCTCACCTTTTGTTGTACTTACACGCCTCTGTTTTTTTTTCTTTGCAATCAGATTTCAAGTTAGAGAGAGGTTGGTAAGAAAACGAAGATGGCTGTATACCGCTCCACCTATGTCCCAGTCTTGACATATGGGTGCGAGTCATTAGCGATGACTACAACCCACAAAAGCCTGATCCAAACTTCAGAAATGAGGTATCTGAGGAAGGTGGTTGAAAAAACAAGAAGAGACATGGTCCGCAACCAGACGATACGTCAAGGCCTTAAATTCCACCCCCTGCAGACTCAAGTAGAACAGTCCCAACTAAGATGGTTTAGCCATGTCTGCAGAATGGGAGAAGATCGGCTACCACGACAAGCATGGGAAACAAAGAGCCAGGGATCCAGACCCCCAGGACGACCCAGAGTCCGCTGGGAGGATAACATTAGACAATCTTTGAAGGACCGAGGACTAGCATGGAACCAGGCCAAGAGGAAGACAGCCGATAGGATAGTCTGGCGCTCTCTCTTCCAAACCTCTACACCTCACGGTAGAAGGGGAACGACTAAGTAAGTAAGCAATCAGCTTTACATTCACTGGCTTTCGAGCTCAGTGGTCCTAGTTCGATCCCCAGTTGAGGTGGGATTTTTTTAGACCAAAACGGCTCTAGGGTCGACCCAGGTTCATGAAGTGGGTACCAGAGCAACTTTGGGAAGGTTAAAGGCGGCGAGGTGATGCTAACCACATCACCCCTAGTGTGTCGATGTCGTGAAACGAATTTAAACTTATTCTGCGGAGCAACCGCCTATAAAGGTTGAACTCTTGTAGATTATATTAACATTTACTTCATTTCTCTTATTTCTCTTATTTTTATTGTTATTATTATTATTATTATTCATTGTGTTTGGTCCCCGTGGTCAATCTGATATGTGAATATATGCATGTTTCTGTTATAAGTTATTTTCTTTGAAGAAATATTATATTTCTTTATTTGCTTAAACCGAGGTTAAACAAGTAAATAGATAACAAAGTACAAAAACATCAAATCGTGCTATGAAGTTAGATCTGGTCGCACTAAAAAAAAAAAAAGAAAATGCGCCGATAACGTTGAATAATATCGGTTCTTCATGCGCGTATGATAGAAAATATACATGAACGTGACAGGTGCAGCATGTGTGATGTATGTATTAGTGAAGACTTCTGACTGTGAGTTGTATACCGTAATTTGTTTTTGTAATCATTCAAATTGTTGACATATCACACATACACTATTTAGCAGTATTTGACTGTGTTAGTTCCAGTAGTAGTCTGTAGAGACAAAGAAAGAACATGTTTTCTGCATCCTCAGGCAATTCGTACCAGGAGATTTATATTAGGTGTGCAGGGCGCTGGTAATCTCATCAAATAAAACAAATTGTCACAGAAACCAACGCTGTAAAAGCATGTGAATGCATGGTACAGGCTTTCTGAAAAGGGACTAGCTACAGTAGTAGCTGCATGCTCTGTCAGGAGCGTAAATGAAAGTGATGATGATGGATGCTGATTATAGCAATATTGGCTAGATAGGAAAACTGATGTTGAAAGTGACTGTATTCGTGTCTGGAATGTGGCTTGTCTGAGGCTTATAATGGAAGTGAGATACAACAAACCACGAGTAATGACAGTATAAAATTTGACCTTGACTTTCTATCTCAAATCCAGCGACGCCGTTGATGTTCTGGCACCTGAGTGTCTTGCACTGCGATTGCAGAGTATAATTCGCTGGATAACACTTATTATCAAGCTCACAACCTGAGGACATTGGCAGATCAAAGTTCAATAGCCAGTCTCAAAAACAAGGAAAGAAAAATGTTACGTAACACATTGTGACTATCAATAAACGGGAATATTCATTGTTCATCTGATTAATGGTGTCAAAAAAAAAAAAAGTAATGATCTTACTTCTTTGACTGTTGAGTTCGATTTTTGTGTCTTCTTCACTAGACTTTGTGAAAGATATTTTCGTGTATGTGATTGAAAAGTCGTTCTAAATTTTTAAATTGTTATGCCTTCACTTCTATCTAATTAATGTATATGAATGCAATGTCAAAATAAAGACAGTAAACTGTTATTTTAATTACATATAATGGTGTTTCCACATTAACATTACAGCTGACTTTGAAATCGGGCTGTTTCAAAACGTGACTTTACAACGAACGGCAATGTTTGCTCTCTCGTGTAACATCAGTTTGAAAGTCATTTTAGATTTAATTTTATTTTATTATGTTCTGGAAATTTAAATAAAACAAAAGAAAGCTTATAAGTAAAAAAAACTCAAATGTTTTCCCATTTGTTTCGTGTACATCCAATAGATTTAAATGAGGATAAACATATTTAGAAATAGTGAGTGAGTTTCCCCACCTACAAATCTAAGAAAAAATGTATCTGAAGAAGGCGGTTGAAGTAACAAGAAGAGATATGATCTGCAACCAGATAATAAGGCAAGGCCTCAAAACCCAGCCACTGCAGACTCAAGTAGAACAGTCCCAACTACAATGGTTTGGCCATGTCTGCAGAATGGAAGAAGATCGGCTACCACAACAAGTATGGGAAACGAAGAGCCAGGGATCCAGACCTCCAGGATTACCCAGAGTCCGCTGGGGGAGGACAACATTGGGCAATCTCTGAACGACCGAGGACTAGATTGGAGCGATGCCAGAAGGAAGACTGCCGAGAGGAAAGTAATGCGCTACCTTCTCCAAACTTCTACACCTCACGGCAGAAGAGGGATAAGTAAGAATGAGTTTTCAGTCACCCTGTATACCACTGAAAGTGGGAGAAAAAAGAGAAATGGTCTATGTGAGATAGGCTGTATATGGTTGAGAAAAAAGTATTATGTGAAAGAGAAGGAAGTATTGGGTTCATGTGTGTTGTAACATATGAAGGAGTTTGCAAGAGACAAGTGTGTGAAACTGCGCGTGAGTAAAACTGAAAATAAGACAATGCAATGTATGAGTGTGTTTGTGATAGACGGAGATTGTGAAGACATGGGAGAGAGTGTTAACGTGTGTGATAGTACGTGATTAAGGTGTATATGTGGTGTGAAAGAGTATCTATGAAATTGTTTGTGTTTGTGTAATAGAGTGTTTGCCGATGGGGATATGATTTATAACAGTGTACATATGAGAGTGTGGCAGTGTACACGTGGGAGGGTGGCAGTGTACATGTTAAAGTGCGCATCCATGTGGGTTAGAGTGCATTTGCGAATTTCGCTGTGTTCTTGTATGAATTGTGCATGTATGTTCGTGAATTTGCATACATGAATGTTACAGAGCATGTGTCAGTGTGATGGTTTACATGTGAGTGCGACAGTGTACATGTAACAGTGTGACACTATACATGTGAGAGTGTGCTTACGTGAGACAGAGAATATGTGGAAGAAGAAGTGTGTTGGATTGTGATCATTAAAGAGACACAGAACCGAGAAAGGCAAGAACCACTCACCCCATTCTACTAAATCCATGGTGTAGATAGGTGAGGACGGGCTACCAGTTTTGGAACAGTTGTACTTATTACATTGATCCTGGTACGTTTGGCCAGCATAATAACAAGAGTTTTTGAACTTGCAACCTGAAAAATATAAGTCAATTCAGTCAACTATACGTCAGTCATCGAGGCAGTCATAGAAGAATAGTAGAATCACCATTTGCCTTGTCACACCTTATGGAGCATGAAACTACCACTACAGCTAGTCCCCTTGCAGGAAGCCTGCACCAAGAATTCATGTTCTCTTGTAGTCGTAGTTTCTGTAGCAATATGTTTTATATGACGTAGTTGCCAGCCCATTTCATAACCTTTATATTAATACTCTTGTACGACGTGCCTGGGACAATTCTATTTCTTCTTTGTCACATGGAAGACCCCCGGGAAATACGTGGGGTGAAAAGCAAAATGTGGGATATTTTTTCCAGCGTGGATGTCATCAACATTCCAACTTAATGAATAACCTATTTGACATTTATAATGATCATTATTATTTTGATGTGTTTTTTTCTTTTTGCTCATTATCGAGAGTAGAGCCAACACTGACCTTGTCCGCTTACAGGACGTCTGCGCTAACGTATTCATACACTTGTGTAGTGGTAGTTTCTGTAGCTATTTGTTTTACATGGTGAGATTGCCAGCATCCCTTGCGGAACATCTTCTTCGTCACTTCTCCAACATATCTGAGAGTACAGTAGTCCTATTCCTTCTAAGTCTCATCAGATTATCTCATCAGATTATCTAAGTCTCATCAGATTATGTCATCAGAGTATGTAAGTCTCATCAGAGTATCTAAATCTTATAACTGAGTATCAATTTAAATGAAGACAAAAACAAGTTAGGCTATATGAAAGTCAAATCAGTAGACAAAATTCAAATAACGCTGACCGTTCAATGAAAAATTTGTTTACAGCGAAATTTTAGTCGACGGCAACAACGTATTCACTCATTTATTACATTTCTTTTTTCCCGCTCATCACGGGGCGTGGAACCACCAATGTAGCTAGTGCCAATCTCGAAACATGCGTGAAAGGTCTTTTTTCTCGTAGCAGTAGTTTCTGTAGCATTGCTTTGATATGATGAGGATGTCATTCTCACGTACGACCACATATTAGTCGCCGCTTGCCAGATGGAGCAGTAGTCATTTTCTGTATCCTTCTCCACAGAGCAAACCCGCGGAACGACATAGGGGCTTACATGTATGTAACAGATAATCCTTATACACGGTACACTGAGGGTATGCGTAAACAACTAAATATGTGTAAAGCGCACAAGGACACAGACAGCCCCCATATATATATATATATATATATATATATATATATATATATATATATATATATATATATATATATATATATATATATTTACATATATATATCTTAATAGTCTAAACATCGGTGACATGAAAAAATATCGACAGCAGAGACAAAAATATAACTCCTTAAAAAGATGTTTTTATTGAAAATGAAAAGCCTTACTCACCGAAATCACTTTGGATTATTACACCATTTTGGCAGAAGTTACTGATACAAGTAAAACGCGTAACGTATGTGTGTCCATCGATTATGCTTAGGCCATCGTAGACGCAAGACTTGCCGACTAGAAGAACAAATAATAATTAATGAGAAAACTCGAGGCTTGTACTTCATGAATAATGAATATAAGTAAATAACAGACTCTTATAAGACAAAAATGAAAGAGGACCCTGGAAAATTACGAATAAGTAACACAAATGATAGGCTCACCAGGAAATACCATCCGAATTTTGACATCGCATCACTAAGTGAGTTGTGAAAGTAAATATAGTTAACTAATCTGTGTAACTATACCTGAGCGTGTTGCTTTTCATTCTTTAAAAATACTGTCATCTTTTCTATGAATGCTAAAGTCAGATTGAGTTCTTTAAAAAAAAAATACCCACCTCGTTTGACATGGAAACCATTGATAGAACTGATTCCCACAGCACAGAGAAAACTTGCAAACACACTAAGGAAAAATTATTAAGAAAGAATGTGTAAACCTTCACAAAACACGCTGTATATTAGAAAGTATACCACTGTAATTGTTCTTCGAAACACTCAACGAACTGTTTAACATATGCTTGTGTTCTTGTCCTTCTAGCTCACACGGAACACAAAGCCACCAGTCTAGTTAAAGAATAACTAAACGAGTTTAAACATGCCCCAATGATTCTGCTTCACGTCTTCGATTGTTAGAGGTTATATGGTTACAATATACCCCCTTCTGTACTGATTTATAATAATATCTATCTAAACCACATTTGATCTCTATTAGAATATTGGATAATTATATGCATTTAACTCAAATGTAAAGTCAGTCTTGCTGTATGGCTCAGAGACATGACATGTCTCAAAGAGTATCACTTTCAAACTACAGATATTTGTAAATAGATGTCTTTGAGGGATCCTCCGTATGAGATGGCCAGATGTAATAACAAATGTAGAGCTAAGGAAAAGATGCGGGCAATAGCCAAAAACAAATGGAAATTAAGGTAAGAAGGCGGGGATGGATAGGACACACACTCAGAAGAGAACAATCAAGCATAGCCAGAGGTGCCATTGACTGGAACCCGCAAGGGAAAAGAAGAGGGAAGGCTAAGGAGAACTTGGAGAAGAACTGTGGAAGAGGAGGCTAAGGAAATTGGAATGACTTGGGCACAGCTGAAAAAGACAGCCCAGAATAGAAATCGATGGAGAGCACCTGTTTCAGCCCTATGTTCCATGGGGAACGGAAAGGAACGATGATGATACGAAGTTGTGGAAAATATAAAGAAAGGAATATCCAACTTCTAAAAATATGCGGGCACGGGTGGAATTCAAGCAGAGATCATCAAATGTAGATAGTGATATCTACAAAGATATTATAGAAATTTATCAGTAAAGCTTGGTACAGAAAACGAAGGAACTTTATTTTCAAAGTGTTGAGTATTTGTCACGCATGGTCGTCTAATATTTCGTGCATACTTTCTTCCATGTTTTTGTTCCGAATTAATTTATTCTCACATGCACAGTAAATATCTATATCAAGTAATACAACGTTGTAAAAGTAAACAACATTGTTGCGGAATTGTACCGTTCAATTTTTCTTCCATTGTGCTCTCTCCCCTTTCTATAATTTCTCATTTTTGAATGTATTGAATGGTATTTGAGGCGCCAATAAACAATCGCACTAATTGGGAGTTTTGTCGAAAACGCCAGGTGGAAGAATGGGCCGTGAACCTACGATATAACTTAGACAAAATTTGACATACGGCACTGCATTCCAGAAATCGTCAACGTAGACAGCTCGGATCTTGCCAAAGAAAAGAATAGAGTTTGATTCTGAATTTATAGGACCGGAAACACAAAAACGTATTAAAAGATTCTCTGTACATCAGTAAAAAACTGAAATTTAATACGGAAACAATATTAATACGGAACCCGGAATTATATAGTCACAGAGGGATTCTGAAATTTAAGTAATACCCCAGACGTGTGTTCGAGGCATACGTGTGTAGTCGCCAAGATTTTTCTACTGAGCAAGAATTCTAAGATTTCTCAATTATTGAGGTGAGTGTAACATATTTTTAATGCTGTGAATTCGACATGTTTCTACTTGCTAGTGGTGTTAAAGACTCATACTAGGCTGGCAGCCTCAACATGTCAAAAGGATACATTCATGAACCACCACAGTAAGCGCTGGTGATTGCTTCATGCTAGCTCTCGTGGAAGAACCAAAAGCAGAGGTAATCCTAGACTCCGAGTGGAGCAGGGGGTGAGTGATGATTACATTAACCTGTGCATAGTTGTATATTCTCATTTTGTGAATATATGTAAACTTAAAATGTTACACCTGTAGAGCCAGTAAGAACCACAATAATACAAATACGAGGAATTTCGCAGAATTAAATCAGCTGGGAGCTAAATCATACAATATACATCTTCACAAAAGGCGGCGGGTCAGATGAAAAATTAACTTGGTCAGACGCATTCAGCATTTTTCTTGACGTTTGAAATATCTTGTGAATACTTCCAAGAGGTAGAAGCATAATTATCCTTCTATCTAAAACTTTGCAAAGAGTAATTTTTATGCGAAGGTAGAGACATTGAAGACACACATTAGATACTCTATGTTTCGGCCACTGTTGGATCACAATGCCAGAGAGCAAGGGGAGACAACCTGTGACAAACACCATACTAACACTTAGTATCTAATTATAATCAAGGAATAGGATCCCGTTTCATGTCCATTGAGGCATACGGGAATATGGTGTTAGGCCCATATTTTCTTGACCATCGGCACACTAGGGGTTATGTGGTCAGCATCATGCCGGCCGCCTTAACCTTCCTAGAGTTGCGCTGAATGAAGAAATAACGTACTTAAAAAAATAAATAAATAAAATCATCATCACAACCTCCATACAATAGTATCTAATGTTTTAGAAACATACTCAGTTTATGGGCGCTTGCAATCAGACTCATGAAGGCACCATTTTGTGAAAGAATTTGTCTGTTTTGAAGAGCAAGCATTTGTAAGAAAATAGCAGACGGAAAGAAGGATATATGGTCAAGCTGCCGAAAAAGGTAACTAACTTTGGAAGAGTTCAAGACCAGGAATATTTTTTGATAAACACAGGCTCTATAGAAACCGGATATTCACATGGCACATTGTAGCTGAACATAGCTTGGAACTGAGCTCACCGCTTCACATTGGAATTTTGGACTCCGAAAAGGCATTTGAAAGTATAGACAGGGAATAGCCATGTAAACTGATGAGGCTTTATGGATTTCACCTTAAAATCACTAACCTAATAAAGAATACATTTAGAGACATTTACAATGTAGAATTCTTCCAGACTGTGAAGGACAATTTACTGAGAGCTTTAAGATAAAAACTGGAGTGCGGCATGGATGCCTCGTTTCATCATTTCTTTTACATGTGGCTATTAATTGGGTTATGAAAACAGCAACATCAACTGATCTGAAAACGTGCCCTCACCACAGAGACTAATCTACGAAACCAACAGCATCGGCACTTTAGCATTTTGGCAAGTCATATTTATAGCCGGCCAAACAAGAATTTCTTATCTAATATTAAGCTTACGAAAACCGATATATTCCACAATGAGACTTACGTTTTATTAGTTACCAGTTCATGTTTATTTACAAGTGTTAAAGTAACTGATCATTAAATTGTATATGGTGTATTTTACAAATTCAAAGTTGAATTAATTATTACAAAGAGAACTGCACACGTGTGAATAAATATTCTAACATATATAATTATATCTACATCTAAAGAGTCAATACGAGCAATAATAATAATACTAACTATACTAATAATAATAATATTAATAATTAATAATAAAAAATAATAAAAATAATAATCATAGACAGAAACATTTTACTGTTAATTCAGTTACGGGCTTGAACGAGCTAACTTTATATCTCTCCAAAAATGGTGGAGGGAAAGATAAAGAGTTAACGTGCTCAGACCAATTCAGCATTGTTCTCGATTTCTTAAATATATTGTGAAAACTCCCTCGAGGTAGAAGCATCATCATCCTTCTGTCACAGTGACTATTAACCATTAATTTATTTTACCATTTCGTTCGATATGTTATTAACTCTTTTAATGTTCTGTTTTCCTAGACATTTGTATTCTTCTTTTCTATCTTTTTTCACCTTCTCAAACCCCACCCGAGCGGTTTGTGTACGTTTGGCTGGCTTTCAATCAAAGATAGACAGAGTTCCAGCCCCACTCACGCAATAAGTGAAGTCACCAACGATAGTGCCTATACAGTGATTTTATTGAGGTTAATTCCATCACCCATGGAGGATATATTTTATGAAAAAACCACTTACTGGAGCTATTTCATTTGGTCTCACGAA
The DNA here is from genome assembly GCA_024509875.1 of Oreohelix idahoensis. NCBI lineage: Eukaryota > Metazoa > Mollusca > Gastropoda > Stylommatophora > Oreohelicidae > Oreohelix > Oreohelix idahoensis. Next base: position 281,401 of record JAMPIV010001859.1, on the reverse strand, counting down.
AGCGGACAGGCTGTCGCTCAGTTCATTTATTTGGTCAAGATAGACAGAGTTTCCGCCCCCACTCACGCGATAGGAGGTCACCAAGGTCAGCAGGAAGATTTTTTACAGGTCAAGTCCATTCCCCCATGGAGTATATTTTTACGTAAAAGATATTTTCTGGAGCTAGCGCCTTTGGTCCAACGAAAGCGGACCCACTGTCGGACAGCTTAGTTATTTTCTCTGTGTTCTACAGGTTTTTATGAGTGTTGGTGGTGTGTGTGTTTGTGGGTGTGTATTTGCATTATTAAGGGTTATTGATGAATATTTTGATTATTGATTTAATTTATGCTGTGTATGATGATATGCATTAATTCCATGCTTTTCTTCTTTAATAAAGTTTACACATTTATTAATGCACTGTTCCCGACCCTTTTCATCCATAATTAAACTTGTTTTAGCTCTTTACTATAATCTCTATGTTTGATAAGAGAAAAGAGTGAGAGCAGGAGGTGCTTAGACAGTAAAAGTGAGTTGAGGCTTGGAGAGAGAGATCATTTTGATAAATCTTCTTCCAGGTTGTCTCAAGTCCATCTCCTATTTACACCTTTTGGTGTGTGTAATCTATAACTCTGTCAGTCCACTATCCCTTGTCGATTTCACTACTGTTGTCCAACTCGACAAATACTCTACACTTTACTCAACCACGACAATTAATGGGGTCTCGCCGGGATATTTTGAGCTACATTTGATGCACAATTAATGGGAGCCCGTCCGAGATTCTAGAACCCATCTAGTACGACATTTAATATGTGCTCGATCCGAGGATGAATCTCTCACAAGATTCTATCTTGATTCTTAGAGTCTAGTGTTCTGCAGATTATAGGAATTGCTATCCCTAGACATATCGAACTATTTCTTTTGGGTGGAAGTCGGAACAGCGTTTTTCTCCACAGCAATCATAAATATTTAGTTACATTTATTGTTCTTGCTACACATGAGACAGCTGGTAAAGGTTGATGGTAACTGTTGCAGGTGGAACTTATGGAAGGGGAAGTAATCTTTAGAATGGGTTTTTAGACATATTAAATTTCGAGTTGCAACGCTTGATTAAGCGGATACTTGTTTGACTTTAGGATAGAATTATCTTTTCCTATTTTTCGGGTGACAGAGTACAGATAAGCGTGTGAACGCTGTTTAATGTATTTATTCTGTACTGTTTTGAGTCATGTGAATAGCTCGCTAGTCTGCATGTGTTATCGAGAACGGTGTTCAAGACAACCGAATCTCGTGACGGGTTTTTTTGGCGGGACTAGTGTGTGATTGAGGGAGTTGTGTTTTGGGCGTGGACCGTGTAGGTCGAGTCCCAGTGTTTTTGGATAATGTATGCCTACGTAGGATTTGAGAAAATGTCGACTTATATATTTCGCTGTGTGTACAGCCTATGTGATACACTGCAGTGAAGATTTGTTTAGGCCATATGAACCTTATTATAGCTGCCGTGTGATGCAGGCTTTGCTATGTATTGAAGTACTTTTGTAGGCCATATTTTGAAGATTAATGAAGCTGCCGGGTGATGCAGGCTTCGCTGTGTATTAAGGTACTTTTGTAGGCCATATTATATTTAGCTGCAGTATGAAGATTTGTGAAGCTGTTAAGCTATTATAAGTCCAGGATTAGGACAGGCCTATTATATATTAACTGCAGTGTGGAGATGTATGAAGCTATTAAGCTATTATTAGTCCAGGATTAGGACAGGCCATATTATGTTTAACTGCAGTATGAAGATTTGTGAAGCTGTTAAGCTATTATAAGTCCAGGATTAGGACAGGCCATATTATATATTAACTGCAGTGTGGAGATGTATGAAGCTATTAAGCTATTATCAGTCCAGGATTAGGACAGGCCGTATTAGATATTTAATGCCCGGGAAATTATGTTATAATGATTTCGTATTCGTGCTAGCGAATGCGAGTACATTTATGGCCAGTAATAACAGTAATAACATTTCAGACTGAAACCACTTTTGTTACATTTATGGTGGTTTACAGTCAACAGGATCTGACATCTACGACTATTCGCGTCGATAGCCTAAGTGGCGTAGTTTTCGTATCATTGGATATCATTTAAGATGTGACTGAGTGGCGTATACGATTAAGAAATTGTTACCTCTACAGTGATATGTACTTGAAGCAAGAGGATAAAGTGAATCAAATTTTGTCCACCAGACCATAACATATCTAGAGGATCAGTCACTACAAGTTGAAAATAATACATATGACTTGCACGTGACAAGAGTGTAGAACACTTGACTTTGTTATAATTGACCTTATGTAGGCGTGGCTTGAATCTCCTGTACTTCAGAACTGTGACCTAGTTATTATCTGCCTGGGTGGCGCATTTGAGAAACGACGCACGCTTTATTCGTGGTAGAAGGCAACTTTACACCAGTAGCAATTGACGTCCTATTTCATGCCTATAGACGACAACAACGTCTGCAGTGGTCAAGGAAGTTCAATTAGACTTGGACAGTATTTGTACCAGCATTTGTAAGGGTTGTGACAGATTTCTGCAATATTCGGGTTACCTGTGCCAGTTGTCACCATCACAAGTTCAAGATGTTATGATACACGGAGTTGCCGTGTGCATTTCAGACTACAGAAGAGTCAAGAGTTGCAGTGTGTGCTGTATTATGGTTCCTGTCAACTTGTGCATTGTTAAGCACATATCATATTGACGAAATTACCTGAAGAGAAACGAATCAAGTTGCAGTGCTTTCCCGCAGTGGAGGTTTTAGCAGTCTGTGTGATATCCAGTGTCGTGGCGGAAAAGAAGCGGGATCATTGACAGATAAGTGATTGTGTCTTGTGTAAATTGTGTCACTTCATATATGTCGCTGGGCCTCCCTAATTGCTCATTTTGTTATTATTGTTGTTTATGTCTAATTTGACATATGATTAAGATTTGATGCATAGGTGTTAATGGCTGTTGACATATGTCGATTTTCCTGATAATGATGTGACTTGATAAAGGTGCTATAAAAAGGAATTGGTGATACAGAATTGAGGAATAAGCTCATTTCTTGACAAATAGTTGGCTTTGTGAGCTGGAAAGTTAATTGTCCAACCTTTTGCGACAATAATTTGTCATAACTATAAGTGATTACTAGATATATTGGATTAAGTAAGTGAATCACTATGGATGATGATGAGATAGATCCTGAGGATATGAGGCCTATATTGGCTTATTTGTGGGAAGAAGGTAGAGATTATCAACAATTAAAAGGCCCACAGCTTGAGGAACATGTGATAGACAGATTTTTGGTCAATGCGTCAAGAGCGCTAAAATATTTTGCTGAGGAGAATTTTCAGTCTCATCCTCATTTAATGATGGCTAAAGAGTTAGCGGATTTGCTACTTTGGGAATTTCGCGGATTTCTGTACAACTATATTAATGTTAAACACGATCACATAAGGAGGGGAATACACAAGATGATTCAATACGGCATTTCTGATGGTCAAAAGAAGGAGTTAGAAGATGAGGAGCAAATAAGAAGGAACAAACGGAGTGCCCTACAGGAAAGGGAAAACTTCTTAGAGAGTACCGCTGAAGTGAGTAAAGTACATGAAACAGTGTCTAGACTTACGGGTGAATTGCAAAAGTCAAACTCAGAACTTGCTAGTGTGCAGGCAAGTTTGGATTTAGCATTGTTGAAGATAAGGCAATTGGAAGTCCAGATGAAAGATAAGCAAATTGAGGTAGAAAATATTACACAGGAGGTCCAACAAAATAAACAGATTTATGAGAATTTGAAAGTTGAGACCGATAAACGTGATAGAGATTATACAGAGTCACTTCTTGATTTAATGGATGATATTGCGAATCTTGGTCTCCAGCAGGAAGAAAAGAATGAGATGATTCCAGAAAAGATTGATGAGCTTAATAATAGGAATGATTATATTAAGATTCAGTCACAACAACTAGAGTTGACTCAGTTGAGAGCAAATAAAGAACAGTTAGAGAAAGAGACATTAGTGGAGTTGACGGCTGAGAAAGAGAAGGTCGCTAAAATTGAAAATTTACTAGCAGAAGAAAGCGACAAAGTTTTGGCTGTTAAGGAGTTAAATAAAAGGTTAAGTGAAACGATTTCACTTAAAGATAATGAAATTGCGGAAGCAAGGGAAAGAATATTTGGCTTACTAGATATGGTTTTGAAAAACAAAAGGTGCTCTTCTGTCAATGTTCACAATGATAGACAGAAAGTTGCGAAAAGTCAACCCCATACACTTTTTGCTCAGAGAGATTTCATTCATGGTAAAGATAGATCTTATCGTGGTAAATACAACTTTAAAAGTTCTAATATTACTGGTAGTTCCAGTAATAATTCTTGGCGTCAGACCAACAAAGATTCTTGTGTAACAGCCAGTTCTGTTGGTCAGGAAAAGATAGGTGATAAATTTCAGGTCAAGATTCATAAGAACAAATATTTCTCTACTACTGGAAATACTCAGAAATTAATAGCGGGTGTTGAGACTATTACTACTTGTTCCAAAGATGAAACCCATATGCGGAACAATAGAGATACTATTGTTTCTGGCAGTTGTCAAACTCAGCACAGTCAGTTTGAAACTATTGGTAAAGATATTCCCATAAGGGAGAAGAAAAACAGTTCTAGAAAGAGAGATAACCCCAAGATTAAACAGTACCAAGGGAGATCAGTAAATAATAATTTTCCTTCTCCCAGATACTGTAGACAATTTAACAAATCTCAAAGTTTTGATTGTGAGAATGTTGGAAAGTATGATAGAGATAATAGCTTTTCAAATGTTGCTTTACATCACCAGAGTAATGTTCCTAAACAAAAGACTAAAGTCATTTTTTGTAAACAAGACAACGGTAATAATAAGTATTGTGATCATAGAACAAATAATAAGCGCAATTGTGCTAATTTTGTTCAACATGAGCCCAGAGTCATTTATAATCAAAGTAAACAGAGTAAAAATAACAGTGGATGCTTGAATACTATTGCTTGCTCTACTTGTTGTTGTGAATGTGAGACTTTGTTTCAGCGTAAGGCAGCGGCGACATTCAAGGTCGGTCATGTTGTCCCCAAGAATTCTATGATATTTACATGTGATAGAGAGAGCTAGTTAAATCGTGAAGAGACCGGGTTTTTACACAAGCCGGTACTGGGTAATTGTAAACGTGATTTCTACGTTTTTTTCATTAAATTTCACTATTGAGTAAAATGGAAATTTTCATTTGTATTTGTTGACAGAAGCTACGTTGCGATAAGGGTCAAGGCTTCTGTGACATATTGACGGTCAGAAATGTGAGTCAACTTTCCGCTCGAGTAGTCAACCGAAACCTGTCAGCGTCAAACTAAATCTGAGGTGTTGCTTTCTGAAGGTCAAGCATGTTTACAAGAGAGTGGGAGACTTCGCGTCTGATTTATTTTTTTTTAATGTGAAGATGATAATTTTTTGTATTCTATATTAGTACATGACATGTTGTTGTTTTGAGATAACATATAATTTTGTTGTAATGATTATTTCTGTGCATCATTTGATTGCCATAATTTTTTATTGTTATTTATATGTCTGTATTTTGATGATGTATTAATACATTTTTATGCTATTTATATATTATTGTGTTGATAATGTGTAGTATGTAATTATTATCCTTTATACTACTCTGTTCAACTTAGAATTTTTGCAACTGTGTTGTTTAGGATAGTTTTGTACATGATGAGATTGCACAAACTCATTTATTGTGTTGATGTAGTGGTTACTTTTAGATAGTCCTGAGTGTTCGTTATTCACTTAATTTATATTTTTCTCATGTTTTGATGTCATGATTAATTAATATATAGAACATACAGAGAAGATGTGTATTATCTGGTATGTTGTGAAATGTAATTTTGAAAATAGCTTGCATGTATCATACATGATCTTGTATTTGGATTTGTTAACTTTTTGTGAAACTTCGATTTTCCAAAACTTGATTTCTTGCCAGTCAGGTATGCAGATTATTTTCCTAGCAGATTATTTTAAAAAAAAAAAAAACTTATTTTTTGTAGATATTTTTATAGAACCTTTTTTATATTTCATATTAGCAGCAAAGTGTAGATTTATTGATAAAGTTATAGCTAAATAGCATTTTACTGAGCTGAACGTAATTGTCAGCAGAAAGAACTTAAAGAATAAATTAAATTTACATGTGTTGATTTAAAGGTTTCTTCGAGATAGGATTTTTGTTTTATATTTCACTCATTTTGTTAAAATATTGATTTCATTATTAGGCTTTACTTAAAGTATTACTGAATTACTTAAAAATTAAATACTGTTTTTATGTAACTTATCGAGAAAAAAAATATGTTTGTACGGTACTGTTGAAAAAAATGATTTTTTTTTTTTTTGGCATTGTAATTTTTTGTTGGGTGTGCCCAGCATTTGACTTCGTGATATCATTGATATGTAGTTTGATTAGTTCTTGTAAAAAGTTGTTTTTTATTATGATGTATTTTTTATTTTTAGCGCTTGATTGTGCGTTGGTCGTATTAGTTATAGTAATGCTATTACTTGTTTGTTCGATGCCTATAATTTATTTATGTTAGTTTTGTATAACTCTTATAACTTAGTTAAATTACTTATTAGCTTTTGTTTAGTTATAAATTATTTTTTGATGGTATTAGTATAGATATACTTTGATATTTTGTGTTGTGCCTTTCGATCATGTTTATATATTTTTTTTTGAATAGGTTATCTGATCAAAACAGTTATTAGTATGTATCGTTATTGACTTTCTCTGCGTTCGTGCCTTTGCTTTCTATCTGTCTTTGGTAACTATTCTTCATTTCATTCCTCCTTTTCTGTTGTCTTTTCGGTATGGATTTCATATCTTGTTTATACTTTCGTACCTCATCTTCGTTTTACTTAATTCTATTTGTATACTTTGTCTTCTTTCAACACTTATACCTCTATTCTTTGTATTGTTGGAGTGGTTATATGATTTGATATGATATATCTACTTATGATAGTTGTATTTATTTTACATGTAATTGTCCAACTTAATTATGAGTATATGGTATTGTTGAGTTCTTACTTTCCTTTTTTACAGATCATTCTTTTTTTGATTGATCTTGTGTTTTCTCTTTCGATTGGTTGTTTTCGGTTTGGTTTGTACTAAATATACGTAACTTAATTTTGGAACTGATCATATTTGTATATTTAGCTAATTACTTTTTATACTTAGCTGGTTATGCTGTATGCTTTAATTGCTACTTTACACTTTAATGCTGATATTTCTTGTAAATATCTAATTTTGATTTAAAATAAGATATTTTTGTAGGCATATGTTAGAGCTTAATTGTCTTCTAAATTTTTCGTTTTTGGGAGTTAATTTTTTCAAAAAAAAAAAATGATAGAATCATTTTTTTTCCCGGAGCGAGTGGTAACTGTTGCAGGTGGAACTTATGGAAGGGGAAGTAATCTTTAGAATGGGTTTTTAGACATATTAAATTTCGAGTTGCAACGCTTGATTAAGCGGATACTTGTTTGACTTTAGGATAGAATTATCTTTTCCTATTTTTCGGGTGACAGAGTACAGATAAGCGTGTGAACGCTGTTTAATGTATTTATTCTGTACTGTTTTGAGTCATGTGAATAGCTCGCTAGTCTGCATGTGTTATCGAGAACGGTGTTCAAGACAACCGAATCTCGTGACGGGTTTTTTGGCGGGACTAGTGTGTGATTGAGGGAGTTGTGTTTTGGGCGTGGACCGTGTAGGTCGAGTCCCAGTGTTTTTGGATAATGTATGCCTACGTAGGATTTGAGAAAATGTCGACTTATATATATTTCGCTGTGTGTACAGCCTATGTGATACACTGCAGTGAAGATTTGTTTAGGCCATATGAACCTTATTATAGCTGCCGTGTGATGCAGGCTTTGCTATGTATTGAAGTACTTTTGTAGGCCATATTTTGAAGATTAATGAAGCTGCCGGGTGATGCAGGCTTCGCTGTGTATTAAGGTACTTTTGTAGGCCATATTATGTTTAGCTGCAGTATGAAGATTTGTGAAGCTGTTAAGCTATTATAAGTCCAGGATTAGGACAGGCCTATTATATATTAACTGCAGTGTGGAGATGTATGAAGCTATTAAGCTATTATTAGTCCAGGATTAGGACAGGCCATATTATGTTTAACTGCAGTATGAAGATTTGTGAAGCTGTTAAGCTATTATAAGTCCAGGATTAGGACAGGCCATATTATATATTAACTGCAGTGTGGAGATGTATGAAGCTATTAAGCTATTATCAGTCCAGGATTAGGACAGGCCATATTATATATTAACTGCAGTGTGGAGATGTATGAAGCTATTAAGCTATTATAAGTCCAGGATTAGGACAGGCCGTATTAGGTATTGATGCAGTGTGGAAATTATATACCATGATTCGTGTTTTGCTGTCGAATGTGTGTCATTTATGTCATCGTATCTGTGTTGTAACGGAATAAACAGTATCGAACTGTTCCAGTCGTTTGCAACCCTTCTTGACTCCTGCATGTACCCTTATGTACGTACTGTGGTGTGCGAACATATCAACACACACCCAGGTCAACATTCCAGACACAGTGACAGGTCAGCAGCACACATATATTGAATTAGCCTGTGTGGCGATGATATAGACCAAACCACTACACTCGCAACAGTGGGTGTAAACAGACTAATAACATTAACGTTTAATTACATTCAGTGAGAAACCAGCAAATCTAGTTTGTATCAGTATCACTGCTGAGTTTTTGGTTGACAAATCTGACGACTATTGTTGTAAAAGTTAGAAATTTTTTTTTTTTAAGATTTAATATTTTTTTCAGGAGTAGCTCTTTAATCTGAGATAAGAAGCTACATATAGTCAGTTACTAGCTTGCATCTGTACCAAGGGAGGGTGTTCATTCGGATGATAGTAACCAATCCTCTCAATAGCTTAGTACTGACAGAACTGGGTTGAAGTGATAGTAATAAGTTTTACATCACTTACATTTTTTGGAGTTTTTTGGGGTTTTTGCTTGTCGATCAGAGTAGCTACAAACTTTCTTGTTTTTAAAGTTCCCAGGCTAGCCTAGATTTTATTGACTATTAAGTTAATCAGCACCTAGTGGACTAGGTAACTAAGATCTCTAGGTTCTATTCTTCTATAGTGTTTGCTCACCCTGATATAATGGCCGATCTAGATAAAGTGCATAGGATTGCTTTCGAGGTAGCTAAGTACATGGAGTACCAGGATAGCGAAATCCAACCCTTTCTAGAATTTGCAGTAAGCCTGCAGGATCAATACGAGGTAGACAATTGGTTTGACAGCCGTTTAATCTTGGCATGGTCCTGTAAACAAACTGGGGAGAGTGAAGCATTCACCCGACAGTACGTAGAAGAAGTGATAGAAGATGAGAAGCAAAGGGAAAAGCAAAGACAAGAACGGGACAAGAAATTGGAAATGGACCGACAAGAAAGGGACAGAGAAAGCCAAGAAAGGGACAGGCTACACCAAATCAGAATGAATGAACTGGATAGCCAAATTCGGAGGATGGAAACAGATACTAAATGTAGTCACTCTACTTCCCCTTCTACTGTGCCCTTAACGGTCAAAGCCCCTGCAAACCTTGCGCCCATGAAAGAAAACTTGCCTGCTAAAACCAAACCCCAACTCCAGAAAATTGACTTTCCTTTGGACTTGGATCCGAAGCCCAAACAAGGAAAGAATATACGTCGGGATAGCAGACCTAAAGCCACGGGAAAAATTACGCAACGTTCCCAGGCATGGAAACTGCACAAAGGTGAGAGAGGTGCTAACAAGCATTGTAATACGGATTGTTCCCGTCTGGCAAGCGGCGAACCCCGAGACTCTCACGCTCCAGACCGAGCACCACCTAACCGACACGTGACGTCGAGAAAAGGGAGCCACACCCTATCACGTTATATTTCGCAAGATTCCCGGCCGGACAGCGAAAAACCATATGCAGAGGCGTATCCCTCCAACTCAACGATTAGAGAAAGGAGGTGCCGCTCCTCTCATCACCCTGAGCTGAAAAGGTGCAAGAATAAGTCGCCTGCTAAAAGGGTTAAAGTTTCCAAACCGTTCCAAGGAACTTTGGAAAAACACACCGAGAGTTTTATCTCGGGCACTTCGCGATCTAACGGGATCTCAAACCGTCCAGTCCGTTGCATGCAGTCTGCGGGGCCTGTCAACCAGGAAGTGGATCTCGCATTGCAGGACATTTGCCAACAGACGCCATTAACTTCCTCAGGGGAGGGCAAAGTTGACGTTTATGGTGGACACAGGGTTCCAGGTGAAGGGATCCCTGGTACTCCATCTGAGTCTCTCACACTTCTCAGTGCAGAAGACAGTGAGAAAAGCTGCCGTACTACTTCACAAGGAGTCATTGTTGAGAGCCTTGACTCACGTCATGCTGGTACCGGTAAAGCGACTCAACAAACTCTGCAACTCGCAGATAATACCTATCTTTCCCCAAGGATAGAAGCTACGGAGATCTGTTATGATTTAGTAGAACCTCAGAATGCGATCGATTACTCTCTGCTTCAGGCAGCTGAGTTCTCTCATTCAAATCGCATTTTTCCAGTGGTCTCAACCCCACTGATGGACAGCAAAGTAGTCGCCTCCGCCAGGCCATTACCGAGCAACTTGATCATTTCCGTTGACCAAGCCAGAGTTGTGACTGGCAAGGCAAGGAAAGCTCCAGACCCACCTTTAGACGGCACAGGTCTGAAGATTGATCAATGCTCCCACCGAAACAGGGGAGTAGATGTCGAGAGGCAGAAGAGAAATGCTAGCATTTCTTCGGCCAACGAACGGCTTTATTTGCCAACTAGGGTTACACGCGCGCGAAAAATCCCGATAGACTGCAGCTATCGAGGGTTATTCAAGTCCACGCCCGTGACAGGTAAATATATACGGAAACATAAGCAGCCTGAGCCCAGCAATGATTACACTGCACATAACAGGCGGATTACCTACGCAGTGGCCAGTGAGTTCAGGCGGGGCCGAAAACCACAACAGGTGCGGATAATTTTCCGGACCATAAACAGGCACAGCGAATTGTGGAACCAAGATCAGGTTCACACGGAAACGAAGGGCGTCAGTGCCAACTGGCCTCGCAAAATCCCATTCGCTGAACGTCTATTAGACAGGGGGAAGAAAAGAAATGAACTCGGAGCTAGTCATACAGTACTGACAGAAATTGGATACGATTTTGGTTATGATTAAAGGATGCTCTAACGACATGTAATGAACGTCTATGGAAAAGATAAATTACTGTCATTTTTGTACGTTGTCCTCGAACTTTAAAAAAAGGGGGGGGGGGGCACGTGTCACAGTGACTATTAACCATTAATTTATTTTACCATTTCGTTCCATATGTTATTAACTCTTTTAATGTTCTGTTTTCCTAGACATTTGTATTCTTCTTTTCTATCTTTTTTCACCTTCTCAAACCCCACCCGAGCGGTTTGTGTACGTTTGGCTGGCTTTCAGTACTAAATTCTTCAACGGTCAGCGTAGCGTAACGTTACATCAACGCACTGGTGGCTCGTTTGACCAGAGAAACATTTCTCTGGTCGCTCTAAGTCTTTGATCACGAGCGGCTGGTACCCTTTGAGGCCTGGGTAACTGTTTCATCTTCGAAACAAGGGGGAGATAACAATCGCGGTCAGTCTCTGGGTTTTGCCCCTTAGACGAGTTAGAGCTCTCATAATATTATGCATTCCTCTACCTGAAGGAACTTTCTTGCGGTTGTTGACTTCTGATATCTCTAGAATAACCTTTATCTTACTCTCTTGATTACGCATTGCGCCGATACATCTGTAGAATCAGGTCATGCAGGTGTCCTGGGTGGCGTTGTATGTAAACATATAAAGCTAGAAGAGTCTTACTAGACAAAGACATTCGTGAATATTCCTGGCCCGTAGATGACCATCATGAGATAAGGCAAACTTTAACACAGTACTAGAAGGTGTTTGCCAATGTTCTAGTCATTTTCGGGGTATGTTGACATATCTTATAATTATTATATTATATTCATGTTAGCTTTTTATATATATCTGATAGGAAGTGACGTGACTTCATTTTTGAGGACTTCTCCTAGTAATTTAGTTCAGTGATAATGTAGCGCTGTCTACGGCCTTAGTTAAGTGGTGCTTAAACTGTTATGGTTTATCATGGGTTAAATGTTAAACTTACAATAACAGATACTAGGCGTAGAATCAGTCCACAGATGCTTATCATGGGTTAAGAATAGGTTAAATTAACTGTCATTTCTGTAAGATAATATCAGGTGTGGATTGTTCACTTAAAACTGAATAGTGAGATGCAGGCAATAACTCTGGATTATAGGAGATAGTCACTTATTCCTTTTTGATAGATATTTTTAGTGGCAAGGGAGAATCATTTTATGCTTATTTTTGTAGCTAGACTCTAGTCTATAACTTTCACAGAAAGCAGTCACCAGGCATAGATATAATTATATCTTATGATTCAGCCACAACTGTATTATTATAGCAAGAACATTGCATTTTCTTTGTACTCATTTTGTGGAATATTAATATATTTCCCCAAAGGGACATATGATTTATTTGTGTAATGTCACATGCTGTAATCTGTTTATGTAAATACATTTAATGTTGTAAGATGAATAAGCATATTAATTTAACTGTAACTACAAGGTTAGGTTTCCTGTATGTTGAGATTGGGAGAAGAGGAGTAGATTTTGCTGTCAGAACATTTAATATCAGTTACATGGTTGTACAAAAGATATTAAGCCTATGCGGGCACATGCTATAATTGATAGAATGGAAGGAGCGGAGCATGACTAGGTTATAAAACATTAGATTGATTTTGTCGTTGCTTGAAGTTAAGAGTGTCTTTTTTGGGTCTCAGCTTCAGGGAGAACGAATCGCTAGAGCAGACTCCAGTCAGGCGAAGAACGACATGTCCTCTTCGACCTAGAGGGTTTCTGAATACCGCTAGCGTCACGAGTAGTCAAATCCCGTTCCTGAACCTAAACCCTTTTGTCAACGCCCAGTTAAGCTCACGCAGTGCAACGGAGCCAACGCTAAATCTGGAATCACCAAATGCAGTAGTAGTTCCCTACTCGCCTATTGGATTACCAGTAAGAGCATTGCCGCTTCCAGAATATCAAAACCGCCCAGCATGTCTATAGCAGAATCTGATATCACCCGACTTTGTGTGCCTAAACGGGGCACTCAGCAAACCACAGCCAATCCAGTTTAAGCAGGATTTACAGCCAAGCAGAGCCTAGCGCCGGATAAGAGCGCCTGGGACTCCGTGTCCTCAAGTGACTTCGTCTGGTGTATATCTGGGTTTATGTAGAACTTCGCACTTAGGAGCTGTCAACCAAAGATAGACAGAGTTCCAGCCCCACTCACGCAATAAGTGAAGTCACCAACGATAGCGCCTATACAGTGATTTTATTCAGGTTAATTCCATCACCCATGGAGGATATATTTTACGAAAAAACCACTTACTGGAGCTATTTCATTTGGTCTCACGAAAGCGGACAGGCTGTCGCTCAGTTCATTTATTTGGTCAAGATAGACAGAGTTTCCGCCCCACTCACGCGATAAGAGGTCACCAAGGTCAGCAGGAAGATTTTTTACAGGTCAAGTCCATCCCCCATGGAGTATATTTTTACGTAAAAGATATTTTCTGGAGCTAGCGCCTTTGGTCCTACGAAAGCGGACCCACTGTCGGACAGCTTAGTTATTTTCTCTGTGTTCTACAGGTTTTTATGAGTGTTGGTGGTGTGTGTGTTTGTGGGTGTGTATTTGCATTATTGAGGGTTATTGATGAATATTTTGATTATTGATTTAATTTATGCTGTGTATGATGATATGCATTAATTCCATGCTTTTCTTCTTTAATAAAGTTTACACATTTATTAATGCACTGTTCCCGATCCTTTTCATCCATAATTAAACTTGTTTTAGCTCTTTACTATAATCTCTATGTTTGATAAGAGAAAAGAGTGAGAGCAGGAGGTGCTTAGACAGTAAATGTGAGTTGAGGCTTGGAGAGAGAGATCATTTTGATAAATCTTCTTCCAGGTTGTCTCAAGTCCATCTCCTATTTACACCTTTCTGTGTGTGTAATCTATAACTCTGTCAGTCCACTATCCCTTGTCGATTTCACTACTGTTGTCCAACTCGACAAATACTCTACACTTTACTCAACCACGACACCTTCTATCTCCATATCTGCCAAGAGTAATCTTGTGCGAAGATAGACACCTTTGAAGACCCACATTAGCTACTCTAGGTTTTGGCCACTGTTGAACCACTACTGCAGAGAAAAGGAGAGGCAACCCCGTGACATAATATAATTATTTCGCATCAAGTTTTAACGGGTTACTTACTTGCTGATGCTATAGGAATGGACACTTACGAACGACATTCTTATGCTGATATAGGTTATAATGTAGGAAAACTCGTGTAGCTCAAATCAGAATGATACACTCTCAGTGTATGGTGATCTGATACTTGAGATTTTTATAATAAATATTGCTCTCTGCTTCTTCCAGTCTCTGTTTTTGTTGTTGTTTATTTAGTATATATACGAGTATATACGAGATCTTGGTCAAAAAGTATCCGACCTTTGGCCAGGAAAAATACAAGCACCTGGAAGTCTGAAACCCTAGTCCCCTTCAAAGTACTCTCCTTGGGACTGCACACACTTATCCCAGCGGTCCCGCCATGCTTGGAAGACTTTCAGGTAGGCCTCTTTGGGAATGGAGTATAGCTCGGCCGTCGAATTTATCATAATGTCTTCTCGTGACTCAAATCGGGTCCCTTTCAGCGGTATTCCATTTGCGGTGTCTACGCCGCATCCTCGGCATTTCGTGGAAAGATAAAGTGACAAATGTCGAGGTGTTGTCACGTGCTGGCCTTCAAAGTATGTATACACTGCTTAGACAGCGCAGACTTCGCTGGCTTGGCCATGTTCGCCGCATGGAAAATGGTCGCATCCCAAAAGATATCGTCTACGGACAATTGGCAGATGGCAAGAGAACAGTTGGGCGATCACAGCTGAGGTTTAAAGATGTGTGCAAGAGAGATATGAATGCACTGGACATGGATCCAGCAACATGGGAGGATGAAGCTGCCGATCGCACTAAGTGGCGATGCTATTTACGGCGCCACCTCAGATTGGGCGAAGAGAGGCTCACACAACAAGCAGAGGAGGGGAGAAAACGAACGAACGAACGAACGAACAAACGAAATCTTTATTTCATCAGGGTAAAGAAATAGGCATAATTGCCTTTTTACATTTCTGCCCTGCAATACTATTTACAGTGTGTTAAAAATTAAAATATTAACAACTTCAGACAGGATCAATTAATAATATTATCACAATCAGAAACTTAGCTCAGACAAGTACATTTACTCATAGTCATTCACACACATAGCGAGAGAGAGAGAGAGAGAGAGAGAGAGAGAGAGAGAGAGAGAGAGAGAGAGAGAGAGAGAGAGAGAGAGAGAGAGAGAGGTCAAGCTATAGAGCTACTTAATATAAAAAATTCAATTTAAAATAAAAATATTACAATGATAGTTAAATGCTCGTGGAAACGTTGAAATAACTGAAACAGAATTGTCGTTAAATGTGTGTACAAGATTTCATGACATGTGAATGCAGATGTCTTTTGAATGTGGTGTAATTATCAGTTTTGACAGACTTGGGTAGAGAATTCCATGCTAAACCACCTGCATAACTAAAACAACTTCGGAAGAGGTCAGTTCGAGGTTTTGCAAGGTCCAAAAGTAGGTCGCCACGTATAAAATATGAGCAGTATTTATATCGAAAGAACTTTTGCAAGTATGAAGGTGTTCTGCCGTGTAATATTTGATGCACAAATAGGAGATCTTGGAAAAAGAAGAATTTTTTAAGAGGAAGAACATTCAGCTGTGAAAATAGCTGAGCACTGGGAATGTTATCATTCAGGCAAACAAGTCGTAGCGCCCTTTTGTGTAGGGATTCTAGGCGTTTCAAAAATGACAAGCCACAGCGACTCCAGATATTTGAGCAATAAGAAAGGTGACTTTGAATATGTGCATAATAGAATATAAGTCTAGAGTGCGGACATAAAAAATGTTTGATTTTTGAGAGTTGAAACAATTTTTGTGAGATCTTATTTGCGATGAAATAGACATGTGACTTCCAGCTTAGAGACTGGTCGATGACCACACCCAACAGGCTGTGGTCCGTAACTTGCTTAATACGTTCTCCATCTAGAGATAAAGATAACGTATTTGGTTGACAGTGCAGAATCTTTTGGCGGGTTGAGATAATCAAAGATTGAGTTTTGTTTTTATTAATGAACATACTATTAGTAGTGCACCAATCTTGTACAATGTCCAGGTGATGCTGTAAAAAGGAGCACCAGGAAAATAAGCAGCTGAGGGCTGTCACCTCAGGGGCGCATTCCCATAGTCAGTTATGACTGAAGGGGCTATTATTATTATTATTATTATTATTATTATTATTATTATTATTATTATTACTCAGCTTGGGGAACAGCCAGAAATCACAAGGAGCCATGTCAGGAGAGTATGGAGCCTGACGAATCAGAGAAGTCTTGTGTTTGGCCAAGAAAGTCTGAATCAGATGCGAAGAATGTGCGGGTGCATTGTCGTGATGCAGCTGCCAAGTTCCCGTTGTCCACAGGTCCGTTCGTTTGCGCAAGTTCAAATCCTCCGTCAATATGGATTGTACTGCACCGTGGCTTATCCCCACCTCGTGTGTAAGTTTTCGGATGGTGATACGACGGTTCTGCATGACCAAAGTCCGCACTTCGTGAATGACCACGTCGTTTCGGCTTGTTGATGGTCTACCGGAACGTGGGTCACTATCCCCCGATGTACGGCCATCTTTGAAACGGTTGTACCACTCCTTAATTTGTGTAATGCTCATTGCTTCATCGCCAAAAGCTTGTTGAATCTTTTGAATTGTTTCTACTTGGGTATCATCGAGCTTTTGGCAAAATTTAATGCAATACCGCTGTTCAAAACGTTCCGTCATTTTGTCACAAATAAAAATCCGACGGCTTGTTACTACCACTGCTCGCGCGTACATTAATTGCAGACGACTGACACTGTCTTTGGGAGGGAAAAAATTCACGCATGCGCAGGAAGGTCTTCTCCACTGTATCCACCAGAGAAACCTCCTGTATATCATTTTTTCCCCCCGAAAAAAAAGGTCGGATACTTTTTGACCAGACCTCGTATATATGATTTAAAAAAAATAAGAGTTCTATTTATTTAGCCTTTACCAAACTGTGTAGCTTCACTCTCTCATTCTCTCTCACCCTCATTCACTTTTATGTAACGATTTAGTCTCCGGCTTACCCTTCTTTTCTTTCCCCTATGGTTTTATTATTGTTCCCATTTTACCTGCTTTATTACATGTTAGATAATAACAGCCACTTATGTTAACTTATGTTAAGTTTCTTACACATTGATTCGCTAAGGCTGCATCATTAATATCTTTAGCGCTAGAGCGTAAGTGAAAAACAGCTTACCTAATAAACATTTTGCGATGAAGTGATCACACAAACAAGTTAACGTATTGTCTTATCTTTCTTGGTGTACAAGCTGATTTGTTCACATTTAAAAAAAAAAAATTAAGAAACACGTTCAGTGATATAATTTTTTTTAACAATATGGCTGGTCCGTGCTATCACGGAAATAGTGATAGTATCTAGACGCATCTGTTTCTTTAAAAAAAAAAGGGGTAAAACTTTTAGTTACAGCTGTGATTATACAAGTAAAAAGAATGGTAGTCATTGGGAATATGTGGGATGGTCAGTTTTCTTAAAGTGAAATAATGAATCAGCTACAGTATCAATAGGCAAAATTCATACGATAATGACATATATAAAGAACAGACACATTTTTTTTTTCATTTTTTTTTCAAACATGCATATCCATTATTGTCAATTTTATCAGTATGATGAATTCAAAAATCTTGAAGTAAAGGGGAAATAAATACTTAACATTACAAAAGGAGATAATCTAATCACCACAGAACTAATACAGATCTAACACAGTTCAAAGAACTGTCAAACAAAATTGATAATAGTAATGAATATAGAAGCACTACACCACCCTGGGAACTAAAAGCACCAGTCGTAGACTACACACTCACTGAAAAGATTAAACAAAACATAGAGGATAAAGGAGCCAAAGCAATAAGTAGAAAGTTCATAAATCAACTTACAAGACAAAGCCTGGCTGTTTACACTGATGGAATCAAGGGTAAAAGTGGGCAACTAGGTGCAGGAGTAGTAATACCATAGTGAGGAATTAAGAAGAGTTACAGTATAACTGAAAGAGCTTCGATTTTTACCGCAGAGATGGTAGCAATTCTAAAAAGTTTAGAAATAATTGAAGAAAATTCGTCAGAAGCAGTAACGATATTTACAGACTCACTGTCATCACAACAAGCACTACAGCACCCAGGTAAATGCAGCCGGCCAGACATAAAGGAAGAAATTCTAGCAATTAATACATCACTAGGGAACAGAGGATGCAGTGTGAGGCTAGTGTGGGTTCCAGCACACTTAGGTATAGCTGGTAACGAGATGGCAGACCAGACTGCCAAATACGGGAGACTAAGTAAAAACAAAATAAGAGCAGGACTTGGAAAAAAAATCAGAGGCCAAGAGCCAGGTGAAGTTAACCATAAACGAGGAATGGAAGACAACATGGAAAGACAGTAGTAAAGGCAGACACCTATTCTAACTTCTGAAAGAACCAACAAGGACGGGCCAGGTCAGAGAAGAAATGAAGGTACTCTCGAACAAAAAGCTGTGGCGTCTCCGTCTCGGTGCAGCGTACTTTATGATAGAGGAACCACACGCCAGAAATGTCAGGAAGAAAATGACATAGACAACTACCTGATCCACTGTAAAAAGTACGAGCAACAGAGGCTAGAATTAAAAACATACTTTAGAAATCAAGAAGAAATACTAATATGAATTAAAACCATCAACTGCAAAAGATAATAATTATCTAAATACAAAACTAAAAATAAATTTACATTAATTACCCTAATTATAACCAAATCTAAGGTTGAACAGGGTAGACCAAGATGGTGGAGGGGCAGAGGCAATAATGGTCAGCTGTTAAGTGCCTCTCATCTTCCTCATCACCTTTTTCAAACCAAAAAAAAAAAAAAAAAAAAATCTCAGGGGTCTCACCGTCAGACAAGCATTTCATCCCTTTCAACTTCTTGACGCCTGGTGAGAGCGGGTCCACTTGTGTCATGACTCCCTCGTGTCATCCATCTATTGCTTTGTCCTGCATTTTATTTCAGTCAAAGAAAAAATAGGAATGGACAAAGCTGCATTCAAAAACATGAGACACATACTAACATCTGAACAACTAACTCACAAATTCAAAGTGAGTAATCATTAAATGTTATTTACATATTCTTCATTATTGTATGTAAAATGTCCATGTCGCTATCTTTATTTTTCATGCACGTGTTTGTCTCTGTTTAATGTCCATATTTCAGTTCCACACAATAGTAAAGAGCGCTTCTATGTTACGTATTTTTGTGTGTATACATATATAATAATCATCATTTTTTTCTGGTAAAAGATTCGATCATGAGATTCTTTATTAACCAATTAAACTAATTATTCTATGAGCTAACACATCCATTCTGCCAAATTCATCCATACTAAAGTAAATTAGTTTTCACATTGACCCTCTCATGTGATCACCCATACCCATATTATTATCTCTCATACACAACACACGCACACACTCACACATAGGTTATTCCATGTTAGATTAGTACATCATTATATTAATACAGTTCCCATGACATTGTACATGCAATCACCCTGCTATTAAAATTATGAATAGTTATGATCAATGAAAGCATCTTCCGTCATGTTCCGATGTCAATGTGCATTGCAGGCCGTTCGATCACTGATAATTTACCAGTCTTAGGTTAATCGTTGTCGCTCTATTTACACATTTATTTTCAATGCAATCGTCTTTGACCAAATGTAGAATTAATTAATTCAATTGGAGACACGTTTAACAAATGCGTATCAATACCGGAGTTGTTTTCATAGTCATTTTGAATTTAAAATTAGAGTAAATTAAACATATATATATATATATATATATATATATATATATATATATATATATATATATATATATATATAGGCTAAAGTAAGTGAATGTTGATGACAGACATGAGAAGTGCTTACATCTGTACGTTAGTGTAAATTGTGATAGATCTGCTATGACTAATGAGATACTAGTTTTGAATATTCAAGTGGTGATCATTTAATGACGGTTTATTTCAAAACGTGTATGTAAATAAATTTTTCACATTGTAAATCATTTATCATCATCATAGTTACTCACCAGTTCTCCGTGGAGTATAGGTCTTTAAAAAAGTTCATGCCAAGTCTTCTTGTATTGCGCTATCAGTTCTTTCAACGAATTCTTTACATCTTTTATGTCCGTCATCGCGTCCTTTTCTCGTGTGTTTGATGTCTCTCTCTAGTTCTCTTACGGTGAGGATTCCAGAACAAGGAATGCCTTGTAATGCTATCAACCGATTTCCTCAATGTATGGCTTCAGCATGTCTTCACGACTCTTGTTCCACTGACACATCTCTGGCTTTTATTGCCGTAAGTTACTGACTGGTGATCGTGTCATACCATTTAAATTCTTCTATTCGGCTCAAGCACACACTTTATGGAAGTTTGGAACTTCTGGGTTGTTTATTTCATTGTAAGTCATTAACCATTGTAAATTAGATGGGTGCCTTTGGTATTTAACATACTGGGTGATTTGAAATGTCACTTACAATTTATTGAATTTTTATTCTGTGGCACCAGCCCCATGACAACCGAACATCTGCTCCAGTCCTGTCCAACTTACAGCAGTGAACGTAGTGGCATATGGCAACAACCCACTTCTCTCCACGAAAAACTGTTTGGAGATGTCAGGAACCTTGAGCTGACTACTACCTTTATTAGAGTAATTAATGTAGAAGTCCCAGGGCGAACGAAGTAGAAGAATCGTTATTTCTTCACTCCTATCTAACGACTTTATTTGGAAACAAACATCACATTAAAGACAATTGTCTGCCAGTTTCTTACATAAAATGCTATGTCACTTTATCATTACAAATCACAATGAGATCCAGTTTGTTCAACACACGATTTCAAAGCGGACAATCTTTCGTTACGACAGTTTATTTGTCATGTTAGATCTTTTTTGTTTATTTTGTTTCTGGGAATAAAATAAAACATTAAAGCCAGTACAACTTATTTATCTAATGACACTTATTGCTTATTATTTTGACATTTGTGGCATGTACATACAGTGGATACAAGTGAGGACAAAAAATAACATCTACGAGCGTGTATCGGAATATGTAGGTTTTAGCGTAAGCATGGTAAAGTATGGGGTACTGTGCTGTACACACTTATCAGTAATCCAGAGTACATTAACATTAATAGGGTATACTTATTCCTGACCGCAAGGTCTTTAGTATTTGAACATGTACCCTAGTATAACCAACGGACCAAGTGACTAGGTTTAAAGGGCGCGCCTGACTAAATGGAAGCAACATTTAATTTGAATAACAAAAACTTAACAATAATAGAGAACTGGTTCTAGAAATTGGGAGTAGGGGAGTAAGATGGAATTTCAAAGGATGCGCGAGGTTAGCAGGTTAAAAAAAAACAAAAACAAATATCAGCTGTTTAGTAAATATTACACTATTATGTCATGAGTTCGTAATGTGGTTTCCTAATCCATTTGGACACTACATTAATCTCTTTTTAATCACAGGAGTTCAAGTGTAACTACAAACATGTATTCCGTTAATCCACAGGCAGGTACTCCGTTCTATTTATTATATCTGTATAATGTGTTTTTAGATTTTCATCATTGTCTACTGCCATGTCGGGTAGCGCAGACGAGTATTTATTTTGAAAACTGACCGTCTCTAGTGTTGACTGTAAGTGTTGATATTGACCTCCTCTCACGCCACACTGCAAGTCCACCTAGAATTTTCTTCCTCTGTTGTCATCTGTCCCTATGTCCGTCAATCTTTTCAGAGATTATATTTTCCACTCTTTCCATTGCTGTGACCATGTTCTATGAGTTTTGATAGCTTTATTCTTAACTTTAAAATGATTTGTCACTTTTCCCCGGCCTCACCGTGCACCTCTTCAGTTGATTTCTCAGCCGTTCATGGTATTTTCATTATCATTCCAAGAAGCTACAGCACAGTGCTTTTCAGTAAACCCCGCAGTCGTGTATTTTCTATCCTGCCTGGACACCCATAAAATGAGTACTTGTTTAGGCAGCACTAGAAAACTTCTTTTCTCACTTTCATTTATGTCAGACCTGATGCAGGAGTCAGGTGGTCATGTGTCGAGTCAATCAAAGTGTTCCATCATACAGGGATCACACACTTGTCCTTTACAACAGTGGTTCTTAACGTGGGAATGCCACTTTTATCTAGGGGGCCACAGTAAGTGCTATATTTCTAGGAAGCCACAATACGTTTCTAAGGGGCCACCAAACTTATCTTAAAGTACAGATTATTAGAATCTTTTCTGTTTGAAATTTATGCTGCTCTATAGATTTTATGTCTTTAAGAATTTTCTTTGTTACTTAGAAGTAAATACCAGATTTTATAATCTTTTCTGTTAGCAGGTCTTATGATGCTGCTAGACATTTTAATGTCCTTAAGAATTTTGTTTGCTATTGCACAGTTATGTCTGCATAGAATTAATCGTTTTTGTTAGCTACTACAAATAATTTGTCTGTATACAATACAGTTTAGATTAATAAACAGTGAAGATGGTACAGTACCTTTTTACCAGCTAACAGCGAATATGAAAGGGTCACAGGGGTAAAGGAGGCCCAGAAGGAAAAAGATTGAGAACCCCTGCACTTCAATAAAATCTTCTTCTTCTTCTTCTTCCTCGTTCGCCCTGAAAAGGACGTTGGTTCCGTTGTGTCTGTTTACGCCGGAGCTGTGATATCTGCGCCTTTCGGCCGACACATCCGACTTCAGCACGGCATTTTTGGGACCGGGTTTGCCTTCCCTCTTCGATCCCTACTCTCTCAGCCAGACTGCAGTGATGCAGCCTGTTTCCAGGACCACCACGTGGAGGTGGAGTAGGGTCTTGGTCAGCTCTGGTTCGCTGACCCTGATGCAAGCAGTCAAGCTGTGGGTCGCTGACTGCATTCTATATTGCTGCATCCTTAGGTCCCCAATAAAATCAATTATCGTCAGAAGGTAAATGTAGTGACTATCAGCTGCCCGCCCCTTCGTTGTTCCCGGGGGTTCTCTAAAGAAACTAAAAAAAGATAGGACTACTGCGCCCTCAGGCGTGACGTACAAAGCGTCTAATGTGAGGTTGTGTATGGGGATGGCACTCTGTTAACGTAAAACAAATTGTCACAGAAACAAACATCAGCTGCAATGGCGGCTTCAAGCTCCGCAAGGAACGCAACGGACTATGGTGATTAACGTTTTAATTATAGTTCACTTTTACACAGGCTGATGATGTAGTGTCAAATGTCAAATACGCTAAATGTTTAAACCCCCAAAATGAAAAACACAGAATTATAAGTTAATATCTATATCTGGTCATTTATACAAGCACAATGACTGAAAAAAATACAAAACATTGAGGTATATACTAAAAACTTGCAATCTATGGCGGAAAAACAGTGAAAAAAAAGGCAAATTTTAGCTTTTTTTGGGTATTTTGTTGCCCAAGATATCTCAAATGTGAGTACAACTTGAGTTATGAAATTTGGCTGTTTTATTTGTTAATATTTGATAATGATTGTATACTAAAATAATTTTGATTGGTTTGATATCTGAGTTTTTTTGGATTTTAACATACCAATCGAAAAATAGTTGAAATTTTTAAGGGGGGTATCTTAGCTATTTCTCAACAGTTTTGTAGTGTGTTAACATATATCCTTTATTTTAGTTTATTTTAATGAGCACTATGTGTACAGCATGTGGCCCAAAATTTACTGCTGTATCACTAATAGTTTTTGAAAAATCGTGGGCAACGTGCCCACATTTGTGTGAAAAATGAGGTTTTGAGAAAATTAAGAAAAAAAGGGAGGAATTACACTTTTACACAAAATTTACTCACCTCAGTATCCCCCTGCTATGTAGGAATCATCTCTGGTATTTTCCTTTATTGATTCCATGTTCTTTGTCATACTTTGCAGCTTACTTTTCATTAAATTCTTCATTTCTGCAGACTGCATGCGCTTTTCGTCAGTTTCCGAAAAAATGCATCCTTTCTCTGGTAGACATGTACTATGTGGGAAGAAGCGATTGCTCTACCCTCAGCAGACTCAGTACATGTAGGAGAGGCTTTGCTCTCAATATTCACAAGATTAGGATACCCTTATTAGATATTAACTGACAATGGTTCACAGTTCAGAGGGAAACTGATGGAGGAAGTTTTTAAGATTTTTCAAAATATTGTCGTCCGCACATTTTATCATCTACAATCGATTGGACAAGTGGAAAGATATAACGGGACTCTACTTACAAATTTATTTAAGCTCGCACAGGAGAAACCAGAATCCTATGATTCGTTCTTACCTGCAGCTTTATTTGCGTATAAGGAGGTACCCTACCACTCTACTGGAATACCTCCAGCCACGTTATTATTTCGATGACCCATCAAAGGACCCCATAAAAATTAGCCAGTCAAAATTATTTTTACACATGAAACTATGTTTGAAAAATTTTAATTCTGTTTGCTTCAGGGAAATGAATATGGTACCGAAAATTAAAATCCATGCATTAGAAGCAATATAGCATCACAAATATACCAATTTGTATATTTTACATATATAATTAGGTATATTACCTTACTTTACATATAAAGGTTTTAAAAATTAGGTAAAAATGTACACAATTACCTGACATACACCTTTAAAAAAAACTTTATACTAGGTCAGCTGAAATCATTCATACTTGACACGTGATCCGTCAAGCTAGACTGATATGCATGCTATGAACATTTATTAGTATAATTATTATTAATAGTATAATATTATTATAATACAGGAAAAATAATAATTAAATGTTGAATGGATTTCGCATGAAAGGCCTGAGCTCTACAGGACACTGAAAGGTAATTGTCAGGGAGTGTCTTAGGTATGGGTGTTAAGAACGTATGCTCCATAGCAGGGCCGGATAAGGCCAACTGATGACCTAAGCACAGCTCAACAATGGTGCTCCCTCGGCCCTTCCATTGCGTAACTGACAATACATTAATACTCAATAAGTGCTGAATGTGAAATAAGAGACTGAAAATTCAGTTTTGTTCCAAGTCAGGCCCTATAACTATATTAAATGTAATCTTTTTTAAATTTTATTCATTTAACACTAAATGGCAGTAAGCAATATAAGCAAATTATTTTCTTATATATCTAGGGCAACAGAAAAATGCAAATTTTCAATACTTTTTTAACATTTATTTTGTAAACAAAATTGTTATATGGGAAAAATGCAAATACACAAATTTATTTTAAAATATATCATGAACCTCTCAATACTATAATAATATTAATAGTATGATAGTACTATTTTATTATTATTATTATTAATATTATTGTTGTATATATATATATTTGTGTCATTTATTGTGAGGCCTCCTTTCTGTGAGCCTTGGTTCAGCTGCACCATTTGCATCCGGCAGGCGGCACCGGAAAAAAAAACTCTGTAGTCTCCCCCCCCCCCCCCCCCCCCCCCCTTTTCGTTGATGCCCTAAGCACGTGCTTATATTGTTTAATGGTTAATGGTTAATGCAGCGCTGCTCCGTAGGGAGATTAGCAGTTTTTTTAGTGTTGTTTTTGGGCATGTGATAGCAAAGTGAGTCATAATGGTTAAGTTGTTACGTGAAGTACTTGTTTATAAGCACACTATAGTAATTTTACGTTAGTTTGTTTTAGATGTGAAAGGTTAGGCAGAGGAGTTTTGATCAGAAGTAGTTCGAGGGCGAAGGAGAATGACTCAAGTAAGTAGTTGTGCTCAAGGCTTTAACAACACCAGACATGTTGAGTCAATACCTATGCTTTGGACAAGTCAGTTTGTGGCTGTGAGGAAAGCTAATGAAAGAGCAAACAGTGTATGGGACACCTAACTGCTTCTGTATTAAAGTTGCCTGCGTATTGATGTGATATTTTGCTCTGGTCAGAGAAGTGCAGGAGCCGTGGTAGCGCAGAGGTATGTGGACTGGCTTCCTAGCTCGGTGGTTAATGGTTGACTCCTGTCACATATATATGTAAATATAGCCACAGTGATCCGACCACCTTTGCTTCCCCATACAAGGTTTATAATTTTGCTATGCAAAAACCATGCAATTCGCTGCCTGTAGACTCACTTTTGAAGCCACGCCTATTTTCCCTGTTTACATGCGCTAATGAGCGTTTACAAATTTTAGCACCCGACAGTCTTAACAAGAGGGGAGAGAACCGGGGTGTCTACCTGAGTTCTCAAGCGAGCTGAGATGTCAATCATCGATAGTGACAGATCAGACGTCGGTAGCAAATGCAAGAGCGATAATAATATTTACCGACCACATTTGATGTCCGTGATCCCAGGGGACTTAATTATTTGATCTACGGCAGAGGGACGAAATCAAAGAAGGCCTGTTCGCAAGGCCAGGTCTTGTGATGTCGTTTCGGCATCGCGAGCGAGCGAACAGGAAAATCCTTTACCTCGGGAGTCGAACTCGTTGATTTTCCCTGATGTGGCCGAAGGCGTGAATTATCGCACCCTTTAGTGATAATAACACCATTTCTGTATAAATACTCCGTTCTCTCAAAGTCGCTCAGAAATTTTGGATAATCTAGCTCGTTATTCTAGAACCATTGTGAAAGTGTGTTATAGCATTCCGTGGAGATTGTTTCATTTCTGATTGCGGTAATAGAAATTAGTATTTACGTGATTTAATGTGTTACGTTTATCATTATAATTCACTGGGATTTTCTAGGTGCCAAGACTAGTATATTAAATAACGCATAGCTATTTTTTCCAGTTGTAATGTAGATTTAATCACCCGCTATCACCCTGAAAGAGATGTTTTATTGACTAATAAATAAACTAGGCGACTGATAATTGACGGCATACAATTCACTTCTATTCATTATGTGTAATTCTATAAGTGACTAGTGTAATATCATGTGGCGAAACACATAGCCAGTAATGACAAGCGATATTTGTTAAAGTAGTCAAATTAAAGTAACACGGATATTGTGTGCTGAGTGTTTTACCGGGTGGGAGGGGAAAGGCGCATACCTACAATCCAACCCGTACCAGTTGAGCGAAGCGTGATAAGATAGGCTAAGACCCGTGTGCCTTTTAATTTAATTAGATGACGGAGAGGATAAAAGATCTTACCCTTAAGCGTGATAGGATAGGATATTGATATTGTGGTTAAATGGTTTTTTTTCTTTCTAATTTACTACTGATCACAAACCAGCTGCCAGCGGTCTAATAGCACCAGTAACAATTCTTATTATTATCGGGTCTTCGATGTTGACCTGTTCGGTCTTCTTGCTTCATCCAGAGAGAGACCAAAAATATAAACAATACGTAATCGTAACTGGACTTACAAAATAACCAGATTTTTTTACATTCAATTGTATCAGCCCGCCGTGGCCATATATATATATATATATATATATATATATATATATATATATATATATATATATATATATATATATATCTATATATATATATATATATATATATATATATATGTGTGTGTGTGTGACCGTGTGGCCAGAAAGGTTTAATTTTTGACTGAGTAATAGTTGTCGATCTTGTCTACGGTGTATATTTGTGCTCATGTTGGCATTCTCAAACGGGAATGGGCGCTTTAAACGAAACACACATTTGCCATCCGTGAAGTAGACAAACGTGTGAGACGCAGATGTAACAGGAGACAGACATCGGTTGTTAGACATCCTGGCGCGGTCTGATAACACATCTTGTTGAGCACTAAAACCGTGAGGTGTGACTCCAGGCAAGTGATATCGTGGGAATGTAATCATTAGTGGGCGGACCTATTGTGGACGTCTAGGAAGATAATCTTTACTAAAATGTGATCTCATGTCATCCAAACTGAGCATAGGACTCCTGATTTGCTCCCTAGAGAGATGGGTGGAGTTTTCCCTGACATTATGACGTAGCTATCATGTGGTGCATGGTTGGAGATGCAGATTTAAACTGAAACAGTGAGAGGCTTCAAGGAGAGAGCTGAGAAATAGCAAGATCGTTCTTGTGCAAAATGCGCCCTCGTAAGATAACCAACTGAGGTTTGGGCTTTTGCATAGTTGCGTCTGTGCTAAGAGAACTAATGACATAGAGGTATGCTTGCATATAAGTACATTTTTATAATACTTTAGATTTAGTAATATTAGACTTTCAGGTTTAAAAGTTAATGCTTTGTAGCGTTTGTCTATCTATAGCTTGATAGAAGCTGACTGGCGATTTATGTGTATTTAAGTGTAATTTCACGTATATCTCATCGCTATTTTCAACAGTGAGACTGTGTTAAATGTGTAAAGTACTAAGTGAATTTATAAGAGGAATTCTAGCGTCGCATTGCGCTGTATACAAGTGTGCACAGACGGAGCAGCACCACCATAGGCCCAGCAAAGAATCGCACCACCGCATGAAGATTCGAAACACCATAGGCCCATTGAAGAGTCGCACCAACGCAGACCCAGAGAAGAATCATACCACCCATTGAATATCTTATCAAGCCAGGGACCAGCCGTTTGCAGTTATATTAATTTTCCTGCAATAGTATCCTTGCTAATGATAATCCATTACAACAAACAGGAACACTATTGCTACGCCAGTGTTATTATGCCAAACCAGTGGCCGACCTACCACGATTGACATTCAACCAGAGACTCAATCGTTTCACCAGGCAGCACCTGAAACTGCTACAGGCCACAACAGCGAAGAGAAGACAAGAGCAAGCAAACAAAAAAAAATAAGAGACACTTTCTGTTATTTATTGTAATATTATAATAGCCTAAGTGTTTTCTTTCCATCTGTTTTTGCATTGTATTGTACTAGGTTAGGGTAGAGCAGAGATGTCAACTCAATGCGCAGACGCAACATGCCGGTCAGAGCCTGGGAGCACCTCGACAGCTGAAGGTGGCTCCCGTGAAGAAATCCTCACACCAGGAGAGAGCCCGAGCAATGCGCATGTGAAGGTGATTTACATAACAGTGCCGGAGGTAAGAAGATTTGGTGAAAAGGCAGGCCCCACTTGGCAAGAGTTTGTGAAGGAGGTAAAAGCTGCATGGAAGGTAGGCCCCTTAACTGTAGAAGATAGGTTAGACATTGTGTGGAATAATGTTACACCAGTAGTCTCTAGGGAATTACGGATACGTGGCGGAGCCAAGGCCAGCCCCGAGAAGTTGCTCGAAATTGTTGAAGAAGCCTACAGTGAACGACAACTAGTCAATGAGATGACTAGGGGTTTCTATGCCATGAGACAGGGGCCTAGCTTATCAGTAATGGAATTCTCTCACACGTTGCATGAATTATTTCTGAGATTGAATGCAACGCGCGTGAAGAAAGGCTTGGCTCCCGCAGACCAATCCATGCTCAGAGATCATTTTGTTGCCCAGCTTAGTAATGATCTGAGCAGGACATTTGTGAAGGAACATGTGCTAAAGAATCCTGGTTTTTCATTTAGGGAAGTTAGGGACTATGCCCTTTTCTGGGAAGGCAAAAAGCATGATGCACCAGTGCAGGTAGCCAGTGTAGAAGCCTACACTGAAAAGGACGAACTCGAAGCTGAAGTAGCTCGCCTAAAGTCCCAGATAGCACAGCTATCACAGACCAGTTCGCCAGCACAAAAAGAGACGAGAAGAAGAAGGAAACAGTGCCAACCGCGTGAAAACCTAGAGCAGAACCATGGTGTGGATCAATTGGAACCAAAACTAGACCTTCCTGTAGGTGAGAGTCAGGCAGTTGATAGTGCATGCAGTGATTTAGAGGTTAGTAAAAACACAGATGCACCAACAAGGCGACAAGGATTTTGTAAGTGGTATAATGTCGACAAAGGATGGGGGTTCATTACACCGGATGATGGAGGTGTTGATGTTTTTGTACATCAGACACAAATTTTCAGAAGGGGATTCCGTAGTCTGGGGAGAAATGAGAGAGTAGAATTTGACAACAAACCGTCTGTTCAGGGCATTGAAGCGGTCTTTGTATGCGGCATTGGCGGCCAGGAATGTAAGGGCAGCAGGAGGCGACCCATGACACAGATGAAGCCTCGAAAAATAAGATGCTACAATTGTGGAGACTTTTCAGACCACATGGCAGCCAAGTGCCCTCAGGGCTCGCTTCCGAAGCGATGTTTCCAGTGTAAGTCCCCAGAGCATTTGATATCGGTTTGTCCCTCAAAGAGCGCCCTCTCTAAACGTACCGACACATCTAAGTTGCCTTCAGGGTGCAGGCCAAGAGATGGCCGTGGCAACTGTTACCCTAAGGGCGCAAAGAGAAGCGGTCAACGTTCAGAAGAGGAAACTCATCTTAAACAGATAGGAGGGAATATACGCCGACGCTCCGGAGAGGACACCAATCTAAATCAGATTGGGGGGAATGCACTCCGACATCGACTGAACACAAACGTAAAACACGTTAGAGGCAATCTCCCGCCAAGGCCGACAACTGCAGGAACTAACTCGCTGAACTCTCAATCAAGTAGCGACGCTGTACGAGCGGACAATTCTAACAGACCACGAGAAGCAAAAAGACATAAACTTAAAAATGACAATGGAGCAGAGTACGTTTGTGGGGACCACAAAAAAATTTAGGGGCGGAACATGTGACCGTGTGGCCAGAAAGGTGTAATTTTTGACTGAGTAATAGTTGTCGATCTTGTCTACGGTGTATATTTGTGCTCATGTTGGCATTCTCACACGGGAATGGGCGCTTTAAACGAAACACACCTTTGCCATCCGTGAAGTAGACAAACGTGTGAGACGCAGATGTAACAAGAGACAGACATCGGTTGTTAGACATCCTGGCGCGGTCTGATAACACATCTTGTTGAGCACTAAAACCGTGAGGTGTGACTCCAGGCAAGTGATATCGTGGGAATGTAATCATTAGTGGGCGGACCTATTGTGGACGTCTAGGAAGATAATCTTTACTAAAATGTGATCTCATGTCATCCAAACTGAGCATAGGACTCCTGATTTGCTCCCTAGGGAGATGGGTGGAGTTTTCCCTGACATTTTGACGTAGTTATCATGTAGTGCATGGTTGGAGATGCAGATTTAAACTGAAACAGTGAGAGGCTTCAAGGAGAGAGCTGAGAAATAGCAAGATCGTTCTTGTGCAAAATGCGCCCTCGTAAGATAACCAACTGAGGTTTGGACTTTTGCATAGTTGCGTCTGTGCTAAGAGAACTAACGACATAGAGGTATGCTTGCATATAAGTACATTTTTATAATACTTTAGATTTAGTAATATTAGACTTTCAGGTTTAAAAGTTAATGCTTTGTAGCGTTTGTCTATCTATAGCTTGATAGAAGCTGACTGGCGATTTATGTGTATTTAAGTGTAATTTCACGTATATCTCATCGCTATTTTCAACAGTGAGACTGTGTTAAATGTGTAAAGTACTAAGTGAATTTATAAGAGGAATTCTAGCGTCGCATTGCGCTGTATACAAGTGTGTATTTATTACCATTATTATTATTAGTTGTGTAGTGTTAAATAATGGTTATATTGCATTCTTGTGAGCCGTAAGTGTGGTTAATGTTAAATCAGTGATTATTGTGAGAGAAAGATTAGCGTACCCTCTAGCTCCGTGAGTAGCCTATGCCTATTACATTTAGTACAGAGCTGTAAGAATAGAGTATATATCTCCTTTTTCTTTAGAGCAGCTAGACCTCTAAGATACTGATAAATTGATGTCATTTAGACCAGTGCGCTGTGTGGAATATTTCATCATAGATAGAAGTGCTTCATTTAAGTTTTATCTCGCGTGATGATGGAGTTAGTATTTACGAGTAATATGCGTATGAAGGCATTGTTGTTGATTAAGATATGTTTATTGTTGATTACACATACATACAGACTTGCATGAACACACACACACACACATGGTCATTTAAGTGCATGTACTTGCATAATTTCACACATATGTATGTATTATTAAGTAGATGATGTTTGTCCATTAGTACGATGCTAGTTTATTTTGTTTCATTTTATTTCAGAGAGTCCAGCAGTCTGTGCTGGGTTATTAGATGGTGTTACCTAAATAGCTTGGTTATATGGTGTTGCTTAGGAATTGTCTTCAAAGTAAACTTGCGGACAACATTGTTTCTGTATGATTCTTGTGCTACATGATAGGGTTTCATTAATAAAAGTGGGACCCCTGTCATCAAGAGTTTTTCTGTGACTGCGGAACGTGTGTGAAAGTAGGCCAGAGAGAGTGACGACAACATTACACACAAATCCTTATTCTCCTTCACACATCGTCTTCGCACCGTCATATATATATATATATATATATATATATATATATATATATATATATATATATATATATATATATATATATATATATATATATATATATATATATATATATATATATATATATATATATATATATATATATATATATATATATATATATATATATATATAACATTTTTCCCGACTACTGACAATCGTGTTTCTAAGTAAATTTATCCAGGAGAATACGTCGTTTCATAATCGGCACTCAACCCCAGAGACAGAAAAAGCGATAGGATATACCCTCATCATCTTTATTAACAGTTTACCAACCAGATGTTTCCTATAGCTATTGGAAGTGCTGTCTACTGTTTGCTGTGAACACCAGATCGCGGTTCATATTTTTCTACATGAACTATCTGATGTGACATTTTCATATCCAATAACCCACCACCAAAGTAGGCGTTCCCCATTAGGAAACTTAATTATTCGTGGAGGAACTGGGGCTCACTTCGGAGAAGCACAACACTGGATTATGATACATGTACGTTCAAGATACATGTTTACGTTCAAGAGGTTGTTAACCAAGTATTAGGTAAGGCGTGATTGATGTGGCCACGAATTACAGAGTGAGAGTGAATACGTTCTAGTTACGGAAACTGTACCATCCTTTATTTTCTTTGCAAATACTGTTGTCTTACGGGATAGCTTAATTAACTAGGAACTTTGTTCTTTGCTTTACTGTCTATTCTATACCATAGTGTTAATCTTTGACCTTTTGGGTTATTAACTTCTTTTGGGATCTTTTCTCAACAAGAGGGGAGGGCACTTATTGGGTTATTTTCCTACGTCTGTAACCTATGATTATATTGATTCCTATATGTTTGATGTTGTAAAGTTTAAGTGATAATAAACTAATCAAAACTTAATTTATTGTGTTGGTCAGCCCCAATCTCCATTTACCATAGTTTTCACGTCTCTGAGACCTGTTGTCACATAACTGTGTGTGCGTGAGTAGTTAACTTATAATTGTATTTATAGGGAGGTTCGATAGATTGTCTATTACCAAAGGATAGTCGTATAGATAGGCTGGACTAGAGAATTCACTCATTCCAGAGACAGATCTTCACCTTAATCGATTCACTTGTGGAATCTATTCTAACACTATCTTTCTCAGAGAACCCTACTTTGTCTGTTCTATTCAGACGGACCAAATATATCTCTAATACCTATCTAAATGTACGACAAATCCCCAGTTGAGGTGGGATATTTTAGACCGCAAACGGCTTCGGATTCGACCCAGCCTCATGAATTGGGTACCAGAGCAACTCTGGGAAGGTTAAGGCGGCCGACATGATGCTGACCACGTCACCCCTAGTGTGCCGATGGTCAAGAAAATATGAGCCTAACACCATATTTCAAATATGCCTCAATGAGAGTCTAACGGGATTCTCAGAGAAGGTCAGCAGAAGTTGCCATTGTCATATTGTTGTTCAACCATTTTCATGAGTCGCTGACATGACAGTGCAGTTGGTTTCTTTATGTATGATTACAGTTTCTGTTAACTCCAAGTACGCGTGATGTTTGTCTCATAAACCGCGAGTATTGCTATTGTGCCTAACAGGAGCTATCAAAAGCACTGTCTGTAATAAGTTGTTAATAAGAATTTTGATCATCATTCCCGAGTTTGTCTTGCAAGTTTGCTTGTCTTTGGAATCTTGTTAGTTACTAATATCTTAAACTGTAGTTGGAGATTTAAACTATGGTAGTTTGTGAGTTAATTTATTCACCTTTATAACCTGGTGTTGTTACCATTGAAAACGCGGATCCAGACAGTCAATAATGAATTATGGTTCTCGTCGATTTTACGAACAATGAAAACTAACCATATGAACCAACTAGATGCCGAAAATAACCTGAGGTTGGCACTTTTGTCTTCCATACACATTTACACATTAGCAATAGCGCAGATCTACATATAAATGAAGTCTTTTTTTTTTTTTTTTTGGAAGCTAATGTGCTGAATATTGTTTAGAAAAATTAACCTATATTGTTTCAGGTTGCAAACGTGTTTCTACTAATATTATTTTTTAACTGTATTGTTTGATTTAATTTTGAAACATAAAGCTTTTCACATTTGACAGTAATTGAAATTTAGTCTTGAAATATGACGAGGGTGCGCGAGGTGTTGTAAACCATAAAAAAGGTGTGTGAGGCCACAAACTTTTGGAGCAAGTGTCTTATAGATTTACAGGTCACTACTCCATTCTTTACTCTCTGTGTCTAAGTGTTGATGTGTCGCATTTATTGCCAAACGCTTAATTGGTGAGATTCTACTCTTGTGTGTCCAGTGTTATTATCTGTCTTACACATTACTTCCACCATTGTGTGTCTAGTGCTTTTATCTGTGTATGTTATCACTACCAGTATTGACTGTCAAATACTAGTAACTGTGGCTGTTGACGCTGTCCATTTCTGAATACAAAATGTAAAGAATGTTTGTGATACACATACCAATTACCGTAGCAACGCTGACGTAGCTAAGAAGCTACATGTGATGGAAAACTGTATGTATTGGGTTATCAATTGTATTATTTCATTGTAAAACTAACATATACATTTCTTGTTTTATGCTATTTCTTAGATTTAATTACTTTTCTTTTTTTCCAGGACGTGTCTGCGGAATCGTAAACTCAAAATATGTACGGGGTAATTTCAAACCATGGAAAGCTCAAAACATCTAAGACTATCAGAACATGGTTGCATTGGCACCTCATGGTTCCAGTTCCCAGTCTGCGCTAGGCGGCAGTGAAGAATGATCTCCGTGACCAAGAGATAGCAACAAGCTGCAGATTTTCACAATCATTCTAACAGAGAGGAACTAACGGAATTCAGCACATTTGCTTTACTGTACTGACTGGATATTTAGTAATATGCATACGTAAGAAAGACTTTCATAATAAAACAGATAGAAACAACGTACTATCGACGTATAAAATTGCCATATTCGATAGAAAAAAGTCTGCATTTTAATCTCTTACAATAAGATGTGTCGTAAAACATATGATTTGCTTACACGAAAAAAGCAGGAAATCTTAAATATTAGTCTGTAGTCTGTTGTTTATTCCTGTATTCGTGCCGTTGGCACAATCATCATTTGGTCTTTCGTCCTCACATTTTTGGTCACACGTTTCAACCCTCATTATGGAGAAAATAACTGGTGTAGCAGATTTTAGTAAAGACCTACTGACTTATAAACAGGTCATGGAGTTTTTGGGGATATCCGCCATAATATGCATTGTCTTCTGTTTCTTCGGAGCGATTGGTAACGTGGTCAACATAAAGACCTTTATTTCTATTGGTGTGCACGATGGGGTCAATGCTTCATTGCTGGCTTTGTCTTTGTGTGATCTATTATTTCTAATATTCATGTTTATCAGAGAGATATTCTTAAAGCTTGCAGTTACTGAACTCGAAAACAGATACAAAATTTGGTTTTATGTGGAGCCTTCTGGAATCTGCCTGTTCCTAGTCAATGTGGAGATTATATTTTATGTCAGTACAAGTTTAATCACCACATATCTGGCTGTTGCTCGTTCCATGTGTGTGGTCAAACCGCTGCATTTTAGGAACGCCTTCAACTTGAGGCGATCAATATGGATTCTATCTGCTTTTTTCGCATTTTCCATTATGAGCTCTATACCAATTCTTGCTAATATGCGAATGCAGAAACATATCGATACCAGAATTAATGGAACAAGAATGGTGTTCTCAATTACATCAGACAGATTATTAGCAAAGAAGGTCGTTGGAGGAATTAGGGATACATTTTTGATCATGTTTACTGAGGTCATCGTCATACTTTCTATTATTATCATGGCTGGTGCTCTCAGAGCGGCATTGAAATTTCGACAACACGCCACGATTGTATCAGTGTCTCAAGGGGAACCAAGCCAGAATTTACCATATTCAAAAATCAAGGGTGAAAACACGGGTATACGTGCGCTAACTCTTGTACGTTTCTTGGTTCAAGTGTTACAGGCCTGTCCGCCTGAGATGGAAATTCTTGACCTTATTCTTCCTTCCCAGAGTTCGTTCGTACCCTTTTTATGTTTAGTGAAAAGCAATCTCGTATAATTGTTTTGTCAAAGTATCCAACTGTAATATTCCAACGAAAACTCAGCAATGTAGAAAAATAAAATATAGTTTATTAACGTGATTTGGAACAGCAATGTCATTGGCACAGTGGTGAAGTACTTATGTCTTTCTTACACAAAGTAGTGAGTATCCAGAAATGAAAATGTAAATCCACAGGAATAATATATCCAATAGAGTAAAATACAAACTTGTCTACTTAAAAATACTTGTCTAGCCTGAACAAAACTTGTCAAGTTAAAAAAAACTTGTCTTGATAATCTCAAAGACGAAGTTCTGTAAAAATCCTCTCGCCTAACGAATCCTAAAATCTGTACAAGCCCTCTCAATCGCCCACGTCTCTTCTTTATATACAGCCCACTATTTTTTCCCGCCAATTTTCACACGATGCTTTATTTTTTACACGGTACCAAACATCTACATTTGCACACGCTTCCTCAGCTTTTCGACTTTTTTCACACAACTCTCATTCTAGCAACGGAAAAAACCCAGATTAGCAACTTCTCCCAAAACTTTCCATTCAATAAACATGCATTTACTATTTTGTTGTTCTGGGACAGCTTCTCTCGAAGCCGTGAACTTTTCATGATACTTTATTTTGTGCACAAATGTCTTAACTGCTTTTAACGTTGTTATTTCTCATTTTATGTGGTTTTTAACACGTATTAATTGTAGTGTATGCCAAGCGGTCACATATTCGACTACATAGTCTTCATCACCCAATAAAAAAGGTTCTGAAAACTTATATAATAAAACCTACTTACATGCAATATAAAAAATATTAAAAAAATATTTTAAACACACGCTTTTAATGCACTAAACACCCAACAATAATGTTTCAAGGAGTTTATAGTTTGCAGTCAAAAAATGTAACATCAAATTGACAAAAAACGTGGGGCGCTTAAGCGCACATCATATATTTTATTCATAAGTGTCTAGTGAAGTATAAAGCAGAAGTTAATTTCATGCAGAACCATCGCCCCACGTTTTTTGTCAATTTGATGTTACATTTTTGACTGCAAGCTATATACTCCTTGACAAATTATTTTTGGGTTTTTAGTGCATTAAAAGCGTGTTTAAAATATTTTTTTTAAATTTTCTTCTTTTTAGTGTTAGAAAAATTATAAACAATATTTTTACTTATTGTAAATCTGGTCTAAAATTTCTTAAGCGATCCATTTCTTTTAGAGCGTCAATATTACATGGCTTTGTGCCTGTTAATTTGGTGCAATCAATTTCTTCAATTTGAAGGCCATCTAGAGATCGAACTCGACTTTCCCTTGATTCATAATTTTATAATTTGGATTGTTTCCCTTGATTTAGCTAGACATCTGTTTGAGTACTGCCCTGTTTAAGCAAAGAAAAAAATAAAGCACACCACGTACTCTTGAATTTTTAATTAACTTGATTATGGCCCCTGATTTGTTACATTTCTTTACGAAAAACTTTAATTACTCATAATGTCATAATTACAATATTAAATTATTAAATAATTGACTGATTATTGTATTGTCATCGGGAATACACAACTATGCCAAGTTTCAGAGCTATTGCTCATCTGGAAGTGATTGAAAAATAGATTTCAAGATTTGAAAGTGACATACAAGTGAAGTTAAATAAAAGCTTGTAAAAATGAAGCTGTCCATGAGTGTTGGCGAAAGGGTGCTGATGTTATATACTCCAATGGTAATTAAGCTTAGTTGATGGGTTAGGTTGGTATATGTGAATGCAAGGTGAGGTGAGATAGTTCTGTACTGTAAACTGCACCACGTGTTTGTGGTTGTAG
This sequence comes from Oreohelix idahoensis, assembly GCA_024509875.1. NCBI lineage: Eukaryota > Metazoa > Mollusca > Gastropoda > Stylommatophora > Oreohelicidae > Oreohelix > Oreohelix idahoensis. The sequence continues at coordinate 242,859 of JAMPIV010001859.1, read as the reverse complement.
GGATCGGGGTATACACTTGTGATCTTGAGTTTTGTTTTTAAAGCTACTTTTTTGTGGTCTCTTCTTCTTCCTTCCTCGTTCGTCCTGAAAAGGACGTTGGTTGCGTTGTGTCTGTTTACGCCGGAGCTGTGATATCTGCACCTTTCGGTCGACACATCCGACTTCAGCATGGCAGTTTTTGGGACCGGGTTTGCCTTCCCTCTGCGATCCCTACTCTCTCAGCCAGACTGCAGTGATGCAGACTGTTTCCAGGACGACCACGTGGAGGTGGAGTAGGGTCTTAGTCAGTTCTGGTTCGCTGACTCTGATGCAAGCAGTCAAGCTATGGGTCGCTGACTGCATTCTCTATTGTTGTATCTTTGGGTCCCTATTTGTGGTCTTACTGTCGTGTGGTAAAACGAGAGGTTGTGATGAGCTGGGGAGAGACTGGTCTGTTGAAGGTCAGGGGTTAGACAGTTTGTGACTTGGAGTTTGACGAAAGTTTTGAAAGCGATTAGACGTGTCGCGTCGAGAGTACCTGTGGAAAAAAACAGCGGGATAAGGAGCGAGGTATTTGTCCTTTACCGTCAGGCAGAAAAGTTGTCTGCTGTCTGGTTGTTAAAGCTGTTAAGGTCAAGGTAGAGTTTTGGATTCAGAAAACTGTTGTAGTAGTTGTCTTACGCAAAGTTTTATTGTATTTTTGATGGTGTGAAGGTTCAGTCGCACTAGATCTAGGGAGTGGGGGATAGTCAAGGAGAATAAACAGTGTTGCCTGGAGCCAAGCTTTTCTCAGCTCAAACCTATCCATCAAAAATGATGCACACCCAACAAGACTGGCGACCAAACCAGGGGATACTGATGGTGTCATAGATCTGGCATTGATTTCTAGTGCTTCCTTTGCACGTTGAGATACCCCCATTATGACGTTGCGGCACATGCTTGGACGGCTGTTTGTTAGACCCAGATATGCGATGATCCAGACAAAAGCTTATATGCGAGTAACCACAGTCAAAAGGCATCCGCTGATGCCATTGTGTACACTGATGGGTCTGTAATCCGTGGTGAGAAATCTGGGTGGGGGCTTCTCTGGTAGAGTAAAGGGCAGAATCATCGCTGAACACAGCAGCGTTTACATGATAACAACCTCCATCATGGGAATGGAGGTAGAGGCAGCTACTGCAGCTTTAAGGTGTATGTCTGAGTCAGGCAGATCAACATGAATGTACTCAGCACTGGGGATTGATTCCTGGCTGCGTTCTTCTGACGTCTTACCCATCGAGACAGAGCGCTGTTGATATCCCCCTGATTAGCTCCCACACCCCTTTTTCGTTCTGTGGATTTTCATTCCTCTCTGAATAGAGAATTTCCTACCACAGGCACATGCAAATTCCAGCCGTTGTTCAGCTCCTGCATAAATGGAAAACCTCCTTAGAAGCCTCGAATCTTCACCAACTGGCGTGAATCTACTGTCTTGTACGCGGCAATGAAAGTGCTGAAAGATTAGTGTTACGTGCAGTTTTTCATAACTGATAATGTAGTCTGTCTGTATACTTGTTATGTCTGAAAATATTTTGAATAAGATGTTTGGGTCTAATGTATTTTTCATTGGAACCATAATCTAAGGGCGAATACTCATCTTTTCCTTTGAGGGAAAGTAAATATGTAGTTTCTCCTCTTAAAAGGTTATACCAGCTGACTGGATAGGTCAGAGGGGATGCGAACTGCGCATGTCCAAACTATCTCTTTCCTAGGCCATCGAGTTGGTCATGGTTTCCTAAAGACAGAGGACCATAATATCACTAAGATACTTAACATCTCTATTCCTAAGACTAAAAAGCAAGTGCAAAGTCTCTTAGGTCTTATACAATTTTATGGACGATTCATTTCGAATCTATCCTCTATCATGGCACCTCTTTCTACACTACTAAAGAAAGGGTCTCCTAATATGGTTCACTGGTCTCAGGAATGCCAATCCTCTTTGGATAAGATTAAAAATTTGTTTTCAACACCACCTATTCTAGTGTTACCTACTAAAGATAAGACATTTTTTCTTCGTAGTGACGTTTCATCCACTGGGATTGGAGCGGCACTAATGCAAGAGTACTCTGGAACTCTGCATCCTGTAATGTATATCTCCAGAAAACTTAATGCTGCAGAAAGGAATTACTCGGTTTTAGACCGTGAACTGTTGGCTATGGTCTGGTCAATTCTCAAACTACAAAGATTCCTTCAAGGCGCACATTTCATAGTAGAAACCGACCAGAAAGCTCTTACGGCTATACAGAGTAAGAATTTGAAGAGCTCGAGGTCTACTCGATATGCAATTGCTCTTCAACCATTTCATTTCTCGGTTCGAGCTATACGTGGATCAGATAATGTGATGGCAGACATTTTGTCTAGCTGCCCACATGATTCCACCTAACTTTTATGTCTTGTACTTCCTAATACGTCTAAGTCTATAATAGTTTCTGTCTATATCAAAATAGGTACACATTTGTAATTTGTAATATAGTGATTGTATCACTACGTAGCGGTTCTTCTTATTCTTCTTTGATCCTTAGCCGCCGACCGTCAAAGCAGTCAGTGGCCATCACGCCTAGTAGCGTCTTGTAGGGCAACAACAAATTGATTCCACTTTGCTCGGTCGGTGGCTATCCTTCGTACAGTGCCCCAACTCTGGTTCATTCTTTGCATCTCAGCCTACACAGTCCTCCGCCAGGTTGTTTTTGGTCGGCCTCTCTTTCGTTTTCCTTCAGGGGTCCATATCATAGCTGTTCTTGTGATGGCATCGGGGTCTCTTCTGAGGACATGACGAACCCAGTTCCAGCGTCTGCCAGCTATGATGGTGTGCATGTCCTCTTGCTTGCTACGAGTAAGCAGATCTTGGTTAGTGATGGTATTCGGCCAAAAGATTCGGTGAATTTTTCTTAGGCATGTTGTGTGAAAAGAGGACAGTTTCGACATTTCCTTCTCTGTAACTCTCCAGCATTCCGCACCATAGAGAAGCACAGAAAGCACACAGCTCTGATATAATCTTAATTTTGTGCTTGTGCTGTATTGGGAGGACTTCCAGATGTTGTTTAGGCTAAAGAAGGCTGTTCTTGCCTTATTCATTCTGATGTTGATGTCTTTGCCTGCCCCGCCGTCTGGTGTTACTATGCTTCCTAGGTATGTGAAGGTATCTGTCTGTACCAATTGCTTATTCCTTACTGATATGGGCTCAGGGTTGCTCACATTGAGCGTCGTGACCTCAGACTTCTTTAAATTGATGTTCAAGCCTACCTGCATTTCTTCTTTTCGTGGAATGTCTGTATTCACATCTAGATCGTTTTCAGCCTCAGGAACATTCAGTTGTGTCTCTGGTGGTTCCTTGTTCAGAGTTTCTCTGAAGTGCTCTGCCCATCTTGTTTCTTGTCCCTCTGCTGTCGTGATGAGATTACCTTGCTTATCTCTTACTAATGTAATATTTTTGCACCTCGTTTTCCGCTGATGAATTTAGTTATTTTGTATACTGTGCTCTGTTCATTTCTCAGTGCTGCCTCCTCTGTCTGTCTTGCAAGATCGTCTAGGAATTTCCTTTTGTTGGCTCGGGTTTGGCACTTAACTTCTTTGTCCAGCTGACTGTACAGTTCGCTATATAGTTGCTTTAACCTGGGGGACTTCGCTTCTGTTTTCTTTCTTTTCATTTCCTTTCTCATCGTTATGGTATTTAAAGTTTCTGGTGTTATCCAGTCTTGCTTCTTCCTTTTCTGGAAACGTAGCGGTTCATTGATGTATATTCACCGCTGTGCTTGATGATTTTTCTTCTTTGTTAATCATAAACTTAAGATACCTAATATGAATTTATTGGATGAAATTTTTGTATGCATTGTGTCATTGCCAACATTATAGAATACGTTGGTTACACCTCCCTGGAAACATTTATACTTAGAGAAACGCTTTCTCTGAGATTATGAGATTATGAGATATATTCTCACCGGTCGCTCCATGAGTCGACTTAGCCTCACATTTGGCGTTATATTTGTTTTTGATACTTTCATCTGCGCATTATTCATGCGTTGTGAGCCTATTGTATGTTGCTCCTAGATGAATGTCAAAAAAAAAAAAGTTTCATTTTTTTTCCCGGGAGGTGTGGTAAGACTGTTACGTGCAGTTTTTCATAACTGATAATGTAGTCTGTCTGTATACTTGTTATGTCTGAAAATATTTTGAATAAGATGTTTGGGTCTAATGTATTTTTCATTGGAACCATAATCTAAGGGCGAATACTCATCTTTTGCTTTGAGGGAAAGTAAATATGTAGTTTCTCCTCTTAAAAGGTTATACCAGCTGACTGGATAGGTCAGAGGGGATGCGAACTGCGCATGTCCAAACTAGGAGTTTGAAGAAGATTTTCCGGCGCGGGAGGCCGTGTTGTCGTTCTGGGTCTGTCAGACGGAATGTCTGATTATTTCTCTGCATTGCCTTTTGGGGGTGGAAACTCTTCCACTGTTACTTAAAGTCCCCTGTGTTGTTTCTGTTCGTCAGGAAGACGACAGTTGTTATGAAGTTGTGTTAGGAATTCGTAGCAAGGTAAAAGATGAAACTTTCACACTTCTTTTGTTCACAGTGTAAGCTGAACGCATTTTGGGTCAACCAGTGACAAGAGCTCACAAAATGGTTGAAAGGCAGAGTATTCTTCTTGTTACGCTCGTTGGAGCCATCTAAGACTGTTTTTTGATGTACGCACAGAAAACCCAGGAGTATAGATAGTATTCTACAACCCGCATGATTAGCGGTATATTTTGAACTTAGACACTTATGTCTACAGAAGAGGAATCCACAGTGTTTACTGTTTTATAGAGGCCTAATATATATATAACTATCTGGAGTGGAAGAACAGATGGGTTATTAGTTATTGCTATTATAACTTTGAAAATGAAAACTCGCCTGATGTACAAGGGAGTTGTATAAGACTATCTTCGAAAGGACAGCCTATCTTCGATACGTCCGATTAGAGGGATGGACTATGCTAATTTCGTCGCCCGCCATGTTTGGGAGGTCGACTTAAGAAGAATGACTTAAGATGAGTCAGAATGAAACTGTTGGATATTTATACAGTTATTTACCCTTTGTGTAATACGGGGTTTTTCTGCTAGTTGTGGAATGAGAGAGAAATTGGAGTCTACAACACTTTGATAATCATATAATTATTGGAACTTATGTACATGCCATTGTAGTGAACTGTCTTCATATCCGCCATGTTCCTGTGTCATGCTTACATGGAGTTGTCTACGTTTTGTTGCTGTGACTATAATAAAGGATGAAAACGCACACAGCTGTTCACCTATATTTTGACTCCATATCTGTAACACGTACAACATATGCTTCCATCAACTCCACATCTACACCTTTCAATGTCATGAACGCCACATACACTCTTGTATGTTATGTGTTGTGATACAAGTCTGCACTGCTACACAGTTTCCACCTTGACGAACTTCCATGTCACACATTCGCGATCAATCATATTACAGCACGATATACCAATCAGTATCCAGTGACAGTACACATAAAGAAATACCAACATCAATCCTTAAAGTACTCAACATTCTCTTTGGTAACAGTGGTGATCAAATACGTGGGTTTACGAGGTGAGACTCTACAAAGACATGATCTTCATCAATTTGCAAAGTACCCGGCGTTGCCTGTGAGACTCTGATTTTCTACGCAGACGTTATTTTACAGAATGCAAAGTACCCGGCGTTGATTGTCAAAATTGCTGTTTGGAAGTTTCATGAACTTTAGTCATTACTGTTATTTTGAAGAACAAGAAACCCGATTCTAACATTGCCACAGTTCCTGAAGCAGAAACAGTAATATATTTTTTCATCGTTGGAACGTCATTGCTAGGAAATTGACTGTTCTTGACAGTGAACAATATAACTATTCAAAAAGTGGCCCATTTCATGTTGTAAACTTGATATACTATAACTAAGCCTTATTTACAACACTCTTCAATCATGCTTTATGTATTTATGTTTATATGTTACATGTTATTTGTTTGTATATTAAATTAGTTTATGTTTCGTGGGAGGTTGGGTGTGTGACTAATAAAAGATATACCACGTGATAGAGGTCTTGTATTAGTGTTCTTTAGGTGCGGTTTTCTTGATTGAAAATCTGCTAGCGACAATTTGTTGCTATTTGTGTTAGTTGTGACGAGGTGTGTTTTTTCTTCGTTGTTTTTGTAACATTTTTCTATTCTTTAGTTTTGATTAAATTTGTTTGTATTTGTAGGTCTACTCTTTCCTGTCATTCAGTTCTATACACCTTTATGTTTATACACTGTGACGTCAGTTGTTTTGTTTACAATTTCGCAGTTATCATCACATCCTTTGTGAGATTTCCTTCAGTTTAGTTTTTTAGTTGACTTCTGCGAATGTTATCGTAGTGTTTTGAATATTTGTCTTCGTATTATTGTTATTGTTTTGTTTGCTATTGGTACACATACTTAGACATACACTATTGACATTTTGATTGAATTTATGATATAAATGTCTGATGATATTGTTATCATAGAATAACCATACAAGTTCTTACAAAAGACTTGTCTTCAAAAGACATTGAAATTAAGGGAGCTAATTATACAAGTTTTTGTTAAAAACTTGCTCCTGTTTGGTTGAAATAAATTAATTTGTTATTTCTGGGATAATAGCCACATATTTTTAAATATTATGGCAACTTTAGACTACTTTATTGAGCAAGGGAGAGCCCTTGGGATGACTCCTGAGGAGTTAAAAGAGTTTGCACTTTCTCATTATGCCAAAGCACAGAAGGAGGAAGAGAAAAAACAAAAAGCGGAAGAAAAAAGATTAGACAGAGAAGCTGAGGAAAAAAGATTAGAAAGAGAAGCTGAGGCTGAACAAAAAAGATTAGAAAGAGAAGCTGAGGCTGAACAAAAAAGATTAGAAAGAGAAGCTGAGGCTGAACAAAAGAGATTACACAGAGAAGCTGAACAAAAGAGATTAGACAAAGAAGCTGAACAAAAAAGACTAGAAATAGAAGCTGAAAATAAAAGATTAGAAGCTGAGGAGAGGAAAATAAAGATGGAACAAAAAAGACTAGAAATAGAGGCTGAAAATAAAAGATTAGAAGCTGACGAGAGAACAACAAAGATGGAACATGAACATCAGGAAAAACTTTTAGCATTTGAGTTAGAAAAGTTGAAATTGACAAACATGGGTAATGTAAATCAGTCATCTGGTGGTAATGTTAAACCTTTTATTTACAAGATCAAGCTACCAGCATTTAATCCATCCAGTGACGATATAACAGTTTGGCTAGATAGATTTGAACGTTCTTGTCGAAATCATAATGTGGATAGATCACAATATGCTAATCAGTTATCAGAGATACTGAAAGGTGACACTCTGACTAGTTTAAGCTTGGTAGAAGAGGCTGACCAGAATAATTATGATGTTATCAGAGCAGCCTTGTTAAAAAATATCAGTTGACAGAGGAAGATTACCGTCTTTTGTTTAAGAAAATGGTACCTGAATCAGGGGTAGAATTCTCAGAATTCATTGCAAGGACACGTCTTACATTTAATCGTTGGATTGAGCTGTCCAAAACAGAAAAGACATATGAAGCCCTTATGGACTTGTTGCTCAGAGACAAGATTATGTCAAGTGTAAATAAACCATTCCTTGAATTCCTACATGAGCGTAAACCCAAGACACTAAAAGAAATGGAAGAATATTGTACCCAATACGTCACTGCACATCCGGACGTAGCTTTTAGCAATGCTAAGGTTAAGGAAAATATGCCCTAATTACTCACACAAATTTCAGGGACCACAAAACAGGTTTGATAAAAAGGGTAACCATAATAGTTATCAAAACCAAGGTAACCAATCATTTCAGGGTTCTTCTGCGAAGAACTGGAGACGAGCCGACAGCCCTCGATTCAGGGGTTGTCACAATTATAGGAATTTCCGCAGAGGAAGTCATTATAGAAACTATCCAAGTTATCCGTCATGGAGACAACAAGATCATAATTCTAGAGATACTCATTATAATGAACATGATAATGGTAACCATGAGAACTATGACTCAAACCCAAATACGGGTTACAATAAAGGAAACAATAATGATTACAGAGGCAATAATAATCGAGGTAGCTCACAATAATAAAAACATAAATCACATTATCAGGCAAACTCTGCACAGCAAGAGTCACATGAAGCCTATAAACAGACTAAAGATAATAATGAAGCTAATAATATGGCATGTTCCGCTTTTGATTTTGGGAGAGCATCTCAGTGCCCCCAATGCAAAACATTATTTGAACCAACTACGGTGTCCACTTTAAGTTGTGGCCATCCTCTTCCCGCTCTTCCTGCGTCAGTAGTGCATGATGGAAGAGGTTCTCTTGTCTTACACAAAGGTTTAGTAAATGACAATCCAGTTTCAGTTCTTTTTGATTCTGGATGCACCACAATTGGTGTTAGGCAGTCACTCGTAGATCCTTCTCGTGCCACAGGAAAAGTAGTCAAATGTGTAACATTTGGCGGCACCTTAGAGAAATATTCTACTGCTATCATTAGGATTGCTACTCCTTTCTTTACAGGAGATGTACACGCATGTCTTCTGCCGAATCCGATCGCTGATCTTATCATCGGTCGTATTCACGGAGTCAAAGAATGCACTCCGCAACAAATTTCCGTTTGGGAAAAACAAAATATGCAAACTGCTAATGCTGTAGTCACTAGAGCTCAAGCTCTTAATATGCCTCAAACTTCATCTACTGAAGATAATGAAGTGCATAACCAAGATGATCCCTTGGTAATTTCTCGTGACTAGTTTATAAAACAGCAAGAAGATGATCCGACTCTAAAGAAACTCTTCACTCTTGCAACAAAAAGTGATCCGAATAAAGATACAAATCGTAAATCTTGGATTACAATGAAGAATGGCGTACTTGTACGTATGGTTCAAGACTCCACTAAGTCAAGTCATTCTCAGATTCTTGTGCCCAAGAATTTGAGAGTTAAAAATTTGCAGCACGCTCACGACTCTCAGTGTGCTGGACATATGGGTTTTCCCCGTACGAAATCAAGAGTTCTTGCGGCTTTCTTTTGGCCATTAGTAAACCAGGACATACGGATTTATTGTCGATCTTGTAAAGTATGTCAAGAGGTCAAATCCAAAGGTCCACGCCCTGCTGCACCTATTCAGGCTGCAGACATTCCTATTCGGCCGTTTCAGAAAATGGCGATAGACATTATTGGTCCGTTTAAGATCAAATCTGCCAGAGGACATCAGTTCATCTTAACGTGTGTGGACATGTGCACACGTTGGCCAGAGGCTATACCTCTGAAGAGCATTTCCACTGCCGATGTTGCAGACGCTCTTTGACTAAGATTTTCTCGTCTGGGATTCCCCGGAGAAATATTATCAGATCATGGCACCCAACTAATATCGGATACCATGTCTCAAGTGATGTCTACTCTGCAGATAGAGAGATCTTTGAGTAGTATCTATCATCCAATGTCTAATGGGATGGTCGATCGCCTAAATAGAACACTCAAAAACTTATTAGGGAAAATAACTGAGGATCATCCTCAAGATTGGGACAGAGTTTTACCTGCAGCCCTCTTCGCTTACAGAGAGGTCCCCAATGAACATACATGATTTTCTTCCTTTGAACTTGTCTTTGGCGCGCCACCGCGCGGCCCTATGTCTTTGCTTCATGATCTCATAACCGCTGATAATATTGATGATGACACGAAATCTTCTTACGAATATGTCATCGCGCTTAGACAAAAGATTATCGAAGCATGCAAATTGGCAACTTCTTCTGAATTTGCTAAACAGAAGGCAAGGCAACTTGCCAATAAGAAAAGAACCTTACGACAACTTTGTCCTGGTGACAAAGCATTTGTTGTGCTACCTTGTAGGGAAAACAGACTTCTTATTTCTTGGAAAGGTCCGTACGATATAATCTCGAAAATTTCAGATGTTGACTATATTGTCGATATTGGCGGGAAGCATAAAACCTTTCACATCAACATGCTTACGGAATTCCATGAACGTCCTGATTATTTACAGCCTATTTTCCAGGCAACGGACGATTCTCCAGTCCAACATGGTCATTACTCATCACTGTCCGTAATACAGGATGAGGAAACAAGTTTTTCGGATGTTAATCTTCCGCTTCCGATGATTCCACTTCATTCTAGTGAATCATGGAAAAATGTTACTGTTTCTCCTGATTTATCTCTAGGAGAACAGCGACAAGTTTCGGTTATGTTACAAACATCTCAGGATGTCCTCGCTGACATCCCTGGACAAACTCATGTCATTGAACATGACATTGTTCTAACTGACCATACTCCTATTAGAGTCAGACCTTATCCTATCCCTATACATTTTCAAGCACAGGTTGAGAAGGAGTTGGATGAGATGATAGTTTAAAAAATAATTGAACCATCCACTTCTGCATATTCTTCGCCGATGGTTATTGTTCGGAAAAAAGATAATAACATACGTCTTTGCGTTGACTATCGCAAATTGAATCAAGTTATGACGTTCGATGCTAAACCTATGCCTTTACTAGAAGAGCTACTTACTAGGCTTTCTAAATCACATTTTTTCACTAAACTTGATTTGTCTAAAGGATATTGGCAAGTTCCTTTATCTGAACGCGCCAAACCTTTTACTGCTTTTTCTACACCTAGAGGCCTTTTTCAATGGAATTTCATGCCTTTCGGCCTTATGAACGCACCAGCTACATTCATACGCATGATGCGTCGAATACTATCTTATCGGTCAGATGCCATTGCATACCTAGACGACATCTGTCTTTTCAGCGATACTTGGGAAGATCACTATTCGGGGTTAGTTGAATTACTGTCTACTTTACGCGAGCATAACCTGACAGCGAAACCCTCTAAAGCCTACATTGGTTTTAGCGAAATCTCTTTCCTAGGCCATCGAGTTGGTCATGGTTTCCTAAAGACAGAGGACCATAATATCACTAAGATACTTAACATCTCTATTCCTAAGACTAAAAAGCAAGTGCGAAGTCTCTTAGGTCTTATACAATTTTATGGACGATTCATTTCGAATCTATCCTCTATCATGGCACCTCTTTCTACACTACTAAAGAAAGGGTCTCCTAATATGGTTCACTGGTCTCAGGAATGGTAATCCTCTTTGGATAAGATTAAAAATTTGTTTTCAACACCACCTATTCTAGTGTTACCTACTAAAGATAAGACATTTTTTCTTCGTAGTGACGCTTCATCCACTGGGATTGGAGCGGCTTTAATGCAAGAGTACTCTGGAACTCTGCATCCTGTAATGTATATCTCCAGAAAACTTAATACTGCAGAAAGGAATTACTCGGTTTTAGACCGTGAACTGTTGGCTATGGTCTGGTCAATTCTCAAACTACAAAGATTCCTTCTAGGCGCACATTTCATAGTAGAAACCGACCAGAAAGCTCTTACGGCTATACAGAGTAAGAATTTGAAGAGTTCGAGGTCTACTCGATATGCAATTGCTCTTCAACCATTTCATTTCTCGGTTCGAGCTATACGTGGATCAGATAATGTGATGGTTGACATTTTGTCTACATGCCCACATGATTCCACCTAACTTTTATGTCTTGGACTTCCTAATACGTCTAAGTCTATGATAGTTTCTGTCTATATCAAAATAGGTACACATTTGTAATTTGTAATATAGTGATTGTATCACTACGTAGCGGTTCATTGATGTATATTCACCGCTGTTCTTTGATGATTTTTCTTCTTTGTTAATCATGAACTTAAGATACCTAATATGAATTTATTGGATGAAATTTTTGTATGCATTGTGTCATTGCCAACATTATAGAATACGTTGGTGACACCTCCCTGGAAACATTTATACTTAGAGAAACGCTTTCTCTGAGATTATGAGATTATGAGATATATTCTCACCGGTCGCTCCATGAGTCGACTTAGCCTCACATTTGGCGTTATATTTGTTTTTGATACTTTCATCTGCGCATTATTCATGCGTTGTGAGCCTATTGTATGTTGCTCCTAGATGAATTTCAAAAAAAAAAAATGTTTCATTTTTTTCCCCCGGGAGGTGTGGTAAGACTGTTACGTGCAGTTTTTCATAACTGATAATGTAGTCTGTCTGTATACTTGTTATGTCTGAAAATATTTTGAATAAGATGTTTGGGTCTAATGTATTTTTCATTGGAACCATAATCTAAGGGTGAATACTCATCTTTTGTTTTGAGGGAAAGTAAATATGTAGTTTCTCCTCTTAAAAGGTTATACCAGCTGACTGGATAGGTCAGAGGGGATGCGAACTGCGCATGTCCAAACTAGGAGTTTGAAGAAGATTTTCCGGCGCGGGAGGCCGTGTTGTCGTTCTGGGTCTGTCAGACGGAATGTCTGATTATTTCTCTGCATTGCCTTTTGGGGATGGAAACTCTTCCACTGTTATTTAAAGTCCCCTGTGTTATTTCTGTTCGTCAGGAAGACGACAGTTGTTATGAAGTTGTGTTAGGAATTCGTAGCAAGGTAAAAGACGAAACTTTCACACTTCTTTTGTTCACAGTGTAAGCTGAACGCATTGTGGGTCAACCAGTGACAAGAGCTCACAAAATGGTTGAAAGGCAGAGTATTCTTCTTGTTACGCTCGTTGGAGCCATCTAAGACTGTTTTTTGATGTACGCACAGAAAACCCAGGAGTATAGATAGTATTCTACAATCCGCATGATTAGCGGTATATTTTGAACTTAGACACTTATGTCTACAGAAGAGGAATCCACAGTGTTTACTGTTTTATAGAGGCCTAATATATATAACTATCTGGAGTGGAAGAACAGATGGGTTATTAGTTATTGCTATCATAACTTTGAAAATGAAAACTCGCCTGATGTACAAGGGAGTTGTATAAGACTATCTTCGAAAGGACAGCCTATCTTCGATACGTCCGATTAGAGGGATGGACTATGCTAATTTCGTCGCCCGCCATGTTTGGGAGGTCGACTTAAGAAGAATGACTTAAAATGAGTCAGAATGAAACTGTTGGATGTTTATACAGTATTTACCCGTTGTGTAATACGGGGTTTTTCTGCTAGTTGTGGACTGAGAGATATATGGAAGTCTACAATACTTTGATAATCATATAATTATTGGAACTTATGTACATGCTATTGTAGTGAACTGTCTTCATATCCGCCATGTTCCTGTGTCATGCTTACATGGAGTTGTCTACGTTTTGTTGCTGTGACTATAATAAATGATGAAAACGCACACAGCTATTCACCTATATTTTGACTCCATATCTGTAACACGTACAACATATGCTTCCATCAACTCCACATCTACACCTTTCAATGTCATGAACGCCACATACACTCTTGTATGTTATGTGTTGTGATACAAGTCTGCACTGCTACACAGATGTCCACCTTGACGAACTTCCATGTCACACATTCGCGATCAGTCATATTACAGCACGATATACCAATCAGTATCCAGTGACAGTACACATAAAGAAATACCAACATCAATCCTTAAAGTACTCAACATTCTCGTTTGGTAACAATTAGCTTCAAGAGCATTTATAGAAGTTACACTGGATGTAGATAAGGGAGAGAAACTGAGGGCAATTAATGATTGCCTATTAGAGAAAAACACTGCAATCGATGAATCATCAAGGCTAAGATTGCTGGAATTTGACATCAAACTTAAAACCAGCAGAGATGATGCATCCGGCGTGCATACAAGCAGCGCGCAACAGGAACAATTATCATTCATACCCTTCGACATTTGTTGAGGGAGACTGAGCACCTATGGTTTTGCGCGGAGTGCAATGGCGTCGATTCTGATCAACAATACCATTAAAGATCAGATGCACTAGTAATCATCTCTGTCATTAGTTTCACGGTGACAGAAGCAGTTTTCCTTGCAGTTATCACCGGTTGTGTACTGGTAGTTTCTGGAGTTTAAATGTGATTCTCTGAATCTATTGCTTTTGTACAATGCGATGTCATTACACCGTGTGTCAAGGTTGAAACTTCACAGCCCTTGAATTGATTGATTTATACATGTAGTGTATTTTGTCGAAAATTTACTTATACAACGTTTAAAGTGTTATATACTGTATATGTATTGGTGGAAACAGCGAGTGTGTAGCTTTTGTACTTTAACAGCAGCAATAAATCCTAAACTGTCCTATAAAAATTCTAGAAAGAAACACATTATCTGAATAAATGAGAGGAGAACAATATTCACACGTCAAACGTCACACGTAGATGGGCTGTACACGAAAGACAAGATCCAGGGAGTCTTTTACTTCTTCTTTGGTCTTTGGGCGCTGACTAACAAAGCAATCAGTGACCATCACGCCTGGTGGCGTCTTGTAGTGTAGCAACAAACTGTCCCCACTTTGCTCGGTCGGCAGCCATCCTTCAAGAGGTGACCCAGCTCTGGTTCATGCGTAGCATCTTTGTCTCCACTTTTTATCCGCCAAGTAGCTTTTGGCCTGCCTCGCTTTCGCTTTCCTTCTGGAGTCCACAGCTTAACAGTTCTGGCGATCCAGAGCATGTATAGATATAAACAGTTCAACCAAGGAGGGAATTGCGAAATAAAAGGGTGACGGAGGTAGACTCCAAGGTGGAATCGTTGGCTAGGACGATGCCTTAGGGCAACTATGAAGAAAGAATATAGCACAGAAAAACTGAACAGATGTATTGACTGAACCACAGTATCTGAAAAGATCACTCGACACTATCTGCTCGCTGAAATGTGTAAATAATTTTCAATTGTTTTTCGAGTGCGGAATAACTTATATGAATTAGTTGTGATCTATATATACTTATATGATTTAGCGATCATTACGTAACGGCAGTCAAAAAGAAGAGATCGTAACTTAGCTATATTATGGCGTTCTCAACTCCACTTACCGATCAAAGACATTACCATTGAATTCTGGAAACTGTTCGACCAGGCATAGCCGCGAACTCTATACTCTCTTGCTTTCTATGTATTCTCTTGGCTTAGTCGTTATATCTAAAATGAGACAGAAAACTTGGGGCTCCTCACTTTGATGAGAACTAGAGGTGTACGAAGAGCAGCAATTTAAAATAAAGGGTGGTACTTGTGATTGATGGGGACTGCTGTAAACTGAAATCTCATCAACGCATAGTTAAAGTTTGTTGTACAATATGGTAAACTATCCACTGTCGGCTTTAAAGTACCGTCCAAGGACGTAGATATAAGTCAAGATGAACTTGATTACGCGGAAATAATAGGTATGACGGGAGTAATATTTTTAATAAATGTTAGGAAGCACGCAGAAGGTAATCTTGCTCGTTGCTGCTCTGGATGTGTAGTGATGATGCCGCTGGAGACAGGAGTCCTTGCTTGAAAAGGCTGATAACGGTAGTCTCCATTGTAGAGGTTGTTGTCAACAGAGGTATCGCTAATCGGTCGTTAGTTAAGGTAGATTTCTGCAGAATTTTGTTATCTTCATTAATTTCATTAGTTCATTTATTCATTATCTTTCAGATTCCCGCTCGGCTTAAGACTTCATCAAACACAAGCCACGCTTTCCTGTCATGCGGCATCGGTTCAAGGTCTCTCTCTAAATCTTTTATATTCCATTATGTTTATGTATAATGCCCTTCTCCGTGTTTTTTGTTTGTTTTTTGTTTCCCTCTATTTCACTTACCCGTTGGGATTCGAGAACAAGGTTTGCCTTGTAACGTTATCAACTAATTTTCTCAATGATTTGAGAATCACAAATATACCACCTGGGCCAGAGGGGGGAATAAAGAATAGTAATACATACTGTAACATACCAAGCACATTGTAGATAGCGATTAAGGAGGGCTGGGCATGCGGGCAGCATAATATGTTCTGTAGAAAATTAAAACCAAACAAATTGTAACAGCTATGACCAGGTCATTAAACGCAAATACTATGCTACCTTTCTGGAGGAATAAATCCTCTTATCAGACGACCACGGCACTGGGATTTTCTGCAGGGTTATTTACACTAAAGCTCGAAACTTCTAAATCCTACAGTTATTAAACTACTGTTTGGTGCCCTCTATTCATCTATTGACATCTCTTATCATCATCATCATCATCATTATTATCGGAGTTTGACAAGCTTTTTACTCTTTGAAAAACACGAGTTGTGGAAGTTGCACCAAATAGTTATATCCAGTGATCTATTGAAACACTTAAAACGGTGGTTTTAGAAACATTTAGGGAACTGTATTTAAATGGTTTCTAACTTTCGTATTAAATTTAAGAGAATTTAGCTCTGGGGCACGACATTAATGTATTTTATTCAAAATTACTAACTTTGAGATACTGATACGATGGTATGCGAAGCTATAGGAAATATACTATGCTGACAATTTAGTAAACTATTTTTTTTTCTGGTCAGAAATTATTTTTGTTTCCTTTTATGAATTTATTATTTTTACGGTTATTATTTTTAAAAAATACTCACTATAATAAAAATAATCCAGGCAATAGTAAGTCAAAACACCTTTTTAACAGCGGTATAAGGTTCGAATCGCCAAGCTACCTCTCGCTCGAACAGATCAAACGGAATGGCGTCTAACATTTAAATGTGTTTCAATAGTGTGACTAAAATATACAAAGTTCAGCACGAAAGAAAACCAGGTTTCATTCCTGATGTTTAAACAGAGTTACTTTTATACTGCCTGGCTACACTCAACTTAACAACAACAGACAGGCGTAATAATGCAATCGAGTTGTAAATGTTTTAAAATTGATTCTTTTCTGAAGCATCTAACATTGTAAATGAGAACTATCGTGTACATGATTCGGCAAGTTGTTGGTGTAGTTGAATTTACACATCATACTATCTGAACACGTGAAGACAGCATGCAATTATCGTTTATTTGTAATATATAAACTTCAGAAAAGATACCAAATTATTAACATCCATGAGCAGAATTGGATGGACATATATGTCTCGGGTTTATCGAAAATAGTCACAGAAGATAACACATGTGACACATCATTGATGCATGTTTTAATATAGTATTACTCTCGTATGCTCTTAGCCAAACGTCTTCACTACTTTCAGATTCACTTTTAGCTTATGTTTTACCCATGACGTGGGTGAAGTATGCATCCGGGTTATGGCAGTCAGTATTGGAATCCTAGCAATCTGGAATAAAACAATGTGTCAAATATTTTGATGATTATTTGTAGACAAATATAAATAGAAAAATATCAATACTTAATCTTGCAACAATAAGTAAGTTCTTGATTTCTCTTTATATGTTAATCCTTTAATTTCATGTAGAGATGTTAAGGATAGATTTTGGGTAATATATTGTTAAAAATTCACGCTACTGATTCTATTCAACAAACCGGTAAGTAAACTAGTTTTCTTCTTTTTGTTTTGTTAGTTGACATACAAAGAATAGTACAAATATGTGCTACTGTATTTGCATCTAATTTTATTTCAAATTATTAGTTAACCTAAAGTAGAACAGTCCCAACTAAGATGGTTTGGCCATGTCTGCAGAATGGGAGAAGATCGGCTACCACGACAAGCATGGGAAACAAAGAGCCAGGGATCCAGACCCCCAGGACGACCCAGAGTCCGCTGTGAGGACAACATTAGACAATCTTTAAAGGACCGAGGACTAGAATGGAACCAGGCCAGGAGGAAGACAGCCGATAGGATAGGCTGGCGCTCTCTCTTCCAAACTTCTACACCTCACGGTAGAAGGGGAACGACTAAGTAAGTAAGTAAGTTAACCTAAAGGAAAATGCAAATTGGGTCTGAAACTCGCGATTGGGTCCATTTTCCTGCAATACGGGTACAGCCGAAAATGGCGGTCAAATTTTAGTTCGCGTAACTCTCTATACATCAAGAGGCTCTAGATTGGAGGCACGTTCCGTATCCTACTAGTGACAGGCGGTTGCTACTCGTGTAGACTGTAGCGGCCAGACCGTTCCTCTGACGTCCAGGCTGGGTCTTGCTGCATGGGCAACAGCTCGATCTACAATTTCCCAACCTCGTGCCACCGAAAGTTATTTCGGGAGGTACGCTCCTATGGTCAGTAATGACTGGAAGGGAAGATAGATATATTTACCCTACTATTAACTGTGGAGATGAAGAAGGCCTAATGATTGAGGCTCGTTATTGACTGACGTAACTGGTTATCACATTTATTTGTTTTCCTGCCATATACTATGCCATGTATATATCTTGATGGATGTCGTCCTGTGATGAACGTACAATAAATGTCAACCATGTCTTCCCGTGGACCTGTTCACCTGCCGGCTTTTGTTGTATATGCTGACCATAATTGTCCTGTATGAAAGCCTGCAATCATTCGCATATCCAGCATGATCCTCTATATTTTTCCCAGCCGTAACAAGTACAAAGGGCGGCACTATTGTTCGTGTCCTTCTTTCCAGCTCATCCTTGAGGTTCTGGTTGACGTGATTGCCCAGGGGTGCTATCGAAGTATTTGGCACCCGGAGCAGATCCTTCCTTTGGCACCCCCGCATAACTAAACATAGAAAAATATATTATTTCTGCAAGTAGATATTTAAACAATACAGTACTGTTATAATTATATTATATGGTTTGGTTTGGTTTGGTTTGGTTTGGTTTGATTTGGTTTGGTTTGGTTTCATTTTAAGGACCATCTTCATTGCACACATACAACTCCATCAGTGCTCCGATCTTCTCCCTTAGACCACACAAGGAGGATCTCAGCACAGTTCACGAACTCCATAGCACCGGCGAAAATCCCAGTGAGTATATATAGGAATCACACATTCTATAGATATTTTTGTGGTGGGTAGGTTTCTAATTTTTAAATTTTGCCAGGACAGCGGCATGATAGGCCTACGATTTCCAACTGCCGTGGGATTTCTAACGTGCACAACTTGCACACGGGGCTTCCTAGTTTTTTCGCGCTTATCAAACTATTTATTTATTCAGTTTAAAAATAAAAAATTTTGTGTATAAATGTGTCATTAACAATTAACTTAATCATTAATAGTATCATCAACGATAATACGAACAAAACATCAACAACAGAAACACAAATATAAAAACTGAAGCATTGTTTTTTTAAAATAAAAACACAAGTACTCAACCTACCAGAAGAAGTATGCGTTAGTACACCATTTGTGCAGAGATACCTGACGCACGTTCCAGACATAACCACAACGTATGTGGCTCCATCGCTGATGATTATGTTTTGGAAAGCACAAGACTTGGCGGCTAGAGACATGGAAACGAGCTTTATAACAATCTACTCACCAACAGTCAATAACATTGAAAACTAAATTGACTATGAAAATCTGTCTGTGCTTGCCTTAGTAGATGCCGCAGTGAGTGGAAAAAAATGAACGAAATAAAATTGTATCCAATAAGGTTGAGACAATCAGGCAAAGTGGTTTCATAAAATTTCCGAACTGAATTCCAAGCAAACTACACACCAACAGTCAATACGACTGAAAGCTAGGTAGACTACTAAATTATGTTTTCTTTAGTAGTTGCTACAGTGTGTGGAAACCTGAATGAAAGAAAATTATTTCTAATAGGTTGAGAAAATCAGGCAAAGTAGCCTTATTACATTTCCACACTGAATTCCAAGCAAATTAATGGCAATATAAATGGTATTAACAACTATTGTACATGAAATTGCTATATAACAAACAACTTTACTATCAACGAACATTCAATGATGTATGGCAAGCTAAATATTAGTGAAAATAACTACATCGTTTGGTGATTGAGAAACCCGCCACTAAAATATGCGAAATTTAAGTTAATTCTCCCACAGTCCGAACCTTGTTATCATTCATTCTTAAGTTTGTAGAACCCATTTCTCCTTATAAGCATATAGCCTACTAAATCGTGACTTTTGTTGTGGTTTTCAGGTAGCGAAAATTACTCTACTATCTTTTTTCAGAAGGTAGCGAAAACTACTCTACTATCTTATTTTCTCTAAAACCATAAGTTAAATGAAGGTTTATTTATAAACACTCACCTTGCGCAAGGTGGAAACCCGTGATGGACATGATTCCCACAACACACAGAAAACTGACCAACACGCTTGAAGGAATTAAGAGAAAGAGAAGGAATTAAACGGATGTATAAGCTTTCATAAAACGTGATCTCGTACATTAAAATGACAGAACACCAGCGCAATTTACTCTTTCAAACAATCAAAGAACGTCTTCGGTTGCTAGAGGTAACATGGTTACAGCTTTGTCCCTCTGGTAAAGGTAGATGTAGTGAAGTGTTAGAGACTTCAAGGTAGTAGGTCCATCATCGAGAGGTGGGGTGACCAGTTCCTTTCCTCGCTGCCTTTTCCTTCCCTAACTCAAGGAGTAAAGTCGGGTACCCATTTACAGCTGGATAGACTGGGACGTGTCGATACCGTGAATCGAACTCGGCACCTTTACCGCGAGAGAACAGTGCCCTAACCACTCTGCCTATCGGACGCTCGATCCTCTGGTATCGACTTCTATTAATATACTCGTATATTTACGTAAAACAAAAGAGACCTCTATATTATAATTATAAAAGTCTGGGCAAGTTCATGACCTCACTGCTCCCCTATGCGTTATTACCTTCAGCAAACTTATGCCAGACCTCTTTAAAGTGTCACCTGCTCTAGGTCTGTCCATGCTTTCTTCATCATTTTCATATTTGTCTCCAGTTCTCTTCTCCGTACGTTTTTTATTTGTCACTACCATTGCTCCTACACTGAGAATTTCAGAACAACATGTTTCCTTAATGTGTGTTCTATCCATCGCCAGTGTCATCTTCGCATTTCTCGTTCACTGGCACGTTTGTGGTTCTTGTCATCAGTTCTGCACTGACAAATCTTGTTGTATGATTTCAATTCTTTTATTCTACGTAAGCATCCATTTATGGCAGTATGTAATTTCTTGGTTGTTGATTTTGTTTGTCATTGTTCTCCAAATTTAGAGCTTTAAAAAAATACTGACGTGACGCTTGAGTTGAAAATTCCGATTTTTGTGTTGTAAGCTTTCTTTTGACTTGCGCACATTTCCCAAATGCCTGTCGTATTGTTTTGTCAGTGTCCGTCCCGGTTCTTGTGTGATTATTCACCGGGAAATTAATTTTGTGGCAATTTATAACCCAAACCGAGCACCGTACTTTTTCTTGACTGAAAAAGGGAGGGCAAGTTAAAAATAAAAAGTGCGTTCCTCAGAATTCTTAGTTGACACGAACTGTGCGTACAGTTTTACCCTTCGTCAGCCCTCGCCCCTCCTCAGCCACAGTTACAAACAGGTGACAAGGACAAGGGTAGTCATGTAGCATATTCTGCCGTAGCGGAGTGAAGTGTTATAGACTTCGATGTACTGGGTCCCAGCTTTATGAGGTGGGGTGGCCTGTTCCCTTCCTCGCTGCCGTTGCCTTCTCTAACTAAAGATCAGAGTCAGGTACCCTTTTACAGCTGGTTAGACTGATGCGTGACACAACCAAGCTTTGAACCAGAAACCCGGTAACTTATTGCGGTAGTGGAGTGTTAGAGACTTCACCATACTAGATCGCTGCCGTTGACTTCTCTAACTGAAGATCAGAGTCAGGTACCCTTTTACAGCTGGTTAGACTGATGCGTGACACTACCAAGCTTTGAACCAGAAACCCGGTAACTTATTGCGGTAGTGGAGTGTTAGAGACTTCACCATACTAGGTCCAGCATCGAGAGGTGGGGAGACCAGTTTCCTTCCTCGCTGTCTTTTCCTTCCCTAACTCAAAGTTAAGTACCCATTTATAGCTAGGTAGGCTGGAGCTGTGTGCATTCAGACCCGCTAATATTAGGATGCATGTCAAAGTATACAAGACGTTGTAGCCTGGTAATACCCTCGAGAATCATCAAGTGCTACATATATTCTTCATCATTGTGTAGTTTAGAAACATGGACAATGAACAAGCAGTTAGAGGAAAGAATTGAGGCATTTCAGATGGGGATGTACAGAAGAGTGGGGTGCGTCTCATGGATAGAGAGGAAAACAAATAAAGAGGTCACAGACAGTCTTGTTGTCTCTTCCCCCCCCAAAAAAAAAAAAATAAAATAAAATAAATTGATGATGATGATGATAACTAGCAATTCCCTACACTTAAGGGTCTTTCATATTTGGACATATATAAAAGACCCTTAAGTCTAAGGAATTGCTAGTCATCATCATCATCATCAATTTTTTTAGGGGGGGGGGGGAAGGGTGGGGGGAGGGGGGGAAGGGGGGGGGGGGGAGAGACAACAAGACTATTCATCATCATTGTGACAGACAACTCATCCGTCCCTGAATTTGTTAGATGATGGTAGAACCCTCTCATAACATCGGTACCCCTGAAGCGTTGGATGATATAGTACGACTTTCGTAGCGACCCCTTGGATAACATCAGTGCCCCCGAATATTGTAACCTTTCGTCAAAACGGGATTTTTCTTTTCACCTGGACTCATTAGCTATGCAACCGTTCCACACGTTTGCTGATTAATATGTGGACAGTTTACCTACCGTTCATTCTGGTCATTGCATTGATTTAAGGAGAGATTAAATCACGCCCGCGGATATCTCTTGAGCAATCCTATGCAAGTATTTTCATTAACTTGGCCAGTGGAGGGCGTTGCCAGCATCAAACGATAGTAGTGACCACGATCAAAGACACTGGGGGGAGATCTCAGGAAGGACTGGCGGCATGCTATCAAAGGCAGTAGTGGTCCCTGAAACGAGCGACGCAAGTTTCCTGCAGGTATTTCGCATCTCGGTGTTAAACACGAAACCGATCGCAGTAGGAGCGAATGGGAAAGCCGGCGCAAGCAGCGAGCAAAGATACGAGAGACCAGGGGCGGCTTCTCTCTTTAGTCTGGCGGTCAGATCCCCAAAAGTCTTCTGAGATAAAAAAAAAGGTGTCAAAATTTCACATGTCCCCCCAATCTTGCATTCCAGTTGTAGATATACAGACCATGAAGAAATGCATGTTATCACTCGTTGGCCAGAACTTGACAGAAGCACTAGCGATATTGAAATCTTGTTATAGATTTTCCCCTGGATTTTCATATATATTTGCAGTGAATTCTATTCTGTGCAAAATGGTAAAATATAACTGTGTCTAGTGATCAGTGGTCTAGTTCATTCATTCTATTTCACTGGATATTGTGTTAATTTAAATTTATTAAATTAAACCATCTCAATAGTTCCCAGTTGTAAATGTAATGTTATACCTGTTATATTATTTCCAAAAATAATAGAGGCTTAAATGCTAAAGTAACTTTTATAGTCGCGAAGGAATTTATAATTAATAAATTTAGTTAAGTCCTATATATATAGATGTGGGTTTTAACCATTAGAACTCACGCAGTGTTTATTAAATACAGAATTAAATACGTGAGGGTATATATATATATATAGATAGTCTTAACGGGAAATGCATCGCGCTTTAGAATGTTATTTGATTTTTCGGTATATTACATGGTTTTTTTCTTCCTACAGAGTGATCGTAACCTTTACAATCCCAGCAATAGAGAAATCATACAGAGTCCTTTTCAGACTCGGTTCTTAACTTCCAGATATATTGATGGAACATTTTTAAATATAATTCTTGTGGCGGTCCGATGCGACCTAGCTATCAATTACATGAAAGAAAGCACCCCAAGAACTTTTTTTAATAAATCATCAAATTTTATTACAATCTGTAATATAAACTGGAAGATGAACAGTGCCAGTAGCGATAATTTATTTACTGCTCTACTGTGAGAGAATACATATTTACCTGACTGTGACTGAGCCTAATTTTTCCTCACTGGATTTAAACCATACCGGTCAGTTGCTATCATCACGCCTTGAAGGAATTTTACCTCCAGCAGCAAAATTAAAGAGACCTCATTTTTACCCCTGTATTGAATTGTGTCAGTGCCATCCCATTGACTCATTTTCATATAATAAAACATAAGAACTCTGAGTCTTCAAGTCCGGCGATTAGTGGGAATATTCGCTATCAGCAAACCTCGCTACATCTGGGGCGGGACATCGAAGTACTAGACATTTTCACGTGTCAAGAGTAATTGTTGTTTATATAATTCTATGGATTGTCTGATGCTGCAATCGGTAAGTGTGTGTGTGTATGTGTGTGTGTATGAGTGTGGATCCTCACGCGCGTGCATGAATGACAGGAAATCTAATTGTTTTTGCAAACCATTTGTTAACTTGCCTACCGGGCAATACATTTTCTGTATACTCCGCATTGTTCCTTTAAGTGGGATATTTTGTTAACTCTGTTTAACCCCCTCCCTTTCAATTGCTTAGTAAAGGGAAGAACAATTTGGGATAACAGGTTTTTTTCTACCAACCATACCTAGTATTGTAACCCCTCTTTCAGAGTAATTAACTTCACTGTTAGGTTACATTACCTATGTTCCTGATAACTATCTATCTTTGGACTGGGTTCATCTTTGTCTAATAAGCGGGAAGGGCCTAGTCGATACCAATCTTCTTCACCCCCTCCCCACCTTGTTATTTGCATTTTCTGTACTTATGATAATTTTATGTAACACTTGATATTTGTTTGTGATTTGATTTTTTTGGTTAATAAACATCATAAACCTAGTTAGCACTGTGTTGGAAATACCCAAAGCCCAACATTTCCCCTATTTGTTTAATATAGTTGTATCCACGTGCGTCTGTGTGTTTGAAGCACCAAATCGGTGTGAGCGCAGGTGTGTGTCTGGAAACTGGCAAATAATTGTTTGACCAGGAGATTGAGAGAAACGATTTGTCGTAAATAAGTCTGTCTTTTCTCTCCCCAGCACACTGTGAAGCAACTAGTTACTCTGTAACCTTTTCTATCACTGAGCTTTCATCATCATTCTCCACTCTAAACCGGACCACTATTTCTAAGACTCTTTCTCTCAAAATAAATTTACGACAATCATCAGACATATCAATATCTTAGATCGGCTGGAATGGAGGTTGAACGGGACGCGCCTCGCCAAAACGAGACAAATATTCGAGTAAGTTGTATTTTTTCAGTATTACAAAAATTAAGGAGGAAAAAGGGGACGGGGTGGGTAAGAGATTTGTGACGTCTTTTTGTTGCGTGCAAAATGTGACTCCACAACTCCACGGCCTCGGCCTTGACACTGCGATTGGATTTGCCGAACTGTAAAAAAGTACGGTGCTCGGTTTGGGTTATAAATTGCCACAAATTTAATTTCCCGGTGAATTATATTGTTTCCTGCATTTATTCTCATTATCTTTCTTTCTCCCCATCGTACTGTCAGTCTCACATGCTGTGATCTCTTATCAAAGCATTCTCATGCTGTCTTGCATCTGATTACGGTTATGGGACAGAAGAGCAAGGTCATCTGCAAAATTTAGATAGCCAAGCTGTTTACTGAGAGTCTACTTAATTCAATTTCTGTTGGATGACATCGATGTTTTTATAAACAGTCTATAGCCAGTAAGAAGAGATATTGTAATTAGAGGCATCCCTTTCTCAATCCATTTCAAATCTCAAACGGTTCGATACGTTGTTGTTTATGAGGAATTCGGTATGCCATGTCTTCATATGCTTTCTTTATTAACTAAATTGTCTTCAGGGGACACAATAATGCCTCATCAGATTCCAAAGTGATTCTCTGTCAACACGCTGCTACATTCTGTGGTAAAATATTGAAGATCTACTTAATACATACGTCGTCTATTATGGAATATGATTTATAATAATGATTTTTTTACGTACTGCTGGCGATGTAGGTTGTAATGTATTAAAAGTGTAGTTCAAATTTAAACAATGCATTCTTATTTTTTCGGTAATCTGATACTTACTTACGTAGTCGTTCCCCTTCTACCGTGAGGTGTAGAGGTTTGGAAGAGAGAGCGCCAGACTATCCTATCGGCTGTCTTCCTCCTGGCCTGGTTCCATTCTAGTCCTCGGTCCTTCAAAGATTGTCTAATGTTGTCACCCCAGCGGACTCTGGGTCGTCCTGGGGGTCTGGATCCTTGGCTCTTTGTTTCCCATGCTTGTCGTGGTAGCCGGTCTTCTCCCATTCTGCAGACATGGCCAAACCATCTTAGTTGGGACTGTTCTAGGTAATCTGATACACTGAGTTTATTATAAAAATTATTTCTTTATTTCTTTCTTAATCTCTTTAGGTTTTTTTGTCTTTTTGTTTACGGAATATGGAATTTACGCGCTATTGTCACGTTTCGCTCTTTTTCTTTCTCTTTCCCTCTGTCATTCCCATTCACTTGTTTGTAATATTTTGATCTCACTGTAATTTTCTGTGTTTGTTACATGATTTAAATTTCATTTTCCTAATTATTATTGGTATTTTGAAACTTTACAGAATAGGAAAGCACCCAGAGGCGGATCTACTAATAAGCTAATGAAGCTCGAGCTTCAGGGCCCCCAAGTCCAGTTTTATCTATAATTCGTTATCCCGCTAAACTTTTGTTTTTAAAAAGGAGCCCCTTCAAGAGTTCAAGCTTCAGGGCCCCCCAAATGTAGATCCGCCACTGAAAGCACCTATAGAAATTAGGAACATTGAAAAAAAAGAGGAAATCCCGAGACCTGTGAACAGTAAATAAGAAATACACTTAAATTAATATGAAACAAATATCAAGGTATGTTATAAGGCACTCGTAGGAAATAAAGAAGTAGAACACTAGACAACAGAAAAACAACAGACATGAGTGGCTTACCCAGGATTTGAACCCTGGACCTTCCGTGCGACAACACCGCCTAGCTGCGAACATTAAGAAGTAGAAAACTAGACAAGAGAAAAGTAATTGAAGTGATGGCTTTCTGTGAAATCGAACCCAAGACTCTCTGAAAGGAATTTCGTCGCCAAGGGAGGGAATCATGACTAAATTTGTCTGGCAGTGTGGTTAGTCACGATGCACTCCCGTAGCGCAACAATGGCGTCGTACGAATCACCGTGAGATCGCTGTCACGGTAAACATATAACTTATTTTACTTTGTTGTTGTCTGGTTTTCCACTTTATTTCTCACCAGTGCCTGTAATATACCCGTTTATGATTATTATGTATCCATAGAAGTTTCATAGTTTCTAACAAACTGGTACACTAATGCAGCAAAAGTTAAATCTTCAGTACTAGAGAACAGACAAAACACAGCTTACCTTCGGAACATTTTGTCACAAAGTGAACACGTACTCGAGATAACTCATGTTCTTATCACCCTTGATGTACAAGTAATTGCATTTTAATTTATTAATTTATTTTTTTTAAACAGTTTTCTCAATTTAAAAAATACAACCACTGATTTCCTTTTTTTTGGTTTAAGTAAGTCGGGTCCACGCTATCACAGACATCGTGCTAGGATCTTTTCACGATTGTTTCTGATAAAAGTAAGTTTTTTACTTCTAATGTGATAGTTTGGTTCAGTTCTTCATCGCACACGGACAACGCCATCAGTGCTGCAATCCCATCCCTTAGATCATACAAAGAGGATCTCAGCACAGTGCACGAACTCCGTAGCACCGGCGAAGATCCTAATGTGTATATACATGAATCACACATTCTATAGTTTTGTTTCCGTTAGTTTCCTCATTTTTAAATTTTGGCAGGAGCAGTCGTATGGCCTACTCTTTACGATTTCCAGCTGCCGAGGGATTTTTTAACGTGCACAATATTGCGCAAGGGACCTCCTATTTTTTCGCCCTTATCCGAGAACGCTAGATCCAGGCGGAGTACGACATCATTAGGAACACTGGTTCTGAAAATTTGTCTTTCAATTATATTCCCTGTACTGGGTGTGAACCCGGTACCTTTAGAATTAGAGGCAGACGTCATGCCTCTTATCCCCCCCCCCCCCCCCCCCCCCCCACCCCCTGTGATAGTATAATTTGTAAGCTCTGCGATAGTCATTTGAAATATTCGACGTGGGTCAGTTTTCTAACGAACTGATCTCTGCAGCAACATTCAGAGGAACACGACAACAATTAAAAAAAATAGGAAAATATATTCCTTCTTCCCCCTTCCCCTGTCCCCCATCATTTTCGGTTGCACTGCTTAAGAAGCATGGAACCACCACTACAGCTGGTTCACCTGCAGGAAGCCTGAACAAAGTAGTCACATACCCTTGTAATAAACATGAACAAAGCTGTCACATACCCTTGCCGGAAGCCTGAACAAAGTAGTCACATACCCTTGCAGGAAGCCTGAACAAAGTAGTCACATACCCTTGCAGGAAGCCTGAACAAAGTAGTCACATACCCATGCAGGAAGCCTGAACAAAGTAGTCACATACCCTTGCAGGAAGCCTGAACAAAGTAGTCACATACCATTGCAGGAAGCCTGAAAAAGCAGTCAAATACCCTTGCAAGAAGCATGAACAAAGTAGTCACTTACCCTTGCAAGAAGCCTAACAAAGTAGTCACATACCCTTGCAGGAAGCCTGAACAAAGTAGTCACATACCCTTGCAGGAAGCCTGAACAAAGTAGTCACATACCATTGCAGGAAGCCTGAAAAAGCAGTCAAATACCCTTGCAAGAAGCATGAACAAAGTAGTCACTTACCCTTGCAAGAAGCCTAACAAAGTAGTCACATACCCCTTGCATGGAGCCTGAACAAAGTAGTCACATACCCTTGCAGGAAGCCTGAACAAAGTAGTCACGTACCTTTGCAGGAAGCATGAACAAAGTAGTCACATACACTTGCAGGAAGCCTGAACAAAGTAGTCACATACCCTTGCAGGAAGCCTGAACAAAGTAGTCACATACCCTTGCAGGAAGCCTGAACAAAGTAGTCACATACCCTTGCAGGAAGCCTGAACAAAGTAGTCACGTACCCTTGCAGGCAGCCTGAACAAAGTAGTCACATACCCTTGCAGGAAGCCTGAACAAAGTAGTCACGTACCCTTGCAGCTTTGGTTCTTGTAGCATATTTGTTTTACATGATACAGTTGCTCGCCTCATGCACAGCCCCCAAATTGTACGACATGCGTGAGGTTGCTGTAGGCTTATTTCATCTTGGTCATAGCAAAGCCACCGGGACAAAGCCATCAGTGGCGTATTCTCTATGTGTGCTGTGCGTGCTGCGCACACCTATGCCCGAAGGAAAATAAAAATTTAATGTATTATTCTATAAAATATTTCTCTTATAATGTTCTGCTTTCGGACCGCACGCATCAGGATAACGGATTTTCCCGCATAGAATCTACGAGTATTTCCAGTTTCAGTTTCCCAGACGCGTTTTATAGTGCAGTTTTTTTGGTTGGTAGCAATCGCCCGAAGTTTCTCGGGTAATTCCGTCACTATGCGTGCTGCAACTTTAGGTTTTACGTTTGAAGACTGGTTTGTGTGGATCGGGGTCATGGCCAGATACGTCAATACAATACGAACATGCGTGCGGTGGTCTTGCAGCTCTCGAGTTGTAAAAATCGGCTGTGTCCGTCCAGTGTTTTTTGTGATTAATTTTTGTTAGTTGCCGGGAATGCAGATTATTACAGTGACAGTGAGTTTCAAGTTGTAAGTTAATTAGTATTTCGGAGATAATTGACATATCCCCTAATAACTATCGTTGCGTAATTGAATATAGTTGGTTTTTAAATTAAGAGGGGAAGAAGTTAAATAGTAGGCGTACATATTCATTTTAAGTAGCAGCACGCCTAGCTCGCATTACCAGGATACGCCACTGAAAGCCACCGGGACAAAGCCACCGGGACAAAGCCACCGGGAATTACCTCCCACTCCCCGTAAATTTATATCTGATATACTCACATTTTGTTCAGCCAGTGTCAAACCACGCCTCTTTGATGAATTAACCCTCAAACTTTAATTACTTGTTTTACATGTGGCTTGATGATATTGATGTATCCATACTCAGTCTTTCATTGCTTCTCTTAAATGTGACTTTAAATATTGATACACCAAGACTATATACAAGTGTATTATTACTTTTCTTTAAATATGACATGACATATTGATTCATCACGACTCGGTTTTTCATTCCTTCTCTTAAATGTGACTTTCGCATATTTATGCACCACGTCTCGGTTTATCATTGCTTCTCTTACATTAAACTTTTTCTCTATCTAAAATTTTCACAATCTGTTGTGCATTTATACCATATTATCAGCAAGCTAATTTCTATTTCTTTATTTTCTCTTTAATTAAAACAAATTAGCCTTACGTATTTTCTTTGACTTTCTATGTGGTTTCCTTCATTTACGTTTTAATTTTCTATATTTGTTTATTTAGATTTCTTTTACAAACAAGCAGTTCAATATAACTGTACTAACACTTAGTAATGGTGGATCAGAGACAACTGTTGTGTTTTACTTCGTATGTACGTTATTTTGAGAATTATACATCTAAAAAGGTAAAAAAATAAAAATGTATAAAAACTGAAGTTCTCTGTCAAAATATTGAGGGTACATATTTGTCACTGTTTAATGCCTATTTTTATTTCCTCCCTGAATATATCCATATTCCCCATTATTTAATGCTATATTTTCTATGTTTCTTGTGTACATACTTTACCTTGTTTAATGTCTAGGTTTCTCACTGTTTAATATCCTTGGTCCTATCTTTTTTGATGCACATGTTTATCTTCGTTTAATGTCCATATTTATCGTGCACATAATACCGAGAATGCGTTTGTTAATGTCTGTGTACACTTCAATAATTTTTTGGGGTTTAAAAAAAAAATTTACATCCTCAGGTCTTCTTCTTTATTTGCGAATAATGCGCTATAGTAACATTGCAGGAGTGTTAACCTTTGACCTACAACAATCACACAATGATAAGATGTTATTGTTGATCAGAATCGACTTCATTGCACTCCGGGCTAACCAATAGGTGCTCACTCTCCCTCAGCAAAGCCGAAGGGTATGAGTGCTAACTGTTCCTGTAGCTCGCTGGCTGTATACACGACGGGTGCATTCTCTCATACGTCTATCCATACTAGCCTTACGTTTGATGCCAAATTCCAACAGTCTTAGCCTTGCTGATTCATCTATTACAGTGGCGTTCTTTAACAGGCGATCATTAATTGTCATTAGTGTATCTCCCTCGTCCATATATAGATATATATATATATATATATATATATATATATATATATATATATATATATATATATATATATATATATATATATATATATATATATATATATATATATATATATATATATATATATATATATATATATCCGGGGTCCTCACTATGGGTGCTCTCGAGGCTAGTTTGTCAGCTCTCATTGCCGCGCACCCCTGCATGATCAGTTACAGCAGCTAAACTGAAAAACTTTGGGTTTTATTTTCCAGTGATTAGTGTACCAGAGATGAGATCACAATTTTGTGAGAATGGCACTGAATCACTGTTAACTAAGGTCAAGGTAGTCACATAGCAGATACTTCCATAGAGGAGTGAAGTGTAAGAGAAGTCACTATACTAGGTCTCAGCCTTATGAAATGTTGCGACCAGTTCTCTTCCTAGCTGTCTGTGCCTTCCCTAATTCAAAAGCAGAGCCAGGTACCCATTTACAGCTTTATAGACTGGAGCGTGACGCTACCAGATTTATTCCCCGGAACCTGGTATCTGCCGCAAGCTCTTAACTGTTTAGCCAATCAGACGCTCACAAGTTAACTAGCTCAATGTTAATGAGAGGCATCAAAGACATGTGATATAGACTTTTGTTAATAGCACATAAATTATTAATCCATTATTTTATGCGCCAACGCGTCATTTCTGAAGCGTCCATCAATATGATACTAATTTTCACTTCCACCCTTTCATGTGTTCAACCACACCAAGATCTTCACTTCAAATACACACGATACTCACAAACATACACACACACATATAGGTTTTCAATGTTAGAGCATTACATAATTATAATAAAGCGTCACAACGAAATTATCAATCTCACCGCTATTATAATTATGAAATATCATCATCAATTAAAACGCTTGTCGTTAATTTCTCATCTATGTACACTGCACGTTGTTGGATCACTGATAGTTTACTTGTCTTTAACAAATCGTAATCACTCTGTTTGCTTAATTCTTTTCAGTGCAGTCGTTATTGACAAAAGAGGAATTAATTGCTTCAAATCGTGACAAGTCTAATCAACGTTTATGAATATCGGGGTTAGTTTCATTCATTTTTAGTAAAAATTGAAGTCCATGAAAAACATAAATGGCACGAAGTGAACGAATCATAATGAGAGACTTGTTGAAGTATTTTTGGTCAGTGCGTTGGCGCAGTATGGGATAGATTTTGTATGACTAATTATATTATAGCTTAGAATCTGTGAGTTAGAGATCATTTAGCGACTGTTTCTTTAAACACGTTTATGAAAACGAATCGGTCGCATTGTAAAGTCATTCATCATCATTGTCATCATTATCATCATACTCATCATCATCAACACCACCATTATCATCATCATTCTTCAGCTTTCCGAGGACCACATGCCATCAAGAAATTCATGCCAAGCCTTCCCGTCCTGTGCTATCCGTTCAAGGCCTTGTCATGGTTTCTTCATCCCTTTCATGTCTGTCTGCAGTTCGTTTTTCCGTGTTTTTTTAGTCTCTCTCTACTTCGCTTACCCTGGGGATTTCAGAAGAAGGACTACCTTGTAATGCTATCAATAGGTTTCCTGCATGTGTATCATGTCCAACGCCAGCATAATCTTCTCACTATATGTTCCACTGGCACATAAGTTCTTGTCATCAGTTCCGCAACTGGTAATCTTCTTTTACCATTTTGAAATAAATGCATAGCATGTTCCACAGGAGTTAAAACTATTGCCCCAGTAGAACTACTAACGACCTGACTGTTAAAGATTTTCAATACTGACAGGTTTTCTGTCAGTGCCACTAACACACAAAACAGCAATATAAAGACAATGGTTAAATGCCTTAACAAAGCGATGCTCCAAGCAGCCAGCGAGTCATTTCTAAACGGACAGGAAAAGATTATAAACCATTCTGGACTGAAGAATTACGCAAGCTTGAGAATGAAGCAACAGAAACCAGAAACACAGCAGAGAGAGAAAGAGAACACAGAACTGAAGGAAACATCTCACTCAAAGCCTTCACCGCAAAATGCAAAAAAAAGCAATAACTCAAATAAGAGACTGCTTGAGGAAAAAAAAAAAAATCTAATCTGAACTTAAATAAAGAAGGAATTAAACTTTGGCATATAGTTAGAGCCTAACAGCAAACAAATCACAATAAAACAAGGTAACAATCTGCTTACGGGATAACAAAGCTACAGATGGACTTAAAGGAAAACAACAGAAACAGTGTTCTCCTAAAAAAAAACAATAAAGCTCAAAATTAAGTGCTAAATGGGAAAAATCTCCTTACGGATTGGATGGGATTTGGTTTCAAGGACCATCTTCATTGCACACGGACAACTCCATCAGTGCTCCGATTTCCTCCCTTGGATCACACAAGGAGGATCTCAGCACAGTGCATGAGCTCCGTAGCACCGGCGAGGATCCCAGTGTGTGTATACAGAAATCATACATTCTATAAAGATGTAGTGGGTAGGTTCTCTAATTTAAATTTTGCCAGGGCAGTTGTCGTTTGGCCTACTCTTTACGATTTTCAACCGCCAAGGGACTTTCAACATGCTCCTTGCACACGGGACCTCTTATTTTTTCGCTCTTATCCGAGAAGGCTAGGCATCCGATTTTACTACCCAGGAGACCAGGGGGGTAGTATGACATCATTAAGACCACTAGTTCTGAAAAGAAAATTCCATAAATTATATTCCCCAAACTGGGAATCGAATCCGGTATCTGTAGAATTTAAGGCGGGTGCTATACCTCTTTGCCACTCCGACCCCCATCTACTTATGGATGAAAATGGCCGTTACCTTTGATCGTCCTTTGACTTTAACAAATTTAGTTTGAGAGAAACTGGATGACATGACAGCAAGGCAAATCATGGCAATCATGAAAAAACAAACTAGCTGGAACAGCTTAGACAGCAGATGAGAGAGTACTAAGGAACCTATAATCTGGGCGAATGAAACCAGTCTTAGAATATGGCTTTGCAGCTTAGGCGACTGCAGCCAAGTTTCACGGATTGCCTCCCCCTGCCTTGCAGTATGGTCCAACAGTGACCAAAACTTAAGAGTATCTAATATTGGCTTCCAAGGTATCTACCTGCGCGCAAGATTATTCTTGGCAGAAATGTAGATAGAAAATTAATGACACTTCTACCTTAAGGGAGGGTTCACAAGACATTCCCAGAAGTCAAGAACAAAAGCTGCTTATTGCTGAGCAATTTGTTAACTTATTATCTAGACCGTCGCCTTTTATGAAGGATTTAAGCAATGGTTCTGGCCCGTTAAGCCCCCAGTTCGTGTAATCCAACAAATGCCCTCTTATAAGTAATGGTTATATATATATATATATATATATATATATATATATATATATATATATATATATATATATATATATATATATATATATATATATATATATATATATATATATATATATTTATGAGCAAGACTATTTAATAATTAAATAATTAAATTTAAATAATATTTAATAATACGTTTGCTTTCATACTTCTAATGACTGAATAAACAATTATTTGTTTAGTTTAAAATAACATACAACAAATTTAACAATGAATTAGTTCAACAAGTTAAAATAAGTATAAAATGGGGATGAGAGGTAAATTAAATTTTTCCTCACAGAGGTTGGATCGGGGCGCTATCAATGTCTGTGTTTTGCTGTTGCCTGTGACCAAAAAAAAAACCGAACTCCAGATGAGTCCTGCAGCTGTGGTTCATCAATTCTGTGAAAACGGAAGCCTCCTCCACACTCTCTTCCATTGTAGGCGGTTAAGGTGGATGCTTTTCCCTCACAATAGCAGCGTCAATACCACAAATCGTCTGATGGCTTGTAACCACGAACTCAATATTTTTGGAATACACAATCTCCTTGCACAGATTTAGACTGGACACAGCTCTGTATTAGAAGCTTCGAAATCACTTAGGTCTGGAAATTAGAGTTAATTCCTCTGATGGCGGGTGTTCTGCAAAATCCTGGCCTGGGAAAACATTTGTTTAATTCCTCTATGACTTGTGATCAAATTCCTAGGTTTCCAGTCTTGTTAATTAAAGTCTTGGCCCGTTTAAGTTTAAAGTCTTGTATTAAAAATGCAGTTTTACTTGTGAATTCCAAAGTTGCCCAATACTCGATCTGTTACTTATAGTTGTGGCATTTCTAAGTCCAATGTTTCCTTTTCTTTTTGGCTTTTAGAAGTCGCTGATATGACTTGTGCGCCTCTGTGTGATCTGTGTCTGTGTTTTCATCACACTATATTCTCAGTTCTTAGTGCAAATCACAGGATGCACTTCCGACTAGTGTGCCAATAAAATACATTGTATATTTCAGCTCCTCACGGTGAACGAATCCAATCGAATCTCGTTCAGCACTGCGTGGGTAGGGGTGTATTTTCAAATTCGAAAAAGACCCTCACGTGTTTCACAATATTAACTTTAATATCCACGCGTGAGCTCTTATAGTGATGTCATATCTTTGCGTCAGACTTCCACCGGCATCTTGTGCACAACCCATAAACACCATATGTAAACTCATTTGATGTCCAGATGCTACCTATCGCCAATATTGTCTTTTCAGATAGATTATCGTGATAATCACACACGGGGATGGTCCCGTGAAACGACGAACGCATCTACCACCTGTGTAATCTGCCCACCTCAGACTGCTATCTCAGACAGACAATATTGGCTTCTATAGATGTTAATCGAGCGAGACTGTCTTTTCATGATAAGAATCTCGCTCGCTGAACTGTGATAATTACTGGGTATTGTTACAATAATACCCCAGTTCACCTGGCGGAACGTAAATAAGTCTGAGGAGTGGTAAACAAGATTAAGGCAGTCCCATAGCAAATACTGCCGAAGGGGAGTGGAGTGTTAGAGAATTTCACATACTAGATTCAGCATAGACAGTAAATAATGGTGCATACCTTATGCCACATAATAATGACAGGGGAGAGAAAATTAAGAAAATATCACTCGCACGGGAATGTAATGCAATCCTGCTGGGGTGGACTTAAGACCGCACAACCATATCGCCACACCAAGTCAAACTGTAGCTAAATTAAAATACTTCAAAAGCAAGGAATGAGAATCATAATGGGAGGCATGAAGACAATACCCATTAAAGAAATTGAAAAGATTACGTATCTCGAACCAATAGGGGATATAAAAGATAGCAGTACTCAGTAATAAGTCAAGTAAAATTTCATAAGAAACTGGATGAACATAAAATAATTTGCCTTGAGAAGGGAAGCTTCAAGCAAAGCAACGTTGTAGAATTAACCATAAAGAAACGAGAGCAGATCATATAAATGCGACATCAACAACCAAACCCATCTACACTGCACACAAGCTCCCTGTTTGGAAACAACAGAGCTTTACTGAGATGATAAAAACAAATTCCTGATATAGGAAGAAAGAAAAGACAGACTGAAACAGAAAAGAATTCCTAATCACAATAAAATGCATAGAGATACATATCGAAAGCAACAACTGGGCCCATGCACACACATATACATCAGGAACAAATTGCTTAAAGTGAACGAAGCATCTGTACCTTTCCTAAATCCAAATTGGGCCTTACTCAATTGTCGTTTAAAGATTAGCCTTATTCTTTGGTTAAGTGTTTTTGCATATATTTTTCCAGTGTGACTAAGTAGTGAGATACCGCTGCATGTGTTAAAATATTCCCATGTGTTACCCTTCATTTTCCACTGTGGTACTATTATTGTTTTATTTCACTCTTTTTGGGACTCGAACTGATTCAGCTAGTATTCCGACAATGCCGCATGATTTTTTCCGAGTACTGATTTTTATAAATTCTTCGATATCATGAATCAATATATCAGTTTCTTGCAGATTCTCGATATTGGGGTGTATGTAGAATTTCTCCGAGTACCCACTGGGTTGAGAAGTTCTTGAAAGTATTCTTTCCATCTGGTCTTTCTTCTGTTTTCAGTGAATATTGGTGATCTAATTATGTCATTCCCAACGGGCTGATCACCCGTTTGCCAGTCACTTTGATTACGGAAACAACGACAAACGGTTTGATTTGTCGTTGCCCTAAAGACGCCATTAGGCGTGATGGGAACAACGGCAGAGAAAATCTATTCGCTGTTGCCCTTAAGACGCCACTAGGCGTAATGGCCACTGACTGCTTTGCCGGTCGTTGGCTAAGGACGGAAGAAGAAGAAGAAGAATTATGTCATTAATGATTGTAGTAAGATTGAAGCTTTTATCTCTCATTCTCATTGGTCTGATACGTTTGTGCGAATTTCTTGGGTGTTCTTCCATATTTTTGTTATTTGTTCTCCGTTTATGTACTATGAATCTTCGTGTGCTCTCTTGATTACTTGTTTGGTATTTCTTCTTGCTATTCGATATTTCTGTATGGCAGCGAGACATGGACAACCTATGTTAAGTAAGAAAGAAGACTCGATACCTTATATCTACGGTATCTATGCCACATCCTTGGTATTTCGTTAAAAGACAAAGTTACACATGTCGATGTGTTGTCACGTGCTGGCCTTCAAAGTATGTACAAGTATACACTGCTTTAGACAGCGCAGACTACGCTGGCTTGACCATGTCCGCTACATAGAAGATGGTCGCATACCCGCAAATGTTTTCTACGGACAACTGGCAGATGGACAACCGTAGCTGAGGTTCAAAGACGTCTGCGAGCGAGACATGAAGGCACTGGACATAAATCAGCAGCTTGGAAGGATGAAGCTGCTGATCACATCGACTATGATGACATCTCAGATTAGGCAAAAAGATGTTCTCATAACAAGCAGAAGAGAAAAGAACACGTCGCAAAGAGCATGAGGAAAAAACACAGCTAAGGATAGTCACCTCTAGGGCGCACTCCCATAGTCTGTTTTGACTTGAGGGGGCTACTATTCGGTATTTAAAAGTACCTTCTTGTGTCGTGAACCTTAGCCACGCCATATAAAGTTTATGTCTAGAATGTACTGTTTCCTGACTTCTTGGTTATACAATAATGCTTCTTTTTTTTTTTTCCTCGACTTATTTTCTTTGTCCCAAAATTTTGAGTTCAGTATCTACAGTACTGCTGTTTCGAAGTCAAATCCGTTGTTGAAAATTTCTAATTTGGTTTGGCAGTTTATTAAAAATCTTACCTGTTTCCTGGCATAAACGTTTTCTAATAGTTTCCGCATCTAAGGATTCAGATTTGCAATGAATGCTGATCTTTGCCTGCTCTGTCATTTAAGTGTTGATATTGTTTGGGTCATTATAACTGTAGCGAAATTGTTCACACGCTGCTTTGTTATTAATAGAAAGAAGTGGAAGTGTGCTAGCCAATCAAAAGATGCGAGCTCGCTGCTGCCGATCGAAATTGTTATGGCTTCTACTCGGAGAATGAAGTGTGTAAATTCTAAGATGGATTTGTCTATCGTATAAGCAAATGCATTGACGGAAAGTGATGGAAGTTATTTCATTTTTGGAAGGATAACTCTTTGTATGCCTAAGGAATAGTGGATGGAAGGATTACTTGTGGAGAAATGTGCAAGTGAAGGCGTCAATATAACGAACGCTACTGTGTTGATAAACTTTAAAAATTGGTTTAAAATCGAAATCAGAACCAACTGTGGAAAGCTACATATAGAATAAAAGTAGAAATTCTGGGAAATAGAAGGGGATAAATTAAAAAGTCATAGATAACCAGGTTAAGATGCACGAAGACGATGTTTGAAACACAGCTCACACACTCTCACTCGAAACTGCTAAAGACCCGGGCTGAGACTAAGCTACCAAACCTTAGCCTCCGATACGCTCGCGCTCGGCCTATAAAAGGAGCCGCGGATTTTTTAAAATACACATACACAGCTTAAGTCAGAAAGACAGGAGGATAGAGAGAGGCTAGTCAAGGCTGAAACCTTTACCATCTGTTGCCGGGCAGCACTATCCCCACCAAACCAAGTCTTTTCTGGACTTTATATTTATCCTAAGAGGGTTCAAATGTGTCATCATAAATCAGAGGTCTAGAATCCAGATCAATAAGTGCTACCTGAAACAACACAAGAGCTTCTGCTATTGTCATCATGATTTCAACCCTAGTCCCCATCTGTAGTTGGTGGTGTAGAGGAAGACCTACACTTATATAGCTGTGAAATTCCAGTGAAGACAGTCATAAAACTTTCAAGATGAGTAATAAATGGAACCCATTCTTGCAACAGTGAAGGACAGTGGTTAGTGTGATGATGATAAACAGTTATTTAATAGCATAGCCAAGAGAATAGTGTGAAAGGTACATTTGATGAACTTTTTTTCAACTTAATTGGAAGATTCAAGAAAGGACTTTCTTAGTTAGATAATTGTCGTATTTTGGTCTGTCTTACAACACGTCAAATTTACCGCTCGAAATATAGGAGAGAAACGGACCGATGGAATCGCTCATTTTTTTCTGATATGGATAAGTGTTACGACATGTTTTATGATGTTTGCCACTATTATAGTGAGCACGTTTAAAGTTACGCATTACATGCTTGAGATGCTATAAATATAATGTTTTTCACGCTTCACGGTATTTAATTGAACGCAAGTTGCATAGGACTGTAAATGACGTATTGCGTTGTTATGCTAACGCATAACCTAGTGGTAATTGTACCCTTTTGATTCCGACCGTCAAGCCAGTAAGACGTGTCTTGATTTCCTTCCAGTGATAGCCTTCATATTGCAGAATTTATTATTGAGATTAGGCCAGAGTGTCGGCCGTAATATTGTGAATGGATTAATGGAATTCTAATGGTTATGGATAACCAAAGTTTATGTAAGTAGAGAATTTATGGAAGGAATTTGATCATTCTTTATGATCCGTAAAACTAGTAGGTATCATTACCGGTTGACTGCACAGCGGCAACGCGAGTAGAAAGCCTATGATGTTTTGACGACGATAAGTAACTGGAACGGACTGTAATGTTTTTATATGAAACTATGATGAAATGTCTACAATACCATGAATTAAGATGTCTTCTTGTAACGTAATAAATATGTGTTTATGTGGACTCAAAAAGGATGAATTTTCTCAGATGACTACTGTTGGAATTGGCTATTTTATTAAGCCTTTAGTCATATTACGAGTTTAGCACGATTCGATCATTCATAACATTGGTAATTATAGAACAGATAAAATTAGGTCCAAAAAGAAAGAAATTGATGTCACCCAAGACTCTCAAATAGGTAAATAAGAGATTAAAGTATTTGACCCTCAAGAACTACTTGAAGAACCCGCTTCAACAATAAGGAAACCTTTTTATGCTTGATAGAGAGACCTATTTTGTGTATTTGACAGAACGGAGATATTTTATTTCTTAAAGACTAAAGATATTTAAACAGCGAGGAATAGCTAGTTTTACAACGGGGATATTTCTTAAGAGGTTGGTGCAAAGACATTTCTACATCAGGGTAGTCCCCAATTTAGTTAGTTAAAGTCTGCATAGATTTAAATGCGCTTTGCTAGCTAACCTATTAATAAATAGAACGATAGATATCAATTCCCAGTATAATTAGAACTTTAAATGATTAAAATGGGCCCAGAAATAAGTTAGATACATAATATTTAAAATTATCCACATTGTACAGGAAGGCTGAAAAACGTTTAGGTTTTATATTCTTAACACCGGTTTTTGACTGTGTCTCCGATTGGGCGGGCACGGCGTTATATAAGGCCTTGAACTTGGCGGATTTACGCCACTACTTTTTGAACACAAGCTGAATTGAGAAGAGCGCAAATTTTATACTGTCAATACTTTTGCCGCCTTGTCTAGCAGCAGACCTAGATGCCCATTTAAAGCCTGTATCAGCTTATGTGTTTTACCTGAGGTTTTTGTCCTGGTATTACTACAATTTTACGAGACATCTACTTGAGAGGAACTCTGTTGGGGTGTACAGTTCTTCATATACCTAGAACTCGACCAAAGATTCCCAGCCAGGAGTTACAGATTCTTTGTGAACCCGGCTATGAATGGATGCTTCTCTTTAATTAAACAGATAAGTGGACACTTAGTTCCACTGATCAGACTATCCAGCCACAAATAATAAAGCAAAGAAGTCCCAAATATTGAAATAAAGAACTATATATATATTACAAACATTATAATGATGACTCACTGAGGACTATATTCAACTACTATTACTTTACAAGCCAGTGAAATTGATACTAAGAGTGTGAAAGACATAAATTAACATTATATCTATAAATTCATCATATTGACTATTATGGAGAAGAACATTCCATATTATTTATTTAATTGTGTATATAACCTTTGAATTCATTTTAATTTTCCTAACCGAAAAGAGAACCGGTATAGGATCAATAAATTGTAAATACTTTCATTCAGTCTTACTTAATTATTCTAATTGAGTTAATGTTCTGTTTGATAGATATTACCTATTAATAATTCATTTATCCCTAGACAATTAGCCACAAAAACAACTAAA
Organism: Oreohelix idahoensis; assembly: GCA_024509875.1. Taxonomy (NCBI): domain Eukaryota; kingdom Metazoa; phylum Mollusca; class Gastropoda; order Stylommatophora; family Oreohelicidae; genus Oreohelix; species Oreohelix idahoensis. The sequence goes on along the minus strand of JAMPIV010001859.1, from coordinate 201,299 downwards.
TAACCATTATTCACTGTGGGATCTGGAGAGGTAGCAGTAAAATCTTCATTACCCAACACTGTCATCATACCTGAAGATTTACATAGCTTGACCCCACTTTGATGTCGATACACCCTTACTCTTCTCAGAGAAGGGTGTATTTCTTATAAGACCAGTCTCTTGTCTGGCACTATCCTGGTATCATCTGATACATCTTTTTGTCCAAGATATCTTTAATTGTAATACCATCTGAACCTCTCGCGACAATAATTAGAATATAAATTAACCATCATTCAAATTATGTAATACATTTTATTCACTGAATTCCATCATTCACAATTTCACAAAAAGAAAAGATACTCGTAGATGTAAATAATAAATTCAGTAATTGCACTCAGCTGACTTATTAACGTTATACTGTTGAAGTTTGAGTTTTATTGAATTGTTTGATTATCATAGGTTAGTTACAAAGCAAAGGTGGCAACTTAGGGTCTGACTTTACTCTGAATACTTTCTGAAGCAGATACCTTCACAGCCGTAACTATCCTGTGACACCAGTGTTCTTCTCCAACACGGGGACTTCGCTCTTTTCAAGACAGAATACTATTTATGCTCCACTACTGACACTACACTCATAACAACCTTTCGCTACAATAACGAATCCATGGTTTGTATCCAAGCAGATACTGGGAATTACTTTGGCACAAGTTATGTTTTTCCTTTGCCTAATCAAAATAAGGCCAGTCTGAGGTGCATGATCAGTATTATTTTACCTGTGCCATATTTGATATGATTTATTGGTTTTGGAAGAAATTTTTTGTTATTACTATACTAGCGGTACAATACAGAAGTTGACTCGGTGTCCATTGCTGTTGCATTCTGCTGAAATTACTGAATGCTTGCATTTTTATTTCTGGTGATACTCTTTTTTTGTTGCTGTTGTTGTTGTTTTGGACTCATACATTGAAACCGCCATCACAATAAAATCATCGTTTTGATAAGACTTGACAAACACTCAAAGAATTCTCTTTAATCTATATTGTTGTTTCTCTTGGTTCTGCTGGCTACATGCGTATTAATCGCTCAGATATACACTCTGTTTCTATTGCGGCTTCGCTTTCTCCGGACGTACTTACAATTCCATGACGCCAGCACATAATGTAGAATTTTCTGGGTGTTTTGTTATTTTATCTAATGTCTGCAAGGTATAGTATTTCTGTCTTTGTCTTTTTCATGAAGTTTATTACTTCCAGTTTTCTGTCACTTAGCTCAGTAACATTCAATGTCGCTGTTTTACGTAAATTCCTTTTTTTTTCTTTTTTGTAGCCCTCTAAAGTTTCCGTGTCTAGTAAATGATAGAAAAATATGAATAGTACAGGACAGGAGGTAGGTTTGGTATTGTACAAACATATTTAAACAAATTTAAGAGACCAAATCAGTAAATCTCACGAGTGCCTTAAACATACCTTTATATGTGGAATATTTATTTACTGTTTACAGGCTTTGAGTTTCCCATCTTATCTTGTGGAACAAATTGGTTTACGCCGGCAGTATAATATTCCTTAAATATTTTAATAAAATACGGTAATACTTCATTGGCACTAACGATCTGAACGTAGAATATGGACGTATGGAACTCTTGAAAGGAATGTCCTTTTCGTAGGTGCTGAAAATGGTGTAGGTGCGGCAGCAACTTGAAATATTTGAGCGAATACAGTTTAATAGACTGCTGACAGGTCTTGAAGATAATAATAATCTTATTGACAGTTGACAAACTTTGGCGTTCATTATGTGGATCAAACATTTGTATTCATGAATAGAATTTTGAATATTATGAATGAATTGAACTGAGTGCACGGTGATGTCACCACTTGCTGTTTCACACGTGAGTTTATTTTTACCCACCGTTCTAACCGAGGATGTGACGGTGTCCCGTCTATAGTTCTGCTATCCTGACGTAGAGTCCTTTGTGTTTGTATTCCTAAGATTCCTGTTAGACTTCCCCAAAGCGAGTTGTCTCGAATCATAATTGTAATCTTTCAGTAATTTTGACAATCCAGCGACCTAGTGAGTAAGATAATTAAACGCAGCTTCCATTGTCGCATTTTAACTTCTATTTAGGGCACTTGATTACTGCACGAAAATCCAGTCCATCTACTCGTACATGTCACGACGAGGCCAGAAATCTCGCACAGTCTGCGCAGCCAGGAATTGACAGATATACGAACAAATTATTTAACAAGAAGTAGGTCAGACAAGATTGTTGGAATGTATGACCAATGCGGGCTGAACTGTTTAAGAACTATGGAACTGATTAACTTTCTACAGTCTAGCTAAACCCAGGTGCTTGTTATCTATTGTGACGCGAAGAGTTAAATATCGTAACCTTTTTGCGTCTGGTCTGCCGTTGCACCTTAGGCAAAAAAAAACAAAAGCACTGGTTTCGATACACCACAATGGAAACGCTATCAACTAACGAAAATAAACACTGGCTTTTCTATATATTTTTGCAAAACTGTGTCTTTCTAAACATACAACTCACGAGATTACCCAGATGTTTACCAAAGGCGGAAAGCACATTTTATTGATTCAATGATTTCTGATTTAGATAATTAGTTTGGAAAAACTGAAAGTATGGATGAGTGTAAGAAAGGAAATGACACAGTGGGTGAGAAAAAAATAGAAGAGATATATTAAGACTACCGCATGACAAAAACTAGTACTAATGTAGTAATGACATAGGAAGTATAGGCAGGCCATAAACCGAGGATTCTTCAGCAAGAGAGAGGTTGGTAAGAAAACGAAGATGGCTGTATACCGCTCCACCTATGTCCCAGTCTTGACATATGGATGCGAGTCATGGGCAATGACTGCAACCCACAAAACCCAGATCCAAACCTCAGAAATGAGGTATCTGAGGAAGGTGGTTGAAGTAACAAGAAGCGACATGGTACGCAACCAGACGATACGTCAAGGCCTTAAATCCCACCCCTAGCAGACCCAAGTAGAACAGTCCCAACTAAGATGGTTTGGCCATGTCTGCAGAATGGGAGAAGACCGGCTACCACGACAAGCATGGGAAACCAAAAACCAGGGATCCAGACCCCCAGGACGACCCAGAGTCCGCTGGGAGGACAACATTAGACAATCTTTGAAGAACCGAGGACTAGAATGGAACCAGGCCAGGAGGAAGACAGCCGATAGGATGGTCTGGCGCTCTCTCTTCCAAACCTCTACACCTCACGGTAGAAGGGGAACGACTAAGTAAGTAAGTATGAGACAAAATACTATTCTTTTTCGTATTCCCTGTGTTGTTAAGAATTTGTCTCTCATTTTACAGTGTTTTTTTTTCTGACTTTCCTAGGTCTCGTTTTGAGAGAGTGTTCCTGAAGGATTGCTCATTCACTGCAGGTCATGGACAGCGTCAAACCTTGCAAAGTTCACAGACTTCCATTTTGTTAGTTTTCGGTTGCCTCAGTGCCTCATAGTTCCAGTCTACAGTCTAAGCAAGGTGGCTGGAGGAATGACTTGCATGACCAAGATATCAAAACGCTACATATTTTGAAACACTAGACCACAAGGTCTTTATATCTGGGCTTACGCCCTAATAGGACCGACGGACCTTGTGTCTAGGTTGAACGTGGCGCGTGTCGCCGAAATAAAAAGACACAACTCCTGCGAACGAAAATTTCACTCCCACAGAGAGGTACTAACCAATGGCAGTACAATTGTTGTATTCTTGTAATTGAATGTTTAGTAATATGTGATACGCAAGATAAGTTTTAATAACATAACAAGAAAGAAATACCAGATTCTAGACGTATTAAGTAACCAGTTTTGATAAACACAACGTCAGCGTCTTAAACTGCTACAGTTATATTTGTCAATGTTTTAAACAGCTTCTGTATGATATACTTACACGAAGGAGTTGGGAAACTGAAACATTAGTCCACAGTTTATTTCCGTATTCGTGCAGTTGACACACACATTGATCTTTCCCCATAGCATTTCTTGTCACAAGGTAAATCCCACCTTTTAACGCTATGGAGGAAACGACCTTTACAACATATTTTGCTAAAGACCTACTGACCTATGAACAGGTAATGGAACTTATGGGGACATCAGCCATGATATGCGTTGCCTTAGGTTTTCTTGGAATGATTGGTAACGTGGTCAACATAAAAACCTTTATCTCCATGGGTATACATGATGGGGTCAATGCGTCATTTGTGGTTCTATCTTTCTGTGATCTATCATTTCTTTTAGCCGTTTTCATCAGAGAGATATTCTTAAAACTTGCAGTTACTGAAATTGAATATCGCTACAAAGTTTGGTTTTATCTGGAGCCTTCTGGGATTTGTCTGTTTATCGTCAATGTGGAGATTATGTTTTATGTCAGTACAAGTTTGATCACCACATATCTGGCTGTTGCCCGCTGTATGTGTGTGGTCAAACCTCTGCATTTTAGGAACACATTCAACTTGAGGCGATCAATATGGATTCTATCTACATTTTTCTCATTTTCCATTGTTAGTTCTATACCAGTTCTTGCTAATATGAGAATGGAGAAGCAATTCGATATAAGAATTAATGGAACCAGAATGGTGTTCTTAATTACACCAGATAGACAGTTAGCGAAGATTATTGTGGGGGGAGTCAGAGATACATTTCTCATTACATTTACCGAGGTCATCGTCATATTTTCTATTATAATAATGGCTGGTGCTCTCAAAGCAGCATTGGTATTTCGACAACAGGTAGCGCTTCAACCAGTGTGTCATGGGGATCCCAGCCAGGATTTACCGTACTCAAAAATCAAGAGCAATGACCATGCTAAAGATATAAAGCATAAAAGCAATAGAACAGATTTGCGGGTACTTCAGCAGGTAGCGTTGATATCCACGGTGTATGTTATAGGGAACACTCCCAATGTTCTGGTGGCCATCTCCGGTATCATAGAACCAGAACTGAATCTGTTAAGAGCCTACGGAAATACGTACGTGCTTGTGACGACCATATCTGAAATATTTCGAATGATTAGTTCCAGTACTAACGTCTTTATCTACTACAAGTACAACTCCAAGTTCCGGAGCTATTGCCACCTGTAAAAATGTGTCCTTAGCAAACAGATAAACTAATGTTCCTTAAGTCTCCGAGATAAACAGCCACGTTCATTCCTAGGTACTTGTAGAAAACGTCTTACATTAAGAAAATAATTAAATTGTGGGTTAGAATGATGTCTAAGGGATTCATGAAGAACATAGTTCGAGATTTGTCAGACAGAGAAAAAATGGCAAGAAGGGAAGGGGAAGTAGTGTTAAACGAAAATACGTTTCATTAAAGAAAGTCAGGCTGAAATGAGAGGGGAAAAACAAATGATGAAGGATAAAATGTCCGAGAGTTAGATGGAGATTTAGTCGGATAGACAATGTTGGAAATGTAGGTAGGTCGGGCGGGCTACACGCTATCGATATATGAATAGAAAGACGGATAGACATACTAAATGAATGCAGTAGAACACGTATATGGCATGACTTATCTGTGTCAGTATACTGATGTACTGTTGCCTATGACAACTCCAAGTAACTGAACAAAGAAACTATCACTGAATTCAAAGACCAATTCCCGGCGTGATGCTGACCCCATCACCCCTAGAGTGCTGATGGTCAAGAAAATATGGGTCTAACACCATATTCCCAATATGCCTCAATGGGCGTGTAACGAAATCCTTTACCATTACCAAGGGCCAATTCAGCCAGGCGTAGGTAGTGTTCTTTAGCTGCTTTTCGGTTAGTCATTATATCCAAGGTGAAACAGAAAACTCAGAGGCCATATGATGACGAATGCTGGTGTAGAGCTAGAAAAAATAATCCAAGTCGAAGCTGTGGGTGGTGCTTGTGATGGACAATGATTGCATTAGATTAAAATATAAATAAAGATCTTTTAAAAAATATATGGTTGTGCATTTTTCTCTTCCTCTCACTCATCGCTTTTATTTGGCATAATTTTTGCACTTTCATTCATTATTATGTGGCATATTTTATGCACTATTTTTGTCTCTCTATACTGAATCTAGTAGGGGAAAGTCTCTAACACTCCACTCTCCTATGAAAGTATTTGCTATATGACTGTCTTTATCTTGTTTACCACTCCTCAGACGTATTTACGTTCCGCCAGGTGAACTGTGGTATTATCGTAACAATACCCAGTCATCAGACCGGTCACCCGCTTATCTCTTTGAATCCGTCTGACCACCTTTGGAAACGTGTCGGTCCAACGTTTGACCGCAGTGAAAAGCTGCTGATCGTGTTGATACAAGCCTGTATTGTGCGTACGATGAAAGAAGACAACATTGTCTGACCAGACATCTGTCTGGCGGAGGCACGCAGATAAAGACGATAATTGGATAATCTGTCGGGGTAGACATCTTGGCGGAAGACGTTACGCCAGGAAAACATGGTCACCATATTGTGGGAGCCAGATAGGTGCAGCCGGAACAATATTATTGTCTTATTATAAAGAGGTCACGCGTGGATATTACATTTAATATTTTGAAATACGTGAGAGTATTATTTTTCGAATTTGAAAAGCCCCTACCCACGTAGTCCTAAACGAGATTCGATTTGATTGGTTTGAAGTGAGAGCTGGAATATACAATGAATTCTATTGGAACATTCGGCGGAAACACCATCTGTGAATTGAACTGAGAATAAGATATATAATCTAGTGAACTCAGAAACACAGGACAGCTTCGCAGCTTCAACCGAGTAGCTCCCAAGCAGCTAAAAAGAGAAGGATCGGACCTAGAATTCCTATATCAAAAGTGACAGATCGACAGTATTTGGGCAACTCTGAAACCTTAAGAGTAAACCCGCATATTGAAATACACAGACTGTAAAACGTCAAGATCAGGACTTTACATATTAGGACTGGAAACCTAGGAATTGGATCATCAATCATAAGAGAAATAATATCCCAGACCAAGTGTATCGCTGTACACACGTCGAAGAGGAATTACTAGTTTCCAAGGCCAAGTGATTCATAGAAGACCGTCGTAAGAGGAATTTCTGAGACGAAATTGAATCCAGAGCATATGCACCGAAATTGCTCGCGTCCATCTGAAATCTGCGCAAAGAGATTGTGCATTCCCAAAAATGTGGGGTACATTGTTAACATTTCTATTACAAACGTAAATTTATAATGTTTTCTTGCTAGTAGATATATATGAGGCTGGCAACCTCAACATATGAAAATAGTCTATTCTTGAACCACTACAACAAGAGCTGGTGATTGTTTCTGACTAGTCGTGCGGGAAACCCGACAGCAGAGCGACCCCATACTCCGACTGGAGCAGTGATGAGTGATGACTACATCATTTGTGCCTCCAAAGTAACATATTATCTTGTGAGATTTATGTACCTTTTTTAATTGTAATTCAGGCGAATCATTATTCACGCACTCCAGACGCAATTTCCTAGTTAACACCCAGAAGGATATTGGTGAATTTTCATCATATTCCCTGAGTTACACTGTGTGCTCGGGAATTTAATTCTTATTCTTCTGAGAGGTTAACATTGGTGGGTGGAGCGCGTGACAATGTGCCTGTTAGTTTGCGGCGAACAAATGTACTCAGCAGGCATTTGTTTCTTTCTATTTGTCTAAAGTTCGTTGTTACAAGCCATCAGTCGATTTGTGATACTAACTCCGCTAGTGTAAGAGAAAAGCATCCACCATAACCGCCTACAGTGGAAGAGAGTGTGAAGAAGGCTTTCGTTATCACAGAATTGATAAACCACAGCGGCAGAACTCACCCATACAAGCTGTGCTAACTAACAGGCACCAGCAAAAGGACATTTCAGTTAAACTTTAAGTATAAAGTTAAATTTCCAACTACGTCTTAGTAACGAGAACTTTACATCCATCAAAATTCCACTAATCTTTCCATATTTATTTTAACCTGTTAAAGACTATTTCACTATTAAATTGTTACGTGTTGTTTTTTAAAACTAAACAATAATAGTTGATTCAGTTATATGTATGAAAGCAAACGTATGAGGCAGAATATTTAATCTATATATATAAATACTTAGACATATATTTACCTCTAAACAGAGCTATACCTTATAAGAGGGATTTCGTTGGATTACACCAACTTGGGGCTTGAACGGGCTAAACCATTGCTTAAATCCTTCACAAAAGGCGACGGACCAGATATAATGCATTAACAATTGTTCATCCCAATTGCAACTTTGTTTGTGACTTCTGGAAATATCTTGTGAATGCGCCTTCAGGTAGACGTGTCATTAATCTTCTATCTACATCTCTGCCAAGAGTAATCTTGCGCGCAGGTAGATACATTGGAAGCCAATATCAGATACTCTTTAGTTTTGGTCACTGGTGAACCACTACTGCAAAGCAGGGGAGGCAATCCGTGACATTGTGACATTATTGGGTCGATCTCTGCTTCACTCCGACATTAATCAGTGACATTTGTTGTACTGACTAATTACAAGCTTTTCAATGCTCGATACCTCTTTCTATCTCTGCTATGTAGCAGATATTTTGTATTTTCACACATTCTTACACTCCTCTCATTGTTAAGTCGTCATGTCTGTTTGGTTACCCGTTCTTCCCTGCTTTGCAAGGAACGGCTGAGATAATAATTAATCGACAACCATGTTTGTTAATCTTGGGAGTGGCCGACATCAGACTTCAGATTAACACTAAATTGCCTAGCGTATTTGTTTAATCGCTGATAAGGCCAGCGTGCGTTCTGCGCCAAGATGGTAAAGAGACGGATTTTGTGGGCTAAAGCGACAGATAACGACATTACTCGTCTGTGCGACTCATTTTGTACAGACATCTTCTTCTTCTTCTTCGATCCTTAACCACCGACCGTCAAAGCAGTCAGTGGCCATCACGCCTAGTGGCGTCTTGTAGGGCAGCAACAAATTGATTCCACTTTGCACGGTCGGTGGCCATCCTTCGTACAGTGCCCCAACTCTGGTTCATTCTTTGCATCTCAGCCTCCACAGTCCTCCGCCAAGTTGTTTTTGGTCGGCCTCTCTTTCGCTTTCCTTCAGGGGTCCAAAGCATAGCTGTTCTTGTGATGGCATCGGGGTCTCTTCTGAGGACATGACCAACCCAGCTCCAGCGTCTGCCAGCTATGATGGTGTGCATGTCCTCTTGCTTGCTACGAGTAAGCAGATCTTGGTTGGTGATGGTATTCGGCCAAAAGATGCGGTAAATTTTTCTTAGGCATGTTGTGTGAAAAGAGGACAATTTTGACATTTCCTTCTCTGTGACTCTCCAGCATTCCGCACCATAGAGAAGCACAGAAAGCACGCAACTCTGGTATAATCTTAATTTTGTGCTTGTGCTGTATTGGGAGGACTTCCAGATGTTATTTAGGCTAAAGAAGGCTGTTCTTGCTTTATTCATTCTGATGTTGATGTCTTTGCCTGCCCCACCGTCTGGTGTTACTATGCTTCCTAGGTATGTGAAGGTATCTGTCTGTACCAGTTGCTGATTCCTTACTGATATGGGCTCAGGGTTGCTCACATTGAGCGTCATGACCTCAGACTTCTTTAAATTGATGTTCAAGCCCACCTGCTGGCTAAATTTATTAAGTCTAACCGTTTTTTCCTGGATGTGTTGATGTGAATGTGCCAGCAGTGCAATGTCATCTGCATATTCCAGATCTTCCAATGTAGAAAATGTAGTCCATCTTATTCCTCTTGGACTGCCCTCTGTTGTCTGGCGCATCACCCAGTCTATGACTGTTAAAAATAGAGTGGTTGATAAGGGGCATCCCTGTCGTACTCCTGTCTTCACCTCGAAGGTTAGGTTGCTCTGCCCAACACTACACGTAAAGTTGGCATAGAGGCTTTTTATGATTGACACTATGCAGCTTGGAATTCCATAAGCCCTCAGTATTTTCCATAAACTGTCCCTATGTATGCTGTCAAAAGCCTTTTTAAAATCAACAAAATTTATGTAAAGCTGTCTTTGCCATTCTGAGCACTGCTCTATAATGTTCCTGAGAGTGAATATATGGTCTACACATCTTCTGTTCTTTCTAAATCCTGCTTGTTCTTTCCTCAGTTTGTAGTCTACTGCCTTTGAAATTCTCTGTATAATTATCCTGCCTAGTATTTTGCTGGGAACTGAGAGAAGAGTGATTCCTCTCCAATTATTGCAGTCTGCAAGATCTCCCTTCTTGGGCAATTTGACAATTATTCCTTTGTTCCACTCTGATGGTGTTGTCCCCGTTTTCCAGACTTGTGCAAGTAGTGGTTCTAATAGTTCTGCTGCTAGCTGAGGGTCTGTCTTAAATAGCTCTGCATTTAAGTTATCATGGCCCGGAGCTTTACCTTTCTTTAACCCTTTGATTGCTGTGATGATTTCTTCTTTTTGTGGAATGTCTGTATTTACATCTAGATCGTTTTCAGCTTCAGGAACATTCAATTGTGTCTCTGGTATTTCCTTGTTCAGAGTTTCTCTGAAGTGCTCTGCCCATCTTGTTTCCTGTCCCTCTGCTGTCTTGATGAGATTTCCTTGCTTATCTCTTACTAATGTAATATTGTTTGCACCTTGTTTTCCGCTGATGAATTTAGTTATTTTGTATACTGTGCTTTGTTCATTTCTCAGTGCTGCCTCTTCTGCCTGTTTTGCAAGATCGTCTAGGAAATTCCTTTTGTTTGCTCGGGTTTGGCGTTTAACTTCCCTGTCCAGCTGGCTGTACTGTTCGCTATATAGTTGCTTTAACCTGGGTGACTTCGCTTCTGTTTTCTTTCTTTTCATTTCCTTTCTCATCTTTATGGTGTTTAGTGTTTCTGGTGTTATCCAGTCTTTCTTCTTCCTTTCCTGGAATCCTAAGCATGATTTGCTACTTTCCTTATATATTGTTAAAATGGTGTTGAAATTCTGGTCTATATCATCAGTCAATGTCTTTTCCTGGCTTTTGGCAAATTGATATCGTTTCTTAATGTCGGCCGCAAAAGCTTTTCTGGTAAGAGGGTCCTTCAATTTGCTGATGTCAAACCTTTTCTGTGTAGTTACAGTTGGTCCAGCCCTTCTTAGTTTCACTTTCAGTTTTGCTACTACTAAATGGTGATCACTTCCCACATCTGCACCTCTTCTTACCTTCACATCTTGTAATGCATGTCTCCATCTACTGTTAACCATGATGTGGTCTATCTGGTTTCTGTCCCGACCATTTGGTGATTCCCATGTTAACTTGTGAATTTCCTTATGTGGGAAAAGTGTTCCTCCAATGACCAGGTTGTTAATGCTACAGAAACTTATTAGCTTATCCCCATTTTCGTTTGCTGTTCCGCTGCCGCATTTCCCCATTGTTCTTTCATTATATGTATTGTGTGTACCAACTTTCGCATTGAGGTCTCCCATTACTATAACAAGATCATATCTAGGTGTGTCTTCCATTTCTTTCTGCAGTTGTTGATAGAATTCATCCTTGACCTCCTCATCGCTATCATTCGTTGGTGCGTAGCATTGAATTATTGTAGTGTTGGTGAATCTCCCTCTCAATCTCAATCGTATCAGTCTGTTGTTGATGGGTTTCCATTCCAGTAATGTCCTTTCTATCACTTTCTGTAGAATAATGGCTACGCCTTCACTGTGCTGTCCATCCTCTCTTCCACAGTAAAGTACTGTTTCTCCTGTTGCTGTTTTAACTTTTCCTGCCCCTGTCCATCTGCTCTCACTTATCCCCAGGATGTGTAACCTATAGTTTCTCATTTCTGCCGTGACCTGTCTTAGTTTACCTGTCTCGTACATTGTCCTGACATTCCAAAATCCTATTCTTGTATCCTGTTTTGCGGTCAGGACATCCATTTTCATGTCAGTGGCTTCCTTTCGGCTTTCACCACTGACAGTCATACGAGCCACAGACTCCGAATGTCCATCCCGCAGCAAAGTTTGTTCATTTGATGTTGTTTCCGTAACTTCATTATTTTTTTACATAGACAGGGGTGTCAGCCCTATGCTAAAACCCCCAACCTGGAGGACCAGGGTACCAGCTTTTGTCTGACCCCTACCCACACAGACCAGTCCAGCTTGGTTGAACCTACCAGGAGTAAAACTCCCACTGGCATAGCTCTTTGTACAGACATGTATGACATTATTGTTTCCTGCACACCTTGTGGTAAAGCAGGAAAGTAAAATATTACATCTGACACATATTGTAGAATAAGTTTACAGATGTGTTCGTGAGTTTGCATACAAGGCATTGGATGTTTTATTCCCATATATTGGAGAGGTGACCTTTTGCATCACCCACATTATTTCGGGCTGAAATAATTTTGAAATTACCCCACTAAACATTTTGAAACAATTGAGCTTTCTTAGCATTGCAACAAACAAAATGCGAGAGAAGAAGGGCCATATGACCTGACCTTTTCGCAGTTTTAAGACACTGTGAAAATTCACTGTGAGGATCGCTTGCCAAGACGAAACCAGACTGCCAGGGTTACAATTCAGAATTCTCTTTATCCGACCGGACTTTGTGGAACATCTTGAAGGACTTAAAGAGCCCAGGAAAACTATTTTAATAAGGAAGACCGGCATCTGAGGAAACGGAAACACGGAGTCATAGTGGGAGTTTAGTGCTAACATAACGACCCCCAATTCACGTGAAAAAAGGCATCTGCCAGTACCTTAAACCTACTTCTCTGAGCTAACCATATGTGAGCCAAGATTGGCGTAAGTTGTACTTTTTACATTTTATATTTTTCATTACTAACATGTGAACTAATATGTATATATTGCCATGTGAATATAAATATGTGAAAAGTTCTATTGGATGTCCAAGTCATTTGAGGGTGGCAACCTCATTATATAGAATGATAATTTCATGAACCACCACTGCAAGGGCTGGTGACTGCTTTATTGCTAGTTTCAAACTGAGAACTAAAAGCATAGGTAGTCCCAGGTTCCATATGGAGCAGGGAGGGAAAGATGAAAGAAATGATGCACATTCTAATTATAATATTCACACTTTCGAAAAAAAAATCCCAGTGTAAATTTCTATGTAAACATATTCACTTTAAAATTAACGAAAGTTTCAAAGCTTTTCAACTAGGGTAGATGTAAATGAAAACATTCAATCTATATTGTGAACACTTTTCGTTCAGTGTAGATGTTAATAACTCCGCCTAGACCGGTCCCAAGCCCGGCTCAAAAAGGAGGAGGGCGGCCTGCAATGGAGGCCGTAAGGAGGCAGCCCCTCCATCATGCAAAGGCACAACAGGTAAATCACCTGTTTGTCTTAAAAACCAGATTACGAGAAACATAAGAAGAAAACCGGACTGATTCTAAAGGCGACGAACTGGAACGGACTACTAACTACGACTTACGGAACATGGAACACAAGATGTATAAATGGGAAGGAAGAGGAGCAGGTTGAAGAGATGAGGAAAACCAAATTAGAAATCCTGGCTTTAACAGAAACATAGAAAAAAGGACAAGGAGTTATGGATCTCGATGGCGACACGCTGCTCTACAGTGGTGTCCCCACATCTGAAAGAGCTAAAGGGGGCGTGGGTTGTATTGTGGCCTAAAACCAAAGGGATGGTAACATGGATGGAACTTTGTTTCGGAACGCATTATGGTCCTAAAACTAAAAGAAGGAGAAACCATAGTCAACCTTGTCATTGTGTATGGGCCAAATGAACATGAGCCAGCAGAGGTCAAGGAGGAATGCTTCGAGTTGCTTCAAAGGACAGGGCCTGAATGAAGTAATCCTGCTCGGAGATTTCAATGCCAGAGTTGGAAATGGCCATGCTAGATGGGGTGGAGTTATCGGAAGATATGGAGAAGATAATCTTAATGACAATGGAAAGCGACTCCTTAGATTCTGCACTGAGCAGAATCTGATCATTACAAACACAAAGTTCCACCATAAGCGCATACATGTATACACTAGATGTGAATCAACACAGAATGAGAAGTCAGTGATCGACTATGCCATAGTTAGGAAGAGTTCATTCAAGTATGTCCGGTATGCTAGAGTCTGGAGGGGGGCCAGAGATTGGAAGTGACCACTACTTGTTAACAATTAAAAGAACAACTGAAAGAGTTACTCCGCCTAGGAACTGCCTAACGTCACGCAAGAAGCTAAGTAAACAAACAGGGGAAACAAGCATTAAGACCTACAAGCTGAGAGAGCCCGAAGTGAAGACCAGATACCAGGGGTTTATTGCTACAGCAGTGAAAAACACAGAACAACAACCTGATGACCTGGAAACACTCTGGCTGAAATTCAAGGACATTATAAAGACAGCTGCAGCAGAAGCATGTGGTGAATTTTGACTTGGGAACTAGAGAAAGAGGACACCTTGGTGGACAGATGAGGTTAAAGAGAAAATAAGAGAGAAGAAAAAGACATGTAAACAATACTTAGCAGCTAAAAACACACCAGGAAAAACAGAGAAATACAGAGAATATATGATTTGGAGAAAAGCTATAAAGCGATGCGCAAGAAAACCAGAAATTGTTCTATAAGACCCTAAACAATATGAGGAAGGAAAAACAGTGCCCTCTTAAATTTATAAAAGACAAGCAAGGCAAATTGCTTACTGCCCCCAAAAGAAGTAATGGAAAGAATACTTTTCAGAACTCCTGGATGGTGAGCAAGATCAAGCATCAGAAATGATAACCACTGACACAGAAGAGAAAACCAATAGTGATGAAGATGACATAAAGATGGAAGAACTGACGGTAGCACTGGAGAAAATCAAGATGGGCAAAGCAGCAGGACATGATGGCATTACACTAGAAATGGTTAAGTACATGGGAGCAGCAGGCAACCTATTACTCCTAAGGGTCCTACAGGTAGCTTGGTGCAACAAGACCATACCAAAGGATTGGGAGATTGCCATAATAACACCGATTTTAAAAAAGCGTGACAACCGACAATGTGGAAACCATAGAGGCATATCCCTTCTCAGTGTCCCTGGTAAAATCTACTCTAGAATACTGGAGCAGAGACTCAGACGCCTAGCTGAGCCACAAATGGATGAGGTCCAGTGTGGCTTCCGAGCAAATCGAAGTACTCAAAACCTAATCTTCACACTCAGACAGTTGAGTGAAAAGGCTCTTGAGTATAAGAGTGAGGTCCATCTTTGCTTCTTAGATCTGGAAAATGCATTTGATAAGGTCCCGTGGAACAAACTCTGGGACTGTTTTGGCAAGGAAGAACATTCCAACACTTCTGATTCATGCTTTACAGAACTTCTACAAGTCTTGCAGAAATTATGTGAGGACGGCAAACCATAAGTCAGTAGAATTCAGGACCACCACTGGTGTAAGACAAGGTGATATCCTGTCACATTATCTTTTCATACTCCTCATGGACGATGTCATCAAGGCATGTAAGGAGAGGAAAAGAAAGTATTCAGTGGGGTACTGGAAGATGAGACAGGTCTGTATTTCAGAGCTGGCATTTGCTGTTGATGTTGCCCTGATCGCTAAATCAGAGGCACATCTTCAATCCAACCTGCAAGTCTGGAAGGAAGAGCTGGAGAAGAGAGTGATGATCATAAGCAGCTCGAAAACAAAAACCATGGTGATATCACGAGAGGAAAGAAGACATCAGCTTACGCTGGGAGAACAGGTCCTGGAGCAGGTCGACAACCAACCCAGGAGGAAGACAGCCGATAGAATAGTATGGCGCTCTCTGTTACAAACCTCTAAACCTCACGGTAGAAGAGGAACGACTAATTTAGAATAGGGAGCCAACAAGAAGATAAATACTTATCATCAAACGTATTTATCAACTTTTTTGGTGACGACTCACAACACATTTAATATAGATCAGAGCGAGGGTATAAGAATCTTCTGCTTTTTTAATTAAATAAAAAGCATTAGAATTCAATAATAGTCACTTTAGATTGTGTTGAAATAATAACTGGTTGAAGATACACACTTTCCTTAATTTGGAAAAACGCAATACCCACGGAATAACGGTATAAGCGCTAACAGTACTCTTTGTTTTTACAATCTCTGAACAGTAAACAATGATCAATGTCCTTTAACACTCCTCTACCAAGGTGCGTCCAATTTAAACTGATGACCAGAGTTTTAAAAAATCTACTTACTTCGATAGTTATATCTTTTCGTTGTTAGTTTGTCTTGTTATTAGGCTGTAATTATCTTATGTAAATAGTAAGGAGTTTCCGTTGTTTAAGTTAAGAATGAAATCGATGCATATTGATGGAGTCTTCGCCATCAATATTTCTGTTACGTTCATTATTTTTTAAAGAACGTCCTTTAATTATAACGTGTGATTTGCAAGAAGTGCATTAACAACATTGTTTAACTTTGTACACAATGAGTTATTTACAGTGGCTTGAAAACGAAGCGAGAAGACTGTCACGTGCAGCCAATCATATTTAGCAGGTAAACTCGAGTACACATTTTATAATGATTAACTTAGAACAGCGGTTCCCAACCTTTTTTCACTTGCGTACCCCTTAGCAGCCCATTTCTATAAATTGTACCCCTAATATTAGCAAAATATTTGAAATTAATATAGTTGCTGTTATTCAAAATTTATAGACTATAACCAGAAATAAAGGGGCCAACCACGGGATTAAAAAACAATGTAATAAAAAGGTGAACAAACAGTGCATATATTTTTACATTAAATAAATCAGAAGTTACAATAAAAATTAACACATTTAACCCATTTAATTTATTAATAATAATAATAAAAACGTTGTTATTGTTAAAAGTTGAAATCATTTTTTATAACACACATGTCATGTGACCATGACAAATGTTCAGTGCGATCCTTGAGCTTGTTTTGAGGCACATAGTTTTTTTTAAATCAGGTTCAAGTGATGTAAGATACAGTCTCAATTCTAGACCTGCATTCAGTTTACTACGGTATTTATTTTTTATAAAGGTATAAGAAGAGAAAGTCCTCTCCACCAGCTCAGTATTTGTAAATGGCAACAGAAACTTAAGCGCCTTGTCGGTCAGCTGTTCATATTCTCTGCTGATGTCTCCCCAAAAGTTAATAAGGAATTTTCCTTTGAATTCAGCTATTAAAGTAGTATCAGTCGAAAGTTCAATCAACTTCTCTTTTTCGTTGATTGATAATGTGGCTGCTTGGAAATATTCTTCTTCAAAGGGATTTACAATCCAGTAGTTCTCTTTTCCAGGATTCGGAAAGTACTTCTCGAACGATGATTTTAGCCCTTTCAAGTGTTCAATTATTTTCTCGCTCATTTCCTGGGAGAAGTGCAGCTTGTTCTCAGATAGGAAATTGTGCAGAGTTTCAAATACCTCAGGCTGGCCTTTTTCAATACACGACCTCCAAAAATCTAATTTTTTAATCATAGATTCAATTTTGTCTGAAACATTGAAGATCGTTACCGAGCTATTCTGAAGTGCCAGATTTAGTTTGTTTATTTGTAGGAAAATATCCGATAAGTATGCAAGACTCTGAAGCCAATCACAGTCGTGTAACTTTGAAGTAAGTTGGAAAGGATGGTCTTCAAAAAAAGTTGGACTTCATGTCTAAGTTCGAACAGCCGGGTAAGGACTTTACCACGAGAGAGCCACCTTACTTGTGTATGAAGGAGCAGGGTAGAATGAAGACTATTCATCTCTTCACACAGTGCTTTAAAAAGCCTCGAGGTTGTGGACTTTGACTTTATAAAATTAACCACTTTCACAGCTTCATCAAGAGCGACTTTTAATTCACCAGGGAGGTGGTTAGATGCAAGGCTTTGCCTGTGGATGCAGCAGTGGCTCCAGGTTATATTGGGGGCTACCTTCGTGACACGAACGCGAAGACCGGAATAGCAACCTGACATAGACTTGGCTCCGTCAGTGCATAGTCCACAACAATTAGGCCAATTAATGTCCTTTTCTTTGAAACAAGAATCAATAGCATGAAATATATCCTCACCTCTTGTAAGCCCTGACAGAGGATGACAACGCAAAAGGTTTTCTTCAACTTTATTGCTTTTCAAATACCTCACAATAACAAGCAAAACAGCGAAATTAGCAATATCTGTGCTTTCGTCAACTTGAATAGCAAAGAATTTACTATTTTTAATTCTACTTATTACTGTCGCTTCAACATCGTCAGACATATCCTGCATTCTTCGAGAAATTGTATTGTTCGAAAGAGGGATAGCGTTCATTTTGCGAACATGTTCCTCTCCTAGCATGCACAGAACGGCATCTTTTAATTTTATACAAGGAGAAATTAAATTCTCAGCTATAGTATTAGTATGATTTTTACCACATTTAGCAATACGATAACTAATACGGTAGGAGGCTTCAATCGCATTTTCGTTATCTTTGTTAGCTGACGACAAGTACGATGTCACATTCTGTTTCGATAGGCGCTGAAAAAAATTGCGTTCCTTGTTTTCATAACTGGGGTGTTTTGTTTGTAAATGCCGCAAGAGTAACGAAGGTTGCATGCTACCATTGGATAATACTTCCCGACACACAACACAGTGGGGCTTAGCACAGTCCTCATCTCCTATAAACAAAAACCCATAGTTCATGTATTCATCACTGTATTTTTTCTTTTTAGCTCTATGTAAAACTGAAGATCGTGTCTTTTCACTATCCTGCACCAAAGTCTTAGGCGTGTCCTGAGAAGTACTTGGTGATTGATCACATTCCACATTATGTTTCAGCTTTTTTACTGTGCCGGTTTTCAACCACTGATCCATATCTGATAATACACGAATTGAGCAATTAATCACTTTAAGTTAAGTTAAAACAATGACAAAAACTACTGTATATAGAAACACTGTCTCACGTTTGTAAAATTTGGTCAAGAAATGACACTATTACTTCCGGGAAGTTCGACGTACATATAGTGTGGGAGATCAAACAAGTCATATTTTTGATGAAATATTCAACGGCACAACTATATTCCCATAGTCATCATAATGAAGACTATTGTGTAAAAGTATTGAATTGTGGTCACACGAAACGCCATAGATTTTCACACACGCCAGTCCAAGCAGACAGCACGCCAGTGGCGCGCAAGAAAAACGGCAGAGATTGTCTCACACAGTTCATGTTGTATAGTATAGCGTTGAATTAATTTCACAACTTTTGACTTGTCTTTTACACTGTTGACATATGTGGACATGGTACGCAACCAGACGATACGTCAAGGCCTAAAATGTCACCCCCTATAGACCCAAGTGGAACAGTCCCAACTAAGATGGTTTGGCCATGTCTGCAGAATGGGAGAAGATCGGCTACCACGACAAGCATGGGAAACAAAGAGCCAAGGATCCAGACCCCGAGGACGACCCAGAGTCCGCTGGGAGGACAACATTAGACAATCTTTGAAGGACCGAGGACTAGAATGGAACCAGGCCAAAATGAAGACAGCCGATAGAATAGTCTGGCGCTCTCTCTTCCAAACCTCTACACCTCACGGTAGAAGGGGAACGACGAAGTAAGTAAGTAAGTAAGACATATGTATCTTTTTTCCGCCATTACTCAATTTTTTTTTCGAGTACCCCTGAACGTCCTGTCGCGTACCCCCAGGGGTACGCGTACCACAGGTTGGGAACCGCTGACTTAGAAGATGCCCCAACAAGGTTAGAAACAAAGAAAATTACGGTTTTTTGACGTCATGATCAGCTGCATAAATATACTTGCTTCAAATATAATTACTTTGGACAGATTACTTCGTACATCTTAATTAAATTACTTGCGTTTGTTTTCATGTTCTACTGCGATTTTGTTAGCTTTTGTTTGCTGGAAGTCAACACTTAGTCTAAATTAGAAATTATTTAGTAGATAGTGTTTTACCACATTCACGGATTTATTTGAATCGTCTGTAAAAATCGCACAGTTGTGACAATTACTTTCGATTTGTTTTCAGTTGATATTCCAGGAGACTAAATTCAGCAGTAATTTGCGTTTATCACAAATCACTTTGTGTTTATAGGTGTCAGGCACAGAATTGCAGTGGCTAGCGCGCAGTGGTTAGCATCGTCGGCTTCGCGCAGGTGTCTCAGTGTGTATCCTTAGTTGTGATGTGCGACGGAACGACGGAATAATATGCCTTTTCGTTGTTACTTTCACAATTGCCTCCACGGCTGGCGGAGTTGTTGATTTTAAAGTTGCTACCATAAGTGAAATGGGTTCATTTTCGATACAAGACAACAGGAGGCTGAGACGCTTGCGAGTCATGACCCAAGTGGGCCAGCCCCCCTTAGAGTGTAAAGGAGTATATCGGGACGAAACACTTGTCGGACGGGGGGACTCCTTCTGATGATCAGATTGCCTCCTGTTGTATCGCTCTGTAAAGAGTTTCCTATCATCTTATCTTGGTTGTTGAACTTCTTAAAACTAGATCGAATTTTATTTTATTAGAGTTTGTAAAGCTCGTTATACTTTGAGAGACAAGAATAGTGAAAACTGCAGCAAACAGGTAATGCCCACTGGGCCAGTGGAACACTCAAATAGTCGGTGTTACAAACATAAACCCGAGCCGTATATAAATACTAAGCAGGATAATTATACAGAGAATTTCAAAAGCAGTAGACCACAAACTGAGGAAAGAACAAGCAGGATTTAGAAAGAACAGAAGGTGTAGATCATATATTTACCCTCAGGAACATTCTTGAGCAGTGCTCAGAATGGCAAAGACAGCTGTACATTAATTTCGTTGATTTTGAAAAGGCTTCTGACAGTATATACATAGGGACAGTTTATGGAAACTACTGAGGGCTTATGGAATTCCAAGCTGCATAGTGTCAATCATAAAAAGCCTATATTCTCTACTTTAAGTGTAGCGTTGTGCAGAGCAACCTAACTTTTGAGGTGAAGACAGGAGTACGACAGGGATGCCCCTTATCAACCACTCTATTTTTAACAGTGATAGACTGGGTGATGCGCCAGACAACAAAAGGCAGTACAAGAGGAATAAGATGGACTACATTTTCTACATTGGAAGATCTGGAATATGCAGATGAAATTGCACTACTAGCAAATTCACATCAACACATCCAGGAAAAAACGGATAGACTTAATAAGTATAGATAGCAGGTGGGCTTCAACATCAATCTAAAGAAGTCAGAGGTCATGACGCTCAATCTGAGCAACCCTGAGCCCATATGAGAAAGGAATCAGCAACTGAAACTAGACAGACACCTTCACATACCTAGGGTACATAGTAACACCAGACGGCGGAGCAAGCAAAGACATCAACAACAGAATGAACAAAGCAAGAACATCCTTTTTTAGTCTAAACAACACCTGGAAGTCCTCTCAATACAGCACAAGCACAAAATTAAGATTATATCAGAGCTGTGTGCTTTCTGTGCTTCTCTATGGTGCGGAATGCTGGAGAGTTACAGAGTAGGAAATGTCGAAATTGTCCTCTTTTCACACAACATGCCTAAGAAAAATTCACTGAATCTTTTGGCCGAATACCATCTCCAACCAAGATCTGCTTACTCGGAGCAAGCAAGAGGACATGCACACCATCACAGCTGGCAGACGCTGGAGCTGGATTGGCCATGTCCTCTGAAGTCAGAGAGTCCCCGATGCCCTCACAAGAACAGCTATGCTATGGACCCCTGAAGGAAAACGAAAGAGAGGCCGACCAAAACAACTTGGCGGAGGACTGTGGAGGCTGAGACGCAGGGAATCAACCAGAGTTGGGACACTGTACGAAAGAGGGCCGCCGACCAAGCAAGGTGGAATCAATTAGTTGTTGCCCTACAAGACGCCACCAGGCGTCACGGCCACTGTCTGCTTTGACGGTCGGCGGCTAAGGATCAAATATATAAAGGGTTTTCTGTAATAATAAATTTTACATAATTTTATTTCAGGATTCTTTATACCTTTGAGACATTGGTATTATAGCAACGAAGCCATAGGTAGATATAATGATATTTAAAAGTTAATACATACTGTTTTTGCTTGCACCTCTACACCTCACGGTAGAAGGGGAACGACTAAGTAAATAAGTTTTTGCTGGCGGGAACTGTTTTTGTGTCCTCTTGTGCATTTATTATTATTACTATTGCTATTTTTTTAAAATTGTAAACAATAAATAGAATCCGGACACAGTAGTAAGAAAGCCACAACGGTTTCAACAGTTGAATAAGGATAATTCACAAGGCTTTCTGTCGCTAGAGCAAACTTGCAGTCGAAATAAGATATGTCTCGAACATGTGACAATAATGTAAATTTTAAAAAAAAACCCAGCACAACTAAGCCGGATTTCATTTCTGACATTGTCACGGGTTGTCTCCCCTACCTTGCAGTAGTGGTCCACTAATGGCCAAACATCGAGTACAAGGTTGAGGGTTTTCAAAAATATCAAGCTTCGCCCAAGATTACTCTTGGCAGAGATATAAATAGAAGAATGATGCTTCTATTTTAGGGAGTCTCACAGGAATTTATAGAATGGCAAGTACAACAACTGAGTCATCTAAATTGTCATAAACCGATTATTCTCTAACAACTTCTGTGATAAAATATGTTTTGACTCGTATTTTATGAGCCTCCAGCTGAAAGTGATTCAGTCAAATATTTGTATAGCTCTGTATCTATATCCTAAAATGGAAACCATAGTATTACCCCTTATTCTGGCTGTCTATAATTTCTCCTTGACGAAGGTGGAATGCAGTGGGAAAATCTTAAACTGTGCTAGGTTTTAAGGTTAAAGTTTTGCCCACGCTCAAACAGCGCCTGTTGGCTGAGATCCAATCATAATTAACTTGAAATGCCTCCCTGTGAGGTTCTGTTGGGTGAGACCCAATCACAATTAATTTTAGTTTATTATTCTAATCTTAACCAACCCCAAATGTGACCCTCAATCACTTCATCTGAACATTATTCCCTAATCATATAAGATATTGGTCCTCTACGTGTCATTTTACTCAAATAATTATATCACCGACATGTCCTTGATTATTACACCTGACAAATCTATTCTAAGTTTGTTACAATCCCCCTAATCTTTATATGGCACGCTTGCGTCTAGACTGATAAAACCAGGACAACATTGGAAGTTGCAATTTTCTGCAAGTCATTGCCATGAATCAAACATTTGCTATCTTAAATTACGACGTTCATTGGCGTTTGTCGCCATTCGCCAGTTTTGATGAAGAAAATTACATGTATGTCTCTTTAATGACAATCTGTTTTAACATTATCCGACACATGATCAAATTTGAAGTAGTTATGCAATCCAATACGTATAGACAGCATAATACGCGTCTATTGCTGGCGATTAATGAAACACACCAAGGTGGCTTTGTTCCTTCTGGCTAGCTGTAGCGAAAGGTTTATATATAGATGTAGTGATAGTATTGACAGAAGCAGGGTTCTCTCCTGAACAATGGTGAAGTCCCAGTGTCTAGGGTTCACTGGTCTCACTCTCACAAGAAGATCAATGCTGTGAATAATCTGTGACAAGCAGATTATACTGGTGCCCTCTCACTTTTTGATCTCCTGTGATGTACTTATTTAACTATGAAAATAGAAATGTAACTCCTTTGAATAAAAGTAATTAATAACTCCAGTGGCTTACAATTCAAATAATTTATTATCTACACTATGTACTATTGTAATGATGGGTGAATGTTGAAGCAATGGTGATTATGGTAGAGTATGTACTTTCCAATCTATTTGTAAGTAAATACAACAGAAAAAGGATCCACTTTGGATCTAGTAATTAACAAGTTCCTTTACACTAGATCTTGTCCACCAGGAATGTTCACCGTCCTTCTGTATTTATTTTAATAATGAATAATTAAAGTTAATCTGTCTCTCCTATCTTTACAGCTCAAGTTCATCATTTAAAACATTCTATTGACAGTAGTAGCTGGTCTCACAATGGTTTCTAGGTGCATGGGACTTAACTCTGGTCCAAGTCAGTAACTCTGGTACAGGTAGGTTGCACTGTACTAACACACTGATAGTCTGTGCTGCACAAACTCCCAAACAGTAAGGGGAATGACAGTAATAGGCTCCTTCTATCTCTGGGCTTCACATATAGAAGGATATAAGGACTTCAGACCTCAGAACATGATCACACCTGTGATGGTGCACTAGGATCCTGAAAGAATGAATATGATGTGTCCAGTGGTTGCTGATGATGCTTGTTATCTCTACTGTGTGCTGAGATGAGAATGTTTTATTCAGATGCTGTGTGTACAATGAATGATAAATGGCTCTGTATGATACAGAGTAGGGAGACAGATTGATGTCTACTGCAAAACATTTTTAATCAAATAATAAACAATCAATATGAACTCTGATCCCTGATGCAGCCTTTGCCTTCCTCACTCTCATGCCAAGTCACAGCTGGTCCTTTTATGGTAGTTAGTAACATAGTACTAATAAACCCTACTGGATATGCTTATGGTTAGCAATGACTGCTGTGGGTAGTTTTAAAGGCTTGACACGCTTTAGCCATCCTATTCACACAATCAATATGTTTGGTATATTCACAAGCCTATTAATTTGTAGTAAAGTGAATCCGTATCACAATTTGCCTGAGGGTCTAGTCAAATTTACCGCTACCAATTTAACTAGTGTATTTGAATTTTTCTAAGAAAACAAGTTAAAAGTTACCACCCTTCCCCCTTTTTAACACACCCACCCCAATATTTATCGACGAACGTAGTAAAATCTAACAACCAATCAAATCGTTACCTCCTTTTTGTGTAGGGACAAGAAAAGTTGGTTGAAGTGGAAATAATGCCTATTTTGCGTTTTTGACCGAACCTAAATAATTTATTTCTTGATAATTAAAGATACTTAAAATGCAAGAGATATCTCAAATTATAGCGCTGATATTGCTTAACATATACACATAGAGATTCCCTCATACAAAATTATCTTGATGTAGAAAAATTTAATTTAGTAATATTTTCACATCAGGTTAAGATCAAATTTAATAACGGAAAAATTAACCCCATTGGAATGCAACGGAATAAATAAAGAAAAACTATATAGAAAGATAGAGAATAATTGGCCGTTTAATTATCACTTTTGATAAGTAAAATCGGTTTACAAATAACTATGATATAAAATAAACAAATTCGGTCAAATTAGACAAACACGCTTTAAACTGCTCAATTCTTTAGCCTAGGAAATAGTTAATTTTTTTTACTCGTCATCTGATTGGCCGGGTGTAGTTGATAAAAATTAACAACTGCTTGTAAGTTCCGCCATTAGACCATAAGTGTGCATGCCAAGCTGAAATGTTCAGAACAAGTCAGAAGGACAAGCTTTTGCCGTCTGGACTGAAAGATCAGCGTGATAGCTGGTTACGGCTGGTTAGCTTGTGTATGTGAAGATTCTTTACTTGAGGGTAAGACAGATAAATTTATTTGAATATTGTATTAACCTATAAGTAACAGGCTATTGTGTGCCATCTTCATTTTCGATACTGCCGAAAGGGATATGATGTCACGACGACCTACGTAGGAATGTGCCTAAAGTAGTTTTATTCCGAGTGAAAAATAAATGTGTAAAATGTTTGCCAATTGGCCTTACAAAATTTTGAGACTGTAAGTGCCGTAGAAATAAATTGATATTGCCATTGGGAGTGACATATTGTTCAAAAAACTTGTGAAACCATGTATAGAAATGCTAGAAAGAAATAATCAACAGGTCACAAGATATGTATTTTACACCCCTGCTAATTGTATGGAAGACACACACTGTATGATGGACAGTGGCTTTGAATTACCACTAAAGAAGAATAATTACACAAAACTGATTGTAGACAAGGGAACTTAAGGTCTGGTGCGAATGGTCAGCACACATGACTGACCAAGGTAAGTTTTCATAGTGATTAGGTGTGGAATTAATATAGACAAGCTCTATATGGGAGGAAATTTTCCTTCTTATTCCAGGTTGAATTACAAAGACCTAGTTGTTGCAGAAACCTGGGGAAGAAGAACACGTGGGAGTTGAATGCTCATACTATAACCTGCAGCTAAACTCCTCATCGTAGTCCAGGAAGCACAACGTTTTGGTGAACCTGAATACTTATGAGCCAACTGTATCAACAAAGTTCCAGATAAGTCCTGTACAGCAGGCGCATGATAGTTCATTCAAATCCAATTCCACACCATAAACTTTACCTTGGAGGGATGAAAACAACAGACCTTCCAATTACAGAATAGTGGTATTATCAAGCATAGAAACAAGAACTGGGTGTAGACATTTCAGTGACCTATTTTGTTTAAAAGACATGGACAGAGTGTCCAACATATTTATTTCTATTTTGTAATAAGCATTTTCTTGAGTTTGAAAGTCCTGACAAAAAGATTGATGTTCAGGGCCATTAAATTGTAAATATGAATTGAAAACAGTCTTGCTTAATTTTCATTAAAGTTAAAGTTCTGTTTTGAAATTCATACTGTTAACATACATTACCCTAGACACCTTGCCATAACACACCACACAGATTCTTTAGTCCTGGTGAGATCTAAAGGGGTGACAGTTAGGGACCCAGAGAACTTCATCATCATCAGTCTTTACTCTGGGAACTTACATAATCTGACCTCACGTGGATTGTCTATACACCCTTGCCCTTTTCAAAGAAGGGGGTATTACTTATAAGACCAGTCTATTATCTGGCACTATCCTGGTATCCTCTGATACATCTATTTGTTCTAGATAGCCTATATTTAGTAACATCAAAACCTCTTATCACATAATTCATGAAATAAAATGTACATTATTCACATAAATACTTATGATAGTCCTACATACCCTCTAAGAATCTTTCTCCAACACAGAATTACACTTTTAGTGACGATGCCTGCCCTGCACACAGTCAAAAATGGCTTGGCAATGACAGTGCTCTACTCTGCTTCTTCTGGCTGGGCTTAACAAGGTTGTGTGTGATAAATGAATTTTGAAACTGCCACCCTTATATACTAATGGAGCGTACGTCAGAGGGAGTCGTATCTGATTGGCCCAAAATAATTATAGAAAATGTTATCTATGGGCTCATTATGTGTAACCTTGCAATTTATTAAGGCCTGTATCTCTTAAATGGCCTATGTTATCACTGTCTGAACAATATCCTTCGAAATCCCCTGTGACAAGCTTCAAATCCATTCCTTCTTGTTGGCTTTCCAAGTGGGCATGCAGTCTAAATAAATTTATTTAGATTGATACTAGGCCTACCATCGAAAGTGGCCATCTCACAAACTAACCGATATTTCAGAAGGTACATCCTACTAAAATTTCCTTTTAGATTTCCAGGTATGAACATTCCCACCAGTGAACTCCGTTATTATTCTTGTATAGCCACACTGCCCAACGTCGTCCTTTAAGAAATTCCATCCGTCAACATGCACACATTTATTCGCCATTATGAAAATACTTCCGTTCCTCTCCTTCTCGTGCGAGGTATAGACTGCGCATGCGTCAGCTAGTACTGTCACGATTAACTCTTTGGCGATGCAGTGTGTTTAGATACTAAAATCTAACTAAGCGTATTTTTCCATTATGCTACTTAGGCCCCATCTTTTTTTAAGATTGTACTATGTACAGTTTATTTATTGGGAACGTATGCTGAAGTTACGATCGTTCATTCTTTCCTTCCAGAACTGTCGGATGACGACTTAAAAAGTCCGCTCCAACATTTTCCTTCCCAGGAATGTACTGTGCTGTAAATGAGTAAGGTGCCAGTAATAAATTCCACCTTAATAATCTGGAATTTAGCTTTTCGGACAATGCCAAAAACGATAAAGGCTGGTGATCACTTTGAACCATGAAATGTTTCCCGTAGAGGTAAGGGGAAAATTTGTCGATGGCCCAGACTAAAGAAAGACATTCTCGCTCTATCGTCGAATAATTTCTTTCAGCTGAATTTAGCTTTCTGCTTGCGTATGCCACTGGTAACAATTCTTCTGGATTAGTACCTGATGGTTGTAACAAGGTGGCTCCGATTCCAACACTTCTTGCATCCGTTCGTAACACAAATTCTTGTGTGAGGTTAGGTAAAGCAAGAATGGGTTTGCTGGTACGTTTATCCTTCAGTTCGGTGTAGGCCTTTTCACGTTCAGAAGTCCACTTTATAGTGTCAGGCTGCCCTTTCTTTGTTAAGTCAGTTAGCGGCGCACACAAAGAGTTAAAGTTGTGTATGTACTTCTGGTAAAATCCGCATAACGACACAAAAGATCGTACATCTTATTTTTTCTGTGGTCTGGGCGCCTTCTTCAATTTCTCTACATTCTTTGGGTCTGGCGTCAAGTGGCTGTCGAAATGGTATGACCTAAGAAGTATTTTTTTGTTGCATCCTATATGACACTTGGTTGGTCGTGCAGTCAATCCCGTTTCTCTTAACCGATCAAATAACATTGAGAGTGCTTCTATATGTTCCTCAAATGAGTTGGTAGCAATGAGAATGTCGTCCATAAAGTTTGTAATGTGAGGATTTTGCAATGGTTCTAACAATTTCCTCATCATACGTGAGAATATACTGGGTGCATTCTTCAATCTAAATGGGAGTACATTAAATTCATAATGTCCATCGGATGTTCTAAAAGCCAACATTTTTCTCACTTCTGGTTTAACTGGTATTTGGTAGTAACTTTTACTCAGATCTACTTTAGAAAAGTATC
Source organism: Oreohelix idahoensis (assembly GCA_024509875.1). NCBI lineage: Eukaryota > Metazoa > Mollusca > Gastropoda > Stylommatophora > Oreohelicidae > Oreohelix > Oreohelix idahoensis. The sequence goes on along the minus strand of JAMPIV010001859.1, from coordinate 172,698 downwards.
TAGCTTTACTTAGTGTAGAAAAGAGTTGGTTGGTGTCTGGTAATGGGTCCACTTGAGATTCTGTGATAGCATTTAGTTTCCTATAGTCTATACACAGTCTGTGTTCTCCATTAGGTTTTCTTAACAACATCACACTAGAACTGTAGGGAGATTCTGATTTGGAGATAATGTTCTCTTTTAATAAGTGATGAATCTCTTCCTTAAGTGCCTGTGCCTCAGCATAATGAATGGGATAAGTTCTCACACAAACAGGAGTGGGATCTGAAACTGTCATGTCATATTCCAGCAGATTTGTACATCCAGGTTTATCTGTGAGTACATCTGCATGATTTGCCAACCCTTCATGAATTTGTTTCCTCTGCTCAGGAGTTAAGTGATCACTAATATTGACTTGCTCATAACTCTCTGTAGATGTTAATGGGTATTCCATAGAGGATAATGGTTCATCTTTCATCTCAATTGCAATGGCTAAGGTCATAATATGGGCAACTTCTAAGGCAGCCATATCATAATATTTTTTAAGAAGGTTGACATGGTATGCCTTCTCTTTCCCTTTCTTATCAATCTTGTAGTTTGTTCTGGACAATTTCTCCAAGATAACATATGGTCCTTGCCATCCAATTTGCAGTTTATTAGTGCTGCTGGGCAACAGTAATAGAACTTTCTCTCCCACTTCCAGTTCTCTATCCTTTGCTTTTTTGTTATAATAGGCAGCATGCTTCCTCCTGGCCTGTCTTAGGTTATCATTTGCTAGCTTCCAACCTGTTTTTAATCTAGAGGTTAATTAATTGATATACTGGTATGAGGAAGTAACTGTTTCTTCTGCCTTTTCGTCAGTCCATGTCCGCAACAATGCTTCCAGTGGACCTTTGATTGGTCTACCAAACAACAATGTAGCTGGAGCCAATCCTGTTGAATTGTGTGCGACTTCCCTGTATGCAAATATAGCAGCATGTAGGTAGGTGTCCCAGGTATCCGGTTTTTCACTGGCCAGCTTCCTTATAATTGAGATAAGGGTCCCATTGAACCTTTCTACTTGGCCGTTCCTTTGGGCGTGATAAGGACTACAATGATAATGTCTGGCTTGAAATATCCTGAATACCTCTTGTGTTAGCTTTCCCTTAAACCGAGATCCATTGTCAGTTAATATTTGATGAGGGAAACCTAGTCTGGTGAATATTGGTAACAATGCCTCTGCCACATGTTTAGAATCAATAGATGACATGGCTATTGCTTCTCCCCACATCGAGCAAGTATCAACCAAGGTTAGTATATAGGCATTCCTCTTCTTGTTCCTCGTGAGGGGTCCTACAATATCCACTGCAACACGTTCAAAAGGGGTTCCCATGATGGGCATTTCTCCCAGTGTTGCCGGTGCAGTCCTATGTTTAGGAGCTACCCGTTGGCACAAACCGCTTTATGTCCTCTGTGATCCCTGGCCAGAAATAGTGACAAGCTATTCTTTGTCCAGTGGCCCCTATTCCCATATGTCCACTGAATGGTATAGCATGTCCCAGTGTCATAACCTGTTCTCTGTATGATTTAGGCACTACCAGCTGTCCATGTCCTTTAGAGCCTGTTCCAGCTTTTCTATATAGTAGGCCCTTTTTCATGTAGAAATCTCCTTTGCCTGGAGGGTTATGCGCCTTTGGCAATTTGCCAAAACAAGGCTTCAATGTGCTATCAGCTGCTTGATCCTGTTTCATCTCTTCTGGATTAGTGTTTATATTTTCCTCCCTGTTCTTGGAGCCTGCTCTGGTTTGTACTGTCGCCATGACTATGGGTCTTATAGGTTCTCCTAGAAAAACATATCTACATCCCAATATTAATGGGTATATAGGTTCGTTCATCACTGCTGCTTTGATTACTCTTTCTACATAGCGAGATCTTATGTTGATTTGGGCTATGGGTAGTTTCATTATTCCTGCTCCCTTGAGTGGTCCTCTGATTTCCACAGTTTCGGAGGTTATCTGCTCAGGACTCACCAAAGACGAGCACACTACTGAGTCAAAATCTAGCCCTGTATCATACAGACAAAGTACTTTAGTGCCATTCACGGTCACTTCCTCACAGACAGGCGGATGATGGAAGTTTTGCTGACTTAGTGCCAGATCCTTCCTTTCCGTATGTCCAGTAGTGAGGCATGCAGCATGATGAGGAGGATTCTTTCTTCTGCATTCCGCAGTATAGTGGTTGCTCATTTGGCAAGTTTTACACCACTTTCCTTCTTTTCTTGACGGTTTCTTGTTTGTTCCTAGAGGGTCCTTGTCTTTAGTTTCATATCTGGTTTTGTACTTGGTGGTATAGTCCTTTTGTTCAGACTTCTTTGAGTTTTGGTTTGCTTTAAAACTTTTTCCTTGTTTCCTCTTATTCACATGAGACATGGGATGAGCCAGTTTATGGCTCTCTGAATAGATAATTATTTCCTCGTCTCTCTCTCTTGTGCTCTATTAGGAAGGTCTTGGTCTCAGGAGACATGGACTCCAGGAGTTGTTCTATTAGGATCATCTCCTTGATCCCTTCAAAATGCGGAGTAAAATTTCCCAATTGACACCACCTCAGCAAATACATCTCTAACCTTGCGGCAAACTGCTGATATGTTTCTGCTGTTAGAAGTTTAGCATTTCTAAATTTTCTACGGTAAGACTCTGCATTCTGTTCATACATCAGCAATAGGGCTTGCTTTAAGGCTTCATAATTGTTCTGATCTTCTCTGGGAAGTTTCAAGTACACATTAAAAGCCACTCCTTTCAATCCTTGTGACAACCTCAGATTCCACTTCTCTCTTTCTAAACCATATGAGGTAGCCACCCGCTCATACCTGTCAAGGAAGTCTTCTATTCCTTCGTCCTTTTCAGTAAAAGGATCCAAATGAAAGTTCATGGCTCCCGTAGAAGTACTTTGGTTGGAGTTACTTTCAGACTGAGGCGAGCTACCACCATGATTGCTAGCAGTTCCCTGGATTTCAAGCTCCCTTAAACTCAACTCATGAGCTCCTTGCAACCTTCATTCTTCAGCTTATCTTTCAGCTTCTAATTTCTTAGCTTGACCCTCCACCTCCATTCTTTTAGTTTCTCTTTCAGCTTCAGCTTCCATTCTTTTAGTCTCTCTTTCAGCTTCAGCTTCCATTCTTTTAGTCTCTCTATCTAAATATTTATCCACTTCAGTTGTGATATGTCGGATTAGAGGCTCTCCTGTCAAACACAAGTCTTTTCCTTCCTGCATAATCTCAGCTCCAAACTTCACCAATTCAGCCATGATGTATTACCAATAAGAGGGTATCTAGTTCTACCAACTGTATTAACCAATTAAATTACTTAATTAATTAACCATGTCATAGGAGAAACATTCACTAAATTTTATAGTGGCCACACTGGAGAGTGAAATTACCCGTCCAGCCGGTTTTGGCTGAGCGGAAGCCGGAAGAATCGTTTTGGCGCAAAGGGGATTCTTGTGATGGTTGTCGTCGTGTGAAGGACGTGTTTTTTGGGTTGCCTCTGTCAGCAGTTGTGCTGGGAAGTCTTCGGATGCCAGTTTGTTCATTCTTATTGAGATTTGCATATGTTCAGGAGTAATTGATTTGTTACTAGATTGGTATTGTGGTTCCTAGTGATTTTCTCCTGGATATCAGTTATTTGCAATTACGCACTGTGCTTTGTAAGTAGTGCATTCCGCCGGTGAGTGATAATCATGGCGGTTACTGGCTAGACTATGTCATTGGTTATTTTGGCTAGTATATTGAGATATAGTGTATCGCAAGTCATTGGCATTCGTGGTGCATCATGTATTGCATTTCTTTGTGTGTGTACGAGTAGAGTCATTAAAGAGGGAACTTACCTGTTGCCGGTGTTATGGTGAGTTTGTGTCAGATAGTGTAGTTGTGGTCATACCTCTAACACATGAGCCTGGGTGTTGATATAGTATTATATTTATATGATGACGTTGATAAATCCACGCTATACTAGTCTCCTGACATTTGGGGGTTTTTGTCCAGAAAGTTGAAGGCCATAGGGCCAGTGATTTTCTAGTATTTGGCTCATATTTATTGCGGACTATTTCTTTGGCTATGGAGGCCTGTACGTTATAATATTATTTCCCAGCTAGCTGACGTGTTGACTTAATATTGTTTGATAATAAGGCCTTAGAGCCTGTGGGGCAGTAATTATGCCATTATTTATTGTACACACAGAGTGTTAGTAGGTTAGTAAAGCTACTGTGTTAGCGCCTTCATATTTTCTGCAACTCACTGTGTGAGTGGTTTACATTTCAGTGTCCAGTGGATGTGTCGATCTGTTAGTGTCTTGTTTACGGTCTTTGACCTGACCTCGATTTCCAGGGCTGACCTACTTTCCAGTACCACAGCGGGAATGGCTATTTTGTCGGTATATTTCAGTCCATACACGGTGAAATAAGAAAGACGTTGCTAAGTTTCAAGTTGTTTGTTATGGTATCGTTGCAGGGTTGGGTACGATTATTGAAGTAGTAAGCTGTTGTTACAATGTGCGTCAGACGGGTCAGTTTGACGTAACTCTGAGTTTGTTTGGTGGTTGGCTACATTGATCCAGCTGGAGCAACGGAGTGACAGGTGTTGTTAGTGGGTCATATAGTATGTAAAGGTGGCTACTTTGGCAAGCATTGCTGAAATATGTGTCAAGTCTTTGGAATAGAGGTGCAGTGAAGTCAGGCTTTAATTAGTTAGATAGCAAGGTAGTCTTCACGATTTCTTGGTAACATTCGGGGCTCCCCGCGGAGTAAAGTTACGTGTTCAACAGGACTGGGAGACGACTTCGGTTGTTGCGCTATCCTGCTTGATTCACTGTAGCTTTGAGTGTTACCGTAGAAGGGTTAGGAGTTGTTGTGGAGTACCTGTGTGAACTTTTAAGTTCACATAGGCTGATGAGGATTGTTAGGGTGTTTTGGCTGTAGGCCAATTGTCCGGGTCCCGCCACATGAAGGAACTTTTTAGCCAGACTCTTGCTGCTACCTACCTGCGCCTGTTCTTGGGCAGTAGGCTGTGAGTGTGACTGCCCTGAAGTGTGAAGCGTGCTGACCGGTGTGAGTTCAGAGTACACGGGCCTGAGGTCTTGCTGTTGTCATCCCTGGGGCCTGCCTTTACTGACGTAGTAAGCTCTGACGTGACCTTCCTAAGCCGACGCCAGTGTCATTGCCTGTCTACGCAGACGAGCTGGTCTTTCAGGAGTGCCCAACCACGGGTGAATGTGTTTCTGCTTGATGCCCTGCCGACTTACCTGAGACTGTGCTATATAGATGATAAACAGGGCTGTGTGAGCACCTTGGAGTACAGTGTGGTCATTGTGGGAAAAAGGATTATACACTCAGATTTGACATTGATGCTATTCCTGGACTTATATTCGTTTGGATTTTACATGTTCTTGTGAGAAGTGTCGTTCGTCTGTGATCATTATCATCGTCAGTGCTGAGGATTCTGCTTGCTCAAGCGCCGTTGGAGCTTCAGATAAGTTATTGTTTGTATGTTTATGTATTATATGTTATATTAATATTTTCTTCTTTCTCTGGTAATCTAATGTTATTGTCTGTCTTCTTTATTGATTATATCTATTAGTTACTTTCACCTGGTAAATAATGTAGTGCTGTTTTTGATTTTGCTTCTCGGTTTATTATTGTTGTCTTTCTCATGTTTTAACATTTCTTTATTGCATAAGTGGGACTTCGTGTGTAGGTAGATTGATTGTTAGTTAGATTTGATCTTGTCCCATGTTCTTGATAGTTTGGAATTATCTGTATTTTATATTTTGATACATTATAGTAATATCTACTGTTTGTGTATTTAATTTATTCTCACTGAGGTGAAGATAGTGCTTGGTGGGAGAGTTACCCTCTAGCACCTCATTGTTGATTGTGGTTTTCGTAGTGTCTTTGGTGTTATAGTGTATTGGTGTGTGAGTGTAATCCAGTTTTGGCCTTTCGTAGGAAAAGATTGGATTAGACCAATTCTATTAGGTGGTGGCTGTGTTTGTTCTGTGGTGGAGTCTGGCAGACGAATTTCCTGCGACTGCCCTGCATAACATTCCGAGTTCTGTTGGTGTTAGCGGTATTTGTGGGGTGTGTATTTATAGTGTCGTGTACATTCTGTATTTCTTGTGTTCCGTTTAAGTGGTGTGTTCTCTTGTCCTATCTTTCTATCTTGTAAATATGTTTACAGGTAGCCCTTGTTTTCGTTCGTGCTCAGTCACGCAGTGTAGATATTAATCTACCTCTTCTTTTTGTATTCTATCAGCTATTTCCTCGTGACTGGAATTTAGTTTTCGTGGAGTGATGTGTATGTTTCTTTCATCTGTGTTGTCCTCATTTGGATCCATTTTGCCATAAAAAGTACTTGCAGTACAGAGAGTATTGAGTTTAGTAATAATTAGAGGTGTATTGGATTATAGCACCAGTGTGGGTGACAGTAAAGACTGTGAAGTAGAATCTAATTGGTGATTAAGTTGATATAGTGGTGTCGGAGCACCATAGAGTTTCATAAACTTGTTGTTATTCAACCAGTGACTATGGTAAGTTGATACAGTGTTGTAACGGTATCATAAAGTGTTGTATACAATTATCGATCATTATAAGTTGATATTTTGGTTTCAAAGTACAAGGAAGTTGTGATTACTCAACTATCGACGCTTGTAAGTTCGATTGAGGATATAGTAGAGAATAAGGGGTCAGAAAGACCTGATTTGCACAAATGGTGAGAACATAGCCAAGAGGCTAAGTGAGTCTTTAGTAAGACCATAACGTAAAGGTGAATCATATTTACATAATAAACTACGAGGTGATATTTACTTTCATGTATATATATATATATATATATATATATATATATATATATATATATATATATATATATATATATATATATATATATATATGTGTGTGTGTGTGTAAATTTATGAAGTGATATGGTTATTTACCATTACTATTACTGAATATTATTGTAAGCAGAAATTTATCTGCTGGCTTAAGTGCAATATATACCGGGGAGTAATTGTATTGTAAAGACTTACTAAAGTTAATAGTGAGAACTACTAGTGTACAACATGGATATGGACACTTGCATGCGGATTGGCACGCAATCCGGGTACACAGGAAAAGAATTGGTGGAATTTGCCAAGGCAGAATTCAATTCAGTTGAAAATAAAAAAACTTTGAAAGAGAAGGAAGCAAAGGAGGAGAAGGAAAGGAAAGAGAAGGAAGCAAAGGAGGAGAAGGAACGGAAAGAGAAGGAAGAGAGGGAGAGAATTGATAAACAAAATGCTCTAAGAGATGCTCGAGCTGAAGAGTTAGAGCTAAAAAAAAAAGAATTTGAATTACAAGAAAAGAAGATGAAAGAAGAAAGCGAGTGGAAACAGAGAGAATTCGAAGAAAAGAAAATGAGAGAAGATAGAGAGTTCGAATTGCAACAGAAGAAGATGAAAGAAGAGAGAGAATTGCAAGAAAAGAAGATGAAAGAAGAGAGAGTATTGCAAGAAAAGAAGATAGAGTCAGAGTTAGAGAAGGAGAGAATGAGAATAGCTCTGGAAGAGAAGATGATGGATAAGGAGTTACAATTGAAGAAGTTAGAAGTGGGTGCGAGTGGTCAGAGCTCAACTTCTGGTGGGGCTCATCGTCCTTTTAGGCTGCGCCTACATAATTTCGACGAGAAAATCGATAGTTTGGATTTCTTTTTAGAAAGACTTGAGGTCGATTGTGTGGCCTATAAGGCTGATAGGGAGCAGTGGCCATCTCTTTTGTCGACACTGCTAGTTGGGCCCGCGATGGAGACTTTTTATAGCCTCCCTGTAGAGGAAAGAGCCGACTATGACAAAGTGAAGAAGAAGGAGAGATTGCTCCGGAGGTTCCGTCTGACTGCTGACGGCTACCGGACGCGCTTTAAGAACGCGATGCCTAGCTCAGACCAAGACTTCGAGGATTTTATCTCGAAGATCAAACTTCTTCTAAATAGATGGATCGAAATGGAGGGAATTCCGAAGGATTTTAATGGCTTGCTGGACTTAGTTCTACGGGACAAAGTGTTGTCCTCGTGCTCTAGTGAGTTGGTGGCGTTCTTCCAGGAACGTCAACCAAAGGACATTGAGTCCATGGCCCAATTAGGGCACCATTATGTCCTGGCTCATCCGGGCAAACCCATTCAGAAATCGCGTCTAACAGAAGATGTAGTTGCCAGTGTTGGCAAAGTTCAACGCCATCCTTGGCGAAATCAGTTAGACAGGGGTCAAGAGCAGAGGTACGAGAAGCCTTCCAGCCCCTCTCAACCACATAGAGGTAGCTATGGGAACTTTCGTTCTCATAGGAACAGTCGGCCAAGGGGTCAAAACCGACAGTACAAGACCGATAGTGACAGAAGGGAGTACCGAACTCATAAACAGGTACATTTCGAGGATTCTCCAGACGACGACCGATTTTGGTACAAAACCAAACATCATAAGCTGAGGAGTGGGTCCTCAGAGAGTCGGTCTTCTGACTCTGATGCGGGGTCTTCGTCTTCGAAGAATTCCAAACAAAAGTACACGCGATGAGAAGAAGAAAGAGCGCGTGTGTACCAATTGTGGTGGTAGGGGTCATAGTGCTGATAGCTGCACTACCCCGATTGAGCATGCAAATTCCGCGGTTGTGTTGGACACAATCAACAGCGAGGACTGTTCAGGGTGTCCCCCTCTATTTCATACAAACGAGAGGTTGATGCTTCAATGTGGGCATGCGGCACCATGTCTGTCGGTAGTGCATGAGACTGGGAATGTGATTCTCCACGAAGGAAAGGTGGGGAATAGACCAGTCCGGGTGTTGAGGGACACCGGATGCACAACAATTGGGGTGCGTCGATCGTGTATCGACGACTCCTGCCTTACAGGCAAAACGGTAAAGTGCACCACGTTTGGGGGCAAATTTGAGGCTTATCCCCAGGCGTGCATTAATGTGGACACCCAGTTCATTAGGGGTAGAGTAAATGCGTTTGTCCTAGAGGATCCGATTGCCGATTTGATCGTCGAAAATGTACGCGGGGTGCATAGTGCCACGAGTGTAGCTGGAGCAGAGGCTCAGCAGCACCAAACACCAAAAAGGGACGACCAAAAGGTACATCGGAGACGCAGGTCACGACGAGTGCCAAATGACATGAGTAGAAGAAGTAGGGACGTATACGAATGTCCGAAAGCTAGTGATCGCACAGTTTTGGTGCGTAACGTGCCACGGAGTGCTAGTTGGCGCACACTCAGACGAGTGTTTGATGAGGTCGCGCCGGTTAAGTTTGTAGAAGTACTGTCGTTATGCGACAATACCAAAATGGCACGTGTGACTTTTACGAATAGTTGGGGTGCGCGTAAGGCAGTCAGGCAGAAGCATATGTTTTTGCTCCAAAACCACCTGCTTATAGTAGAGCATTAGCGAGGTTTAGATTTCCGGTTCGTGTTTAGTATGATCTTTCGGGTTAAAGTGAACCGAACCTGAAAGGCTCTGACCCGCGCCCCCAGTTCTATTTTGTTATAAATAAGAGGATTTTGTAAATTGGTAGAGATTGGGAGATTTCTTGCAATGCTTGTTTATACTATGACATGTTATGAAATTGTACAAATTATTTAGTGCTTTGCAATGCCTATTTAAAGTCGTGTGTCGTGGTGATATATTTTGGTATGCAATGTATTGTTTATGCTGCCATAAAGGCGATATTTATGAAGTTGTAGTCGATATGTACATAGATCATATTATCGTATATCTACAACCAGATTATGAGAGATGATTATTTATACGATGACGTGTTACTGTTTGGTGACAATTAAGTATACAGATTTTGTGTACCATGCATTATATGTAAATTATTCCAGGATTAGTCAGTCGTTGGTATTTTTCAAGACTGGCAGTACCTGGGGGGTATTTATACATGTTTCCTTCTGTAGGTCTAGTGTGTGAGAAGGCATGTACGACAATGGTGTTGATAAACTCTGGCATTCCTTATTTGCAAGAGGAGGTGCTTTCTTGGCATTTTGGTTCACCCTTACTCTAGTGGGTATTGGGCGTGACTCCTCCAAATGGAAGAAAACTGCGTTTTCTTTCTTAAGGGGGGGGGGGGGGGGGGGATGTCATAGGAGAGTGAAATTACCCGTCCAGCCGGTTTTGGCTGAGCGGAAGCCGGAAGAATCGTTTTGGCGCAAAGGGGATTCTTGCGATGGCCGTCGTTTTGGGAAGGATGTGTTTTTTGGGTTGCCTCTGTCAGCAGTTGTGCTGGGAAGTCTTCGGATGCCAGTTTGTTCATTCTTATTGAGATTTGCATATGTTCAGGAGTCATTGATTTGTTACTAGATTGGTATTGTGGTTCCTAGTGATTTTCTCCTGAATATCAGTTATTTGCAATTACGCACTGTGCTTTGTAAGTAGTGCATTCCGCCGGTGAGTGATAATCATGGCGGTTACTGGCTAGACTATGTCATTGGTTATTTTGGCTAGTATATTGAGATATAGTGTATCGCAAGTCATTGGCATTCGTGGTGCATCATGTATTGCATTTCTTTGTGTGTGTAGGAGTAGAGTCATTAAAGAGGGAACTTACCTGTTGCCGGTGTTATGGTGAGTTTGTGTCAGATAGTGTAGTTGATACGGGTACTTGGGTGATGGTAACCCACTTTGAATTTATTACGCGTGAACATATTGAGATGCCACCAATGTAAGATTCTTTGCACTTTAAACAATTATATTGACCGCGATGTTATAGGGTTGACTAGGGATAGTCATGACGTAGTTAGTTGATAGGCTGGGGCATGGCAACGCGATTCCTTTACCCTTGATTAGACTGACTTTGAAGAAGTCAGATGTGTTTCACTTCGCGGTCGAAGTTTATGCATTCTACGCAGTGTTTCCTCTGGGATTATAAGGCATGGGTCAGCCTTCATTATGTAGTGATGAAAGAATAAGTCATCCGGAGCTGGATAAGTATTTTGTGATGAATTCCTGAAATTATTAATATTATATCTTCAAACGTCAATGATCACTACCGAATGTTCGCCAGTCGACATTGCGTGTAAAAACGTTGACTCTTAATGATTGATGAACGTATAAGGAGACAGTAGTCAGACTGCACTTTCGTATGTATTTTAATCATGAGATGACATGTCTATGAACTGTTTGTATATTGTCATTAAATATTGAATGTGTGATGGACTCTCACACGGAACGAGTTGTCACCTTTGTGAATTAAGGTTGATATTATTCTACACTCATCATTCGCGTAATATATCAGCACAGATGCTTAAAAAGGCAGACATTATAACATTAAGGCACAAGCATGAAGTTCAAGGAACGAATCAGAGACACTGGATCGTGAGTTATTAATTCAATGATTGGGCCAGCTAACCAGGGCCTTAATATACGTTACGCCTCTACATGAACACAGTCTGTAACAGTAGTTGTGGTCATACCTCTAACACATGAGCCTCGGTGTTGATATAGTATTATATTTATATGACGACGTTGATAAATCCACGCTATACTAGTCTCCTGACAAACCACAATACAATCCAAGTAACCGATATGAGCCGCTACTGTCTTTCTACACGGCTGTTTGCCAGCGATCTTTTAGTTATTTCCCCTTTTAACTCGACCGCGCTATTTATAGCCCACTTGACAGAGGTCACGTGGTTAACTTCCTTATGGGAAAAACATGTGGCGATGTTTACTTTTGATAGGGCTTAATTAATGCTTTTAGGCTACTTTATTATTATAAATACCGGCTTTAATTTTGCGTAAAGCTAGACTAGAAATGTTAGAGTAAATGTTAGAACAAGAACAAACATTTTATCACAATTAGAACAGAAGATATAATAGTCTGAAATAGTGTAAAATTTACGTTTTTTTTATATTTTGTTATGGTTTGTTTATAATGCAATTTTCACTAAATCGGTCACAATCAACATGCATAACAAATTACAGAAATCAAAAGTAGAAAACCTGCAGAAAATGGATATCAAAGTTTTGTTTTGGTTTCATGCGTCAAACATTAATTATTGAAACATTAAATTGCAAGTCCACATTTATTACCTTAAAATAACACACCCAATTGTCCCCAAAAACATGAGAGCTAACAATTATCTCAATCATACATCACGATGGTCATGTAAAAATGAGTATGGTCATGAGTAAAACGAAATGTTCAATTTAATAGATAAATAGGTGTATTTAATAAATACATCTATTAAATGATTTCCACACTCTGTTAATTCTGTCAATCTCAAGCAACAACTGCCATAATTTGCTCTAGCCCCAAAATTTCGCTCAATTATCATTCACACTTCCTTTTTTTTATAGGATGAATCTGTACATTCACAGATGGAGAAATTTGTAACAAATGAGTTTCCATTATACATTTTAATTGTGAAGTTATATTTTTAATACCGCTGGCGCGTCTTTCAATTTTCAATCTTCTCTGTTTTCTCTCCTGTGCCCACGTAAGACCTACTGTTTCCTTCATGGCTATTGCTAATTATTTGGAGATTCTAACTCTACTTTCAATGCCTGCTTTCCTGCAAATTTCCTGACGTGACGTTTCTGAACAGCGTTGTAGTTCATGTGCCTGCTGCAGGTCTAATGAATCAGTTGATGTTCCAGCAATATGTTTTCTAACAGTGTGGAGCAATTGAGATCGCTTACGTTTTGTTGGCGTTCTGGTGACTGATGTTTCTCTTCTATGTTTAATTAGTTTTTGTAGTACAATAGGCTGTCCTCTGGTTTTGCATTTTATGATATTACTTTTTGCTGTTTCTAGTTTTTTTCTAACAATGGATGTGAATAGGGGTTCTTCCTTTTGTGTTAGTGGTTGTGAAGGTGGCTTAGCAAGTAACTGTTGTACTGTGATGTCGCTTTTGAAGACAGGCGAGGTGGATGTACTTGTCGTATGTATAACTGACTTGGTAGGTGTAGATGTGGCAACAAAAACTGGCATGCTAGAGTGAGCAGTGTTATCCACCTCCAAATGAATAATGGTATCGCCTTTAATGTGAGCTGGCACATCAACCTCCAGTTGAACAATATCATCACTAATGTGGGCAGGCACATCAACCTCCTACTGTACAGAGCTATCCTGACTACAGCTAATTGACTGACTACAAACTAACTGACTGACTACAGCTAAATGACTGACTAGACATGGAGGGGTCAGAAAGAACATTACAGGGAATAGAGCAGCTATTTGTTTTTAAAACACCAAAAGATGTCTTTGCAACATAATTGCACAGTTGACATTCACTTATAGTTAAATTATGGTTTTAGTCTTTCCAGATGTGCTGACTGTTTTCCGATAGTAACTTGGCTGTTTCAAGACACTTCTCATTATGCCTCCTTTTTGAGTTTTGTATTCGTAAGTAACACTTCTTACAAAATATAGTCGAATGCTGTGTGGGTTTATCATCTGATACGTTAATTCCAAACACAAAGAACAGATCATTAACGTAATTAGAACAGTTCAGTGCTTTCTGAATTGAACGTGTTGTTTTGGAAGTTAATGCTCTCTTGCCACAGGCTCTGCACAGTGCACTGGCACAATTCATATGATGCAAAACAGTATGTTCCATTTCGTTGTTATGTAGTATAGTTTACTTGTGTATGTATAAAGATAGAGGAATATTTGGGACTATCAAGTCTAACACCAGGATGTAGAATGCTTTATCTGTGAGTGAAAGAAGATATACAAACAGTTACTTAGAATTCTTTGGCAGCCGTCGTGTGCACAGGATTGTCTACCAAAGAACACTAATGGAACAGTCCTTATCTCACACACAATTAAAAAAAAAAAATTCATATTATAAATACAAGATTAACAAGACTTGAAAGATAGAACAAAGTATGTGGAAGTAATCTATCTATAGATTTACATGTTTTCTGACGCTTATATACGTAGCTAAATATCATTATAAATGAATGAAAATGCAAAAACAGATGGTGCTTTACAAAAAGTTATTTTTGTACAACCTTATTTAAGATTTGTGAGTATCAGGAATGCGCTTACAGTAATTTAAATGCTATAAAATCTGGTGACAATATGCTTGTTCTTGTAATGCCAAACTCACAAAATTGACTACCACACATTCTCAAGATATGAAACCAAAAAAAAAAGTATGTGGAAATAATCTTTAGCTTCCCTTCGAGAAGTCTTTATAATTATAAACTCAAACGAATGGGCCGATTTTTAGATATTAAATTAATAAAAAGATTACTTATTTTATGAATTTCCTCAAATGATGACGCTGTTTTCAAAAGTCTGTAACTCCGTCAAAACTAATTTCAAACAAATAAAAATGCAATCAAAAATAGAACAGAGAACAAAGTTATAGTACACAAAAGAAATTTAGCGCTGTGTTTATCCAGAACGAGTGTGTAATGATTTATATTTTACAGATTTTACACACACAACAGCTGATTTTCCCCGCGAAAAACTTAAATAGTCTTTTACGGTGAACACGAAAATTTTATACCCGGTGTCAGAATTCCGGTCACCGAAACTAAAAGAGCGCTCTGGTATAGGGCACAAACAGCCGTGTCTAGTACTCAATGGTACTTCCTAATGAAAATTTAATTTATAATTCAATTTTTAAAATTTTTTACTTTACACACTACTAGTGGCTCCAGACAGACAAGAGATAGATAGTGTAGATAGGATATGGCTTTGTGTACACAGGAATATCCCGAACCGGCCCCCAGTGTAGCGAGAGGTTTATATATAGATGTAGTGATAGTATTGACATAAGTAGGGTTCTCTCCTGAACAATGGTGAAGTCCCAGTGTCTAGGGTTCACTGGTCTCACTCTCACAAGAAGATCAATGCTGTGAATAATCTGTGGCAAGGATTAGATATAGACAAGCAGATTATACTGGTGCCCTCTCACTTTTTTGATCTCCTGTGATGTACTTATTTAACTATGAAAATAGAACTGTAACTCCTTTGAATAAAAGTAATTAATAACTCCAGTGGCTTACAATTCAAATAAATTCTTATCTACACTATGTACTATTGTGATGATGGGTGAATGTTGAAGCAATGGTGATTATAGTAGAGTATGTACATTCCAATCTATAGTAAGTAAATACAAAAGAAAAAGAATACCCTTTGGATCTAGTAATTAACAAGTTCCTTTACACTAGATCTTGTCCACCAGGAATGTTCACCGTCCTTCTGTATTTATTTTAATAATGAATAATTATAGTTTATCAGTCTCTCCTATCTTTACAGCTCAAGTTCATCATTTAAAACATTCTATTGACAGTAGTAGCTGGTCTCACACTGGTTTCTAGATACATGGGACTTAACTCTGGTCCAAGTCAGTAACTCTGGTACAGGTCGGTTGCACTGTACTAACACACTGATAGTCTGTGCTGCACAAACTCCCAAACAGTAAGGGGAATGACAGTAATAGGCTTCTTCTATCTCTGGGTGTAAAGTGCAATCTTTACTATCTTGCAATATAATACATTTATATACTTATTATGTTCGCAAATATTTTGTAAACAAAGTATTTCCTTTTTAAGTGCTTAAGGAGAAGTCATTTTTGAGTTACTTCCCTTGAAAGGAGTTCCGTCATCTTCGATCGGACTCCGCGGACGACTCTAGGCCTACTGCGATTTATTCTTTGGCTGGGTAGGAATAGATTGTTCTTGCTTCAGTATATCTATGGCCTGAATTTATACGTAGTGTTTGTATGAGTAGGACGAGTCTGTCTTATATATGGATATCTTTACATTTCTAAGTCGAACTATGTTGGTTGTCGCTAGAAAAGGTCAAAGGCTATGCAGCGGAAGTATCGCTAGCAAGGGGTGTGATTCATGGCTGTCATCCTGTCGGGATGTCGAATTTTGTTGTAGCCGGCTTATCGCCGAAAAAGTGATCTATAAATAAATGGGGAAAAGTGATAGTCATTTAGACATGTTGTATGTACTTTACCCCAGTGTTTATTCTCTTTTGCCAAGGAATGGCAAAGTTATATTTCGCATAGAAAGGTAAAACCACAATTTATTATGAACTTGGGCTTCGCCATCGTTGTCGATAAGCAGATGCACAGTGGTACTTTTGAAAAGAATATTTATTCAAAGGAAGATGACATTCCTATGTATCAGCACTAGATTATATGATATTATTCAATTACCTCTATGATAGAAGCTATGAAGAAATGAGGACATTTAACGAATGACCAATTTTGGTCTGTATCCAATAGTGAGTGAAGCTCACGAGAGAAGCACAGCCATGTTGAAATCCATATACTTTGTATTTATCGAGTGAGAAAAAGGGATGCCTGTACTATCGCTCGATGAACCAAGAGATCACTGCTACATGTGAGAACCCATGTCTGGGATTCCTATATCTTTATGGAAAATATATATATTGAACTTTACGTGAAGGGATATTCGCTAGACGAGATTAGGTCTAGGAGCCTTCCTATATATTGGTTATGGTCTGACGTGCCCAGTCAGTAAAGCCAGATGATTTACATGATGGAACTCTGAATGCTTATTTACGAATGCTCCATTATGATATTTGCCAAGCATGAATGCTAACGTAAGATGATATTCCTGTGATCAACATTATGCTGTCTATGTCGACTTTTGTTCCTGTAACCATACACGTACTGTCCAAGTGTGCGTCTCATTAAATGTTATAAAAAGACCACCGTAGTTCCAGTACTTCTTGAATTCGAACAGTGTGAGTATGAGTGATGTACTACCAACTTGTCAACTCTATCGAATCATTCTACCATTCGCGTTCTGACATTCATATACACACTCATTGTCTACACTCACATTCTTGTCGGAGCCTCATCACGTTCCAGGACAAGATGACCTGTATGACCAAAACTGTGCTGGGTTTAATGAGTTGACAATCGTTACACTTTACTACACCAGTCCCAACATCTACATTTATCAACTGGTGGACATTCACGTCATTTAACAACTAGTAGCCAGTATGAGTTAACAACTACAGAGTTTAACACTGGGCTTTACATATAGCAGGATATAAGGACTTCAGACCTCAGAACATGATCACACCTGTGATGGTGCACTAGGATCCTGAAAGAATGAATATGATGTGTCCAGTGGTTGCTGATGATGGTTATCTCTACTGTGTGCTGAGATGAGAATGTTTTATACAGATGCTGTGTGTACAATGAATGATAAATGGCTCTGTATGATACAGAGTAGTGAGACAGATTGATGTCTACTGCAATACATTTTCAATCAAATAATAAACAATCAATATGAACTATGATCCCTAATGCAACCTTTGCCTTCCTCACTCTCATGCCAAGTCACAGCTGGTCCTTTTATGGTAGTTAGTAATATAGTACTAATAAACCCTACTGGATATGCTTATGGTTAGCAATGACTGCTGTGGGTAGTTTTAAAGGCTTGACAAGCTTTAGCCATCCTATTCACACAATCAATATGTTTGGTATATTCACTTACTTACTTAGTCGTTCCCCTTCTACCGTGAGGTGTAGAGGTTTGGAAGAGAGAGCGCCAGACCATTCTATCAGCTCTCTTCTTCCTGGCCTGGTTCCATTCTAGTCCTCGGTCCTTCAAAGATTGTTGTGGCCGGGGCAGGTGTTCCTTAGGACTGGAACGGCACCATATTACCTTCATGTGGCAGTGCCGGTATATGCAGTATTTTCAGTTTACTTTACAGAGAGCAGATGTTTAACTGGCCTAATCACCAGAGATTTAGATTTCTCTCTTAAATTTGTGTTACCAGGTTCGATTTTCTTCTCTTAGGTGTTGATGTAGCGAATTTAATTGAAATGCATGGATTTCTCAGCTAAATCTCAAAACTGTAGTAATTCACCTTTTCAACAGCGTTCGATTTCATGCAAAACTTTTAATATCTTTCAGCATGAAACTTAAAATTTCAACAAAGTCTGGAATTCAGAACATTTTTACAATAATAAGTATAATAAAATTCTATCATCTCATCAGATGCTTTCATCGATGCAAAAATCCCTTTTTGCATCTTTGTCTCGTAGGCCTACTCAATTGTCAAATATGGCGAACCTTCTCATTCCACCGTGTTCCTTCCTTTAAGTTACAGTCTTATTTTAGGTTCAACGACATTTACCCATCTCCTCAGATTTGTCCTTGATTTCTTTATCGTCATAAGCATTCCTTGAGTTAAATGCTTTCCAACACAAGAATATTTTCTACTCTACATGGTTTGAGGTGTAAGACTATTTTTTGCAAATTGACTCAAATCCTCGAGCCTAGTTCTGCTGCGACTAGGGTTGGGAGCTCTATTCAAAATACACATTTAACGATTGTCACTACTTACGCCAGTAAGAAATATATATATATAACCACTCAATGTCCTGAAATACACATTTTATAAGAAATGTTGAAGTTTGATTTTCTCAAACTAAGAAATATGTAGAGCTGGACCAGATACGACCTCTTGAGTTGCGCTCTTTCATTCTACTGCCAAAATGGCGTCGTTGTTCCACTTTCCCCGGGGTAAATCTGAGCTATCCGATTGGTCAGGGGAAATCACCCAATTATTAGAAATGGCGTGTAGAAGCGACTCTACCCTAAATATGTGACACTATTTATTATTTTCTGTTTCTCATAAAATATAAAATTATGGGGTGGTCTGTGCTTCCTCTGTCTTGTAAGAATATAGTCTGTTTCCAAAGGAACAACTATGTACACGGCCACATATAGATCCCGGGGCTCCGCAAATGTATCCCGTAGGGAGACATTTGAGTACTATCAATAACAAAAATCCATCCCCAAAAATTTCTAAGTTCAAAAAAATTTTTCAGAAAAATTTAAAGTTCAAAAATTTTTCTAAGTCCAAAAATATTTCCAAAAGATTTAATCTAATTCCTATACTGGGGTCCTATGTCTATATGAGGTCGTCTGCTAT
The DNA here is from genome assembly GCA_024509875.1 of Oreohelix idahoensis. Lineage (NCBI taxonomy): Eukaryota > Metazoa > Mollusca > Gastropoda > Stylommatophora > Oreohelicidae > Oreohelix > Oreohelix idahoensis. The sequence continues at coordinate 153,791 of JAMPIV010001859.1, read as the reverse complement.
GTTAAAAAAAACTAGTAGTGGACATCAACTTCAAAAAGTGTAACTTATTCATCACATCATAATATTTTTCACCAAATTTACAAATTGGCAACACTGCCCAACAAAATCTGCAAAACACTCATAAGGTCATCACTAAAAAAATGTGACGAGTGGCAACACTGGGGAATGAACAATAAATTATCTTATTTGCAGAACTTGGCTGGATTATCATAATCTATTACATTTCATTCAAAAATATAGTTGATTACATTCTCTTGGATGTGGTAGGGGTGTTATCTCTTTTCTGTACTGTTATTTGCTCCATATTAAAAGCCTGCAAGTACTAAAAAAAAATCTTTTTTTTTTTTTTTTTCTGGCGTACTTATTTATTCTATTTCCCAAGTACTCTGCAATATTCCAAGAAATGTCCAAAATCTCTAATTCCTATGGTAATGGCAATCCACTTTCATAGAATAGCCAATGTTTTCATGGGTATTCATCATCTTCTTCTTCTTTTTTTTGTGAATGAGCCACTTGCTCATTATTACATGTAGAAAACATCTCTAAACATAATATGCATATTTATCAGACGATAATACGACCAGCATCATTTTTATAAGTAATCATTTTTCACAATAAAAGCATTAAAACCTCATAGCTTATCCTTATTTATCTATCTGAATGTTTCCTTGTTATAGACATTTTCTAAATGGTAAGTGTATAAATTCGTTCTAAGTCCGTCACTGTAGAAAATGTTCTATATTACATTTTTTTTTTTTTTTTCAAAATATGTGATGTTTGTTTCCAATATCCGTACGTCTGGTGGTGATCCTGTCCATTAGTCAGTTATTTCTAATCATTCCTTCTTTTCTGTCAATACAGTATTTTTTTTTTTTTTTTTTTTGTGAACTCTTCCCTAGAAATATTATTTTATATATATATTTATTCTTCAAAGATCTTCTTTGACTTCCCATACATCAATTTTCAAACATCACATTGTTCAGCAACCAACAGACGAATGTGTTACTATCATATTATGAAATAGAAGGGAAAAGAAAAATATAGTTTCCAAATCATCATGAATTTTCTACATTGGGTTCCGTATTACTTTATTTTCTCTTTTAAGACAACTGCTTATACTCTTGACAATATGTATCCATGTTGTCACTCTCGAGGCATCCTTGTATACAATTTATATTTGTCTCCTTTTTTTTTTTTTTTCATAACACCAATGTATCATTTATGGTGTTCCAATATCATTGTATCTATTCTAGTCCTCCTGTTATCTTGAGAATTCATCCTTAGTAACTCCCTATGTACCTTATCTAGCAATACCTTTATGCAAAACACATCAAACAATTATTTATGGAACTATCAACTGAGATGTAAGAACTTTTGACAATATGAGATGAAAAAAAAATTTTGGGGTCATCACTCAAAAAAAAAAATGTGACATAGAAAGGAAGAAAATAATCAATTGATCGTGAGGAATCTACAATATTCTCGTAAGACAAAGTTCCTGGCACTCTGACTACTATTTATCCATTTTATTTCTGGTTATCCTTGCATACAGTGTACCATTTCCATTTTCTTTATAAGTCCAATTCCTCGCTCATGGTGCTCCAATATTTAAAATGTGGATCCTTCCTATTCCTCTTATTCTGTACTGGAAATATTAATTGTCCATGTACTATATTTGCGAATATTTATCATCAATATATCAACTAATCATTTATAGAACTATTAACATAAATGTCTAGACTTTACTAAAACATGAACAAAAACATGTCTTTTTACATATGTGCAAAATTTCGACACCAACTCTGCCTTCGCTGGTCGAGGGTTAGTCAGAGTTATGTGGTGCCTGTAACATCCGCTGACTACAGCCAGATGGGTGACTTATGGTACTTATAATTCAAAAATCTCATCCGTCAGTTATCTTAAGTGTGGGGCGGGGGTCTATTTCATGGTGTCCTTGACCAAGTTTGCTGCATTTCTAATCTAGATATTCTTTTTTTTTTTTTTTTTTTTCATAGTATCTCCATGGTATATCTGTGACATATCTGTCCTTGGGATAACATTATTTTTTTTTTTTTTTATCCAATATCCTCGGGGTGAGCAAATCTCAGTGTGTCCACTTTCATCAATCATTTATTTATTTTCTCTCCTGTAATTCTGGGTATGTTATGAGTATTTTAAATTGTCAATTTATTCCAACTATCTTACAACATTCTGTAATTCGTGATAAGGAATAGTCATTTGTTATACAACAATGTTCATATTACAAAGGCAATAAGCAAAAATCAAAGAGATATCTTCTCCAAAATGCGGATGCATCTCTATTTCCTTTACCTCTGGGCGTAGCAATTATTCAGTCATTATTTTTTTTTCTCCATTATTTAATCTCCATTTTGTGTCCTTAGTACCTGTGGTTCCATGGGATTATCATAATTCATTTGTGTCTCTTGTCTACTGATAATCCTTCAATAATGACTTCAAATATGGTCCTCATATGTGCAACAATCATCTGCTCTGATTTGTTCCATGGTATTCATCAAATATTCTATTATATCCTTGTCTTATCTCGTAACCACGAAAGACTAAGATTATTCCTCCTCCAATGTTAATGTGGGGGATTTTGTGCATAAACATTACAACAAAATCTCAGCTGTGACAACATAAAGTTTCACCTTAATATAAAATGGCATCTTCATCATACATAACCAGTTGCTTCTTCATCTCATGTGTCATTAGTGGTTATCATTCGGTAATGGGGTATTTCATTTGCTAGGTCAGCATGTGCAAATGCTATTTCTTTAACATGGGCAAAGGCATCATCAACAAATAGGTGTAATGTGTTCAATCTGGGGTTAGCATATACTAATGCTCTCAAGGGATTCTTCATTTGCAGAAATTCAGCATGCGCAAATGTCATTGGGGTATTTGTGATAGGCAGTAAAATTTTTTGACAGTACTAATATACATCTGGGTCTAAAATAATAATGTACATTTGAAAATAAATAATCCTGTGGAGAAAAATAGCATAACCTACAATACTAGTTTTGGGTATGAATTATGTGCTGTTAAGAGATGTCATGGGAGCCGCGCTGGTGTAATGGCTTCGGCGTTGTACTGGCGACCAGGTGTTCATGGTTCAAACCCGGGCGTCGGCGTTTGAAGAAATGTTTACGGCCGGAAATTTGACTGAATAGCCTGAACGGCTCCTGTGATAAACCCTCTGTGGATGGGAAGGAGCGAAGCTCCTGACCGGGTTGGAAGGAAAGTCCTCAGGTCCCCCAGCCTCGCAATGACATGTCATTGGGCCGAAGGGCTGAAAGCCCAAGTGCCGCTGGTTAAGGAAAAAAAAAAAAAAAAAAAAAAAAAAAAGAGATGTCATAGTAGGAACAGTATGATTGATCAAGGTGGCAGATATCAAGGAGTTTAGCATAATATAGATCAAAGAAATATTAGTATGAGGTAAGAAAAAAAAAACTACTGGTGTAAAGTGTCTGCATGAAAATGCTGGTGAATGGAGCGTGGAATATGATCAGTTACAAAAGTGGAGATGAATGTTACAACAGAATAGTGTGACACATGTGTTATAGGTAAAGTTGTGTAACATTCTAAATATTAAGAAAATGTATGTAACTAAATAAGGGTGTCTGTAAACTCGTAACACCGTGTGTTATCAATTGTTTTAACATTTTTATTTCACAATTATGCTATCTAAAGAAAATCCTCCGTGTGCTGGTCTTGATTTCTTTCTGGGCATTCGTATTCTAAGGCTGGAAAAAATAACTTTCTCAGTGAGGCTTTGACATCTTAGTCTGTAAGCAAGTCATTTGAACTGTCAAAAACTGAAAATAGAGTACATGGGGAGAGTTAGTACATTGTTAAAAAGGTTTGTTCACATATGCGTTGACCGTGTTCGGATTTGCGAACATATAAAACACCTGGGCGTGTTTTTCAGAACAGCTTCGCTAGTTCCTTCACCATCTCTAACCTTGCAATGTCCCGACTGCTTAGGCGAGCATCATACTGAGTAGCAGTGGTGACGGGTGTGATAGGCGACGACACTGCATTTGCTGATTGTTGGGACACTGAGGACATTGACGAATGCGGTGATGGCTTAACATCATTTGATTGCGGTGATGGTTTTACTGTGGTTAGGGTGTGTATGGCTGGAACATCTGTTGGTTTTGAGGCAGGTATATGTTTCGCCTTGATTTTTCTTCTGACCTGGTTGTGCTGAACGTTAGCACTGGTTACAATGGGCACAGTAATTTGCACACTGTTGTTTTTGACTAGTTGAGATGAGGCTCACACTTCTCGGCTTGGTTTTGGAACATGATTGCGTTTCTTCAGAATCTTTCGTCTGATATAGTTGTGCTGTATACGCGGAAGTTTGTTGCTAGGGATTGAGTCATCAGATTCTGTTTTATAGGCGCGTTTGACGCTGGAGCTGACTGGTACAAATAATGTACTATCCGCATCACTGGTTTCAATGGAACTAGCTGTATCAATGTCTGTTTCTTGTTGGTATAATTCTACCATTTTTCTGTCATTATGTTCGTTGGGGTCTGACAAAGCTATGCTGTCTTGTTCTGTTTCGTCTCCATAAAGATCGCTGGTATATGGTTCAACAATCTGCTTGGGTATAGTTTCTTCAGGATCTGATTGTTTTGAACGAGCAATCTTGTTCTTGTGGTATAGCAGTGTTTGGTTTTCACTAGTGTTAAAACTAGAACTGCCTGAACTGGGGGTGTGATAGGTATCAGCTGACGATTTATCACTGTGGGAGTAAGTTTGAGTGTGGATATAAGGTGTTTTCGTGTTGTCATCGTGTGACGTCTGTGGCATGATTTCTTCATTTCTAATGCGCAGGTCTCTGTCTTGTAGTCTATTACGTAATTCAAGTGGTGGGATATCTTCTTCGCTTTCGGACGAGTCTCGTTGTTGTCTTGCTCGATGTATTTCATCTGTGGGTGGTCTGGGTATGTGGTCGTCTTGGTAAAATTCAGAGTCTGTCGTCTCTGACTCTGATATGTCAGACGAATCTGTGCTGGATGGATTATAATTTAGGGTGGCTTTTCTGACTGGTCTTGTATTTGTCGTCAGAGGCGGAATGGGCCGGTGATTATCAATTTTTATTTGTTTTACGTGAGCTTTTGTTTGGTGTTGTTTCTCTTCATTCCAAATAATGAAGTTTACAGGCGTAGTTTGTTTCATGATTTTATAGCCATCTAACCATCATCGAATTTTGAACTGCGTACATGTTTCTTGTAGTATACTCTGTCTCCTATTTTGTACGTTGGTAGCTTGGCTGATTTATCATGTTGTTTCTGTTTCTTGTGAAATGCCTTCTGCGTATTTCGTTGTGCAATCTGGTGAGCTTTATACTTTTCTTGAAGGATTATTTCGATGGGGTCTTCTCCCATGTATTTTCTTTGTGGGCGAAGTAGGTTGTCTAACGGAAAGTTTGGTTCTCTTCCGTATAGCATGAGAAAGGGTGACATTCCTGTGGTATCGTTCACGTTTACTCGGATGGCTTCAAGAGCTTGGTTAATGTATAGGTCCCAGTATTGGTGGTTCCCCTTGATATATTTGCTAATAATATCATGTAGGGTGGCGTGCATGCGTTCATTTCTGCCATTTGCATTTGGGCAATAATAAGTGGTTGTAGTAACCAACGGGCTGATCACCCGTTTGCCAGTCACTTTGATTACGGAAACAACAGCAAACGGATTGATTTGTCGTTGCCCTAAAGACGCCATTAGGCGTGATGGGAACAATGGCAAAGAAAATCTGTTCGCTGTTGCCCTTAAGACGCCACTAGGCGTAATGGCCACTGACTGCTTTGCCGGTCGTTGGCTAAGGACAAAAGAAGAAGAAGTGGTTGTAGTATGCTCAATATTCAGCTGGTGTAAGGTGGCTTTAAATGGGTTACCTATAAACTGTTTACCGTTGTCTGAAATGATTCGTTTTGGACAGCCATGCCTGGGAATGAATTCTTGTAAAAAAATTTGCGTGATGGACTGCGATGTGGCATCACTGAGTGGGTAACTTTCTGGCCAAACAGAGTATTGGTCAACTATGTGCAGGAGGTATTTGTTGCCTGATTGGGTGAGTGGGTAAGGACCTGATAAGTCAATGCTCACTGTTTGCATGGGGTAATGGGAAGGTTGCATTTCTTGAAGGGGAATTAAATGTGGCTTCATGTTTCTCAATTTACATGTTCTACAGGTGGCTACATATTCTGTAATGTCCTTGTAGAAAGTTTGCCAATAATACCTTTTCTTTATGACATCAATTGTTTTGTCTCTTCCCATGTGCCCGTTGTTATCATGAAACTGTAGCAATACTTCTGGGACTAGATGTGCTGGAATGACTTTTCTTAGTGTCCCTTCTTGTTTCTGATCAATATAGTATAGAATTCCATCCGTTGGGTGTACTGTAAAATCTTTACTTTTTGTTGGGTTTTCTTTCACGTATGTGAGCAGCTTGACAATTTCTGCATCTTTCGCTTGTTCTACTCTCATGTCAAACATCTCTTGGCTTTCTTCTTCTACTTGAGTGGCGGAATCTGAGGTACTTCTTCGACTTGATGAAGTAATTTCATTAATTTCTTTAGCATTATCGTCAATCTCTGAGGATGTGCCATCATTTTTGACTCTATTTGTTTTCACTTCAGTTTCATCATCATATTTAATCCTGGACAGGTGTTCATTTCGCCTGGGATATGTTCGATAGTGGTGTCGTAGGACTGTAAATTCATTGCCCATGTCTGTAACTTCTTTGGCTGTTCTTGTGTTTTGGTGAGCCAGTTAACCAAAGGTTGATGATCTGTTCTTATAATGAGTTTAGTTCCTCTGACGTAAAAGTCAAACTTTTGTACTGCATAGTGAATAGCATATGCTTCTTTCTCAGTGGTGGTCCACCGTTTTTGTGACTTTGACAATGCGTGGGATAGGAATGCAATGGGTTTCTCATTTGGAATGTTTGGTAGGATGGGTGTTTCATCTTCTAGTACAGGTTGGACCAAACAAGCACCAATTGCGTTATCTGAGGCATCGGCGTATAGTATCATGGGCTGAGAAATATCTGGATGTCCAAGCAGTGGGATGGTGGTTAGGGCATTTTTTAGATACTCAAAGGATCTCTGGCAGTCTTCTGTCCATTTGAAGCGTGCATACTTGCGGGTAAGGGCTATCAAAGGCTCTGCTGCTCTGGAGAAATTGATGATGTGGCGCCTATAGTACCCTATTGTACCAATAAATGAGCGTGTTTGTCTCACCGTCTTGGGGCTAGACATTTCTCTTATGGCTTTGACTTTATCTTCATCAGGTCTGACGCCATGTCTATTGATGACAAAGCCTAAATATTTTGTTTCTGTCTTTAGAAACTCACACTTCGACAGTTTTAACTTTATTTGGTGATGCCTGAGTCTATCAAACACTGTTTCAACCTTGCGGAGGTGGTCTTCCATCGTGCCTGCGGTATGTATCAGGATATCGTCTATGTATGCCAGGGCAAATGGATGTAGACCCTTTAACACTTCATCCATGAGTGACATATATGTTGCTGGAGATCCTTTTAGACCAAATGGCATAACATTCCAAAAAAAGCTTCCCATATGTGAACAGAATGTGGATTTCTGTTTTGCCTCAGGTGTCATGGGGATGCACCAAAAGCCTGACCTTGCATCAAGTGTGGTAAAGTATGTAGACTTTCCTAACGTCGCAAGTAGATCGTCTATCCTGGGGAGGGGGTAGGAAATGACTTTTGTGATTTTGTTAAGGGCACGGTAGTCGCAGCAAAAGCGACTGGAGCCGTCTTTTTTTGTTACGATCACTATGGGTAAGGGCCATTGGGAACGGGATCTTTCGATGATTCCTGCCTGTAGCATTTCATTTATAGACCTTTCCACGAGTTCTCTGTTTTTCAAGGGCGTATGATAGGGTTTCATATGTATTGGCTCCTCTGTGGTTGTTTGAATGTCCATTTTGACAGTGTTAGTTCTGCCTAATTCCATGTCATTGAGTGCGAATACATCCTGGTGCTTTTCTACAAACGTTTTCAAACGTTGCTTATTATCTTCTGTGGCATTCAGGGTTGCAAGTAACTGAGCTATTCTCTCTCTGTATTTATGATCTGCTATGATATCTCTGGTCTGTCTTGATGCCTCCGTTTCATTCCCATAATTTTGGGACATTTTTCTTGCATCTTGTGAAAATCTCTGCTCCTGGTATGTGGCTTTCTTTTGCGCAGTTCTTTGCCGTTCATTGGGCTGTGCTTGGTACTGTCTCCTCTGCCATGTACTGTGTTCATTTCCATTTGTCACTGCATTTACTGTATATTCATTTCTTATTATATTTCTGGGGTAGTCGTTGTTGTGCCATTTTTTCTGATTATTTCTGCCGTAACTGCGCTTATCCGCGTACGTTACCGTATTTCTTCTGTTTGTGCTATAGGGCTGTCTTCTTTCCCTGGGCGAAAATTTTTTCATTCTTTCTGTTTCCAACTTTGCTGCTATAGTATCCTCCTGTGGTATAGTCATATAAGAATTCTTCCTTTTCTTCGGAAATTTCAATTGGTTTTGGGACTTTATCATATCCACCTGTTTTTGAGTTATATTGATACTCCATGGGGCATGTATCACTGTCTTGTCGCTTTGGATATCCTCCTGGCAAGACAATTTCTGTTTCTCTGTTACTCTGTGATATACAGCACTTCATCTTTTCTCTTGGTGTGCTGGGGCGCAAGAATGAGTAATTATAGTCATTTTCATACTGTGGCCTTTCTCTTCTTATGTATGGACTGGTTCGTTTCTGCCATCTGGGTAGGGTATGCTGTGGTGTAACATAACTGTGACTGATGTTACTGCCTTTTTCTGCATAAGCCTTATAACTGTTTACTTTCCGTGTACTATGGTTATTTGTACTGCGATTTCGTGCATTATGTCCAGTGGGAGTGGTTGAGACAATTTGTGGATGGTCTCTATTGGTTTTGGTTTGTCTTATTGTTGACGTATCCACTTGCGCTACAACTGTGCCTCTTTTTATAGTGGTAGTTTTTCCTGACATATTCAATATCATGATGGGGAAATCTCTGGACTTCGAGACTTCAGCGATTCCCTCTGTAATTTGCAACAATGGGTCATCAATAATGCTTTCTTCTGCTAGGGGCTGTACTTGAATTGATTGCCCTGGTGTTATGTACTCAGAATTTTTTACTCTGCCTTTTGCTATGTGTGACGTACGTCTAGTTTGACAAGTGAATTTTCCCTGATATGATGGATGATTTAAAGGGACCTTTAGCTTTTCATAACATTAGAACCCCTGAACATTTGTTGTAACTTTTCGTTTGCCAGAACTCATTCCACCGGGACTCATTTAGTAGGCGGCACGAGATCAAAGAGACAGACCGAGGGATCTTAAGGGAGACTATCGGCGCTATCAAAGACAGTAGCTTTCCCTGATACGAGACGCAGTTGCTTGCCGCTAATTTCGCGTCTCGGTGTCAATCGAGGAACCGAGCGAACGGGGGAAAGCGAAACGGGCAGCAGCGAGCGGATACGAAGACCAGGGGGCGGCTTCTTCTCTTGATTTGGCGGTCAGATCCCCAAAAGTTCGTGAGATCAAATAAGTTGTCAAGTTTATCATGTCCCACTCAACTTACATTCCATTTTAGCTAAATAGACCATGTAGAACTAGACACGTTATCACTCGCTGGCCAGACCTTTACAGAAGCACTAGCTTTATTGAAATCTTGTTATAGATTTTCCCCTAGATTTTATATATATTTGCAGTGATTTCTAATTCTGTGCAAAGCGGTAAAATATATATTGTGTAAAGTGATCAGTGGTCTAGTCATTCTATTTCAAGGGATTTTGTGTTAATTTAAATCTATTTAATTAAACCATCTCAAGAGTTCCAGTTTTAAATATAATGATCTATCTATTATATTATTTCAAAAGATAATAGATGCTTAAATTAACTTTTAAAGTCGCGAAGGAATTTATAATTAATAAATTCAGTTAAGTCCGAGTTTTATAGATGTGTGTTTTTAACCACTAGAATTCGCGCAGTGTTTATTAAATACATAATTAAATACGCGAGCATATATATAATAGGCTTAACGGGAAATTCATCGCGCTTTAGAAGGTTATTTGTTTTCGGTATATTACATGTCTTTTTTTTCTTTCATACAGAGTGATCGTAACCTGTGCGATCCCAGCATTAAGAAAGCAATAAAGAAATCAATCTAAGCAAAGCAAAGCATAAACAGTGTGTAGAGTTCCCCTGACGCATAACTTGTTGAGACTGTGTAAATTTTTAATCTTTGAGGCGATTCTATGTTTGGAATTCCGCTATCTAACTTATAGCAAAGAAAGCACACCCAAAGACAAATTTAACGCACCATCAAACAACTTAAGTCGTAACGGGAAGAAGAACACTGGCCCGAGCTTTGTTAGTTTACTGACACAGAGAGATAATTCATAATTTCCTGAACAGTGATGTGACTAGTTTTCTCGCTGGGCTTACACCATACCTCACGGATACATTGTACCAGCACGCGAAATAATTATATTATCCGCGGCATAGTCAAATAGACCACACCATCCTCACCCCGGTATCAGAGACCGTGCCCTCCCATAGAAACTGTTATTAAGAAAAGAGACACAACTACAGATTCATTTTCCAGCGATTACGGGATCCTTTTATGTGCTGACCGCCTACCCGATAATCTGGGGCTAGAACTTGAACAAACACTCATACATTTAGTTGAGGTGTAACTGCTGTTGTGTTATTCTATGGAGTGCAAGATTTTTTCACAATCGGTAAGTGAGAGCAAGATGAGTGAAGGCCTTTGCTAGCGCGTGTATGAATGACAGGAAATTAATTCTTTTGTGTGACCATTTTGTTAACTTGCTTACCTGGTAACATATATCTTTTCTGTATACCCTACATTGTTCCTTTAAGTGGGATAGTTGATAATTTGTTAACTCTGTTTAAAACCACCTCCTTTCCATTTGCTTAGTAAAGGGAAGAACAGCTGGGAAGAACAGGTTTTTTTTCTATCACTTATACCTAACTTGGTAACACCTCTTTCAGAGTAATTAACTTTACTGTTAGGTTAACGTACCCGTGTTCCTGATATTATCTATCTCTGGACTGGATTTGTCTTTGTCTAATGAGCGGGAAGGGCTTAGTCGATACCAATCTTCTTCATCCCCTCCCAAACTTGTTATTTGCATTTGTGTACTTATGATAATTTATGTAATATCTGATATTTTTAGTGATTGATGTTTAAAGTGAATAAAATCACCTAAACTCATTTAGTTCTGTGTGTTGGATATACCCAAAGCCCAACATTTCCCCTATTCGTTTAATATAGTTTGTATCAACGTCGTGTGTGTGTTTGAAAACACCGAATCGGTGTGCGCGCAGATGCGAGTCTGGAAAACAGGCAAATAATTGTTTGACCAGGAGAGTGAAAGAGAAGATTGAGAGACACGATTTGTCGTAAATAAGTCTGTCTTTACTCTCCTCCAGCACGCTGTGACGTAACTATTAAATCTCTACATTTTCTATCACTGAGCTTTCCATCATCATTTTCCACTCTAAACCGGACCACTATTTCTACGACTCTTTTCTCTCAAAATAAATTTACGACAATATTTGGCTGGCTCGTCTGGGATAATTTTGAGATACATCTGATGCACACATATTTGTGGGCTGGTTCTGGGATCTTGAGCTACATTTGAGGCAATCGCATAGCCGGGTTAAAGATATTTTGAGTCTGATTTAGTTTGGGTCTAACTAGGTAGAGTGTGAATGATTTGTCTTTGTGAATTAGGGAAATAAATAAATAATTACACCCCTAGACAAACGTTCTTTAAGTATTTGGGTTGTCCACACAGCATATTTACAGGTTGTTTTCTCTCCACAGCAGTAGAAAGTACAGACAAACAAATATATTGGCTATTTTATTATCCTCTGGCGGAGATAATTCAATTGCTTTCTTTATAAGAGTTGCTGGGATTGCGTGATTGTTTTACAGTCACAAAGGTTTTTGAAGTCAAAAAGAGTTGAGCTTAGCTAAAGACGGATTGTTCTGATTTTGAAAAATTAAGTTAACAACGTCTCATCTCAATAATTGACTTTAGGGACGGAGTTTGTTGTCAGAGATTAAAAATTTAGGGAAAATTTTTTTTTTCCTTTTAAATTGTTTTAATATAAATTTTTCTCTACTGTTAGTAAAAGTAGATTCTTTTCCAGTGTAACTTACCATTTAGTGGCATAGTCGCTTGCGTTTAGAGCCTTAATTGCCAGATAATAGCAGCGATAAGTTTGCACAGTACAGGTAGGAGGTAACACAGGTAAATTTATACTTGTGTTTTTTTTTCCTCGTAGCGGTTCAGAGTTCCTCCCTTTCGCGTTTCTTCTTACTAGTTCTCTAAGCATACTTCATCTTATTCTTTAACAATGGCAGAGAGGATAAAGATGAGGTCCATCTTGAGGTTGGAAGCGAAAGAGGCAGGATTAGATGCAGAAGCTGCAAACGCGTTTATTAACCAGGAATTGGAAATATATGACGCGGAGCAACAGAGAGCCGAAGCTGAAAGGAAGGCGAAGCAACAGAGAGCCGAAGCTGAGAGGAAGGAAGAGAAAGAAAGAACAGAGAGGAGAGAAGCCCAGGAGAGGGCAGATAAGAAAGAAGCGGAAGAACGTCTTTTGGAACAGAAGAAAATTGAAGCAGAGATGGAAACTCGCAGAGAGAGAGAGAGAGAGACAAGGAAAGACAGCATCAACTGGCGCTTAAGGCTCTAGAGAGTCGGGGCGCCTCTACTTCGACTAACGGAGAGCCGTCTTCGCCCCAGTCTCAATCAATGGACCTCTCCAGTACTCAATCTGCCCAATTAACTGCTATGTCGTTTTCTTTAGAATCTTTTCCTAGCCCTAACGAAAAAATTGACAGCTACCTAGAAAAATTCGAGAGACTCGCGAATCTTTATGGGTTAGAGAGTACCCGCTGGGCGCTCAAACTTTCAACGTCACTGAAAGGCAATGCTTATGACGTGTACACAAAGCTGGGACCGAATCAACATGATTACGACATGTTGAAAAAGGCCTTACTACAGCAGTTTGAGATGACTGCCCGAAAGTTTCTGCAGTTGTTCAGAAACAGCCGAAAAGAGAGCACGGAAACATTTCCACAGTTCTCTTCACGTCTCACGGGTTATCTGACAAAGTGCATTGAATTATCTGACCTACCTCTTTCATATGAGGGACTCCTCGAACTTGTTCTTGTGGAGCAGATAAAATCCACTTTGTCGAATGAAACACGTAGATTTTTGGCTGAACAGGGGGCAGTCAGGCTTGAAGACATACTCAATAAAGCCGAACGCTATAGCAATGCAATGGCCGAACTTCCCAGCACTAAACGTAAACCCACCGATGAGCCATCTCGAAAACAGAATCTAGAACAGGCATCCTATTCTTCCACTTCCTCTCAACATTATAACCAACGAGATAACAATACCCAGAAACCTCCCCAGGAAAAATCGAAATTCTACAAAACCCGATACCCCCCAACAACAATTCTGATCAACCCAACAAGCCTACGTGGCAGCGCGGCCACCAAGGTCAAGGAAAAGGGAAGACCCCTACACCAGGAACGTCTGATCAGGGCAAACAAACCGGTGCAAACCGCATTGGATGTTTGCATACAGCCTCGAAAGGTAGAGTCAATGTCAGTGATTCTCAACCTGAGGGGGACCGACCCTCAACTCGAGGAACTGTAATTTTGAACGGTACCTCCACTACTTGTCTTTTTGACACTGGATTAAGTTTTGATTGTATTGTCGCTAGGCACCTAGTCAAACCCGGTCAGGAGACAGAGGAAACCGTCAAACTTAGTGGAGTTTTCAGGAGTGATGCACCCAGGACGCTTCCTATCGCACTGGTAGAAATACACTCTGACTTTGTCAGAGGAGTTATTAAAGCGGCCATAATGGATGATCCGATCTACCCAGTTATCCTGGGATGTAGATATGTGTTCATTGGGAGACCTGAGGAGCCGATTGTGGCAGCGGTAACCACAAGAGGGCAAGCCAAGAAGGAGAGGGAGCCTGCGCCAAACTTGTTGCCGAATGAACTGAAGGAGGCGCAACAAAAGGACCCTACTCTGGCGCCCTGCTTTAAAAAACTGCCCATGGCTAAGGACCCCAGACACAACGGAGACATCTTTTCTAAGGATGGTGTATTTTATCGTAGAACGGGCAACCTGGACACGGGGAATAACCAGCTCCTAGTACCGACGCAATACAGAAACCAGATCTTAGAAATGGGGCACTCTCTTCCCTTTAGCGGACACATGGGACAAAACGCCACTACTCAGCGAATAAAAAACCACTATTGGTGGCCAGGAATGAACTCTGACATTGTCAGGTACGTGAAATCCTGCGCCCAGTGCCAACGGGTAGCACCCAAGCACTTGACACCCCCAGTACCTATGGGGCAAATGCCAATAGTAGGGACTCCATTTGAACGGGTTGCTGTCGACATTATTGGTCCTCTGGAAAAGACCAAAAGAAGGAACAGGTTCATCCTGACCTTAGTTGACACTTGCACAATGTGGGCCGAAGCTGTACCGCTACCATGCACTAATTCCAAGCATGTCGCAGAAGCCCTTGTGCAAATTTTTACACGGTTGGGATTCTCTCAACAAGTTTTGACGGACAATGGATCCCAATTCCGTAGCCTGTTAATGGAGGAGATCTTTAAGATCTTGAGGGCCAAACATATCCACACAAGTCCCTACCATCCGGCCGGAAATGGGCTCGTGGAACGTTTTAACGGTACCCTCACCATGATGTTACGTAAGCTGGGTCAGGAGAAACCGGAAGACTGGGACCAATATATATCGGCTGCCTTATTCGCCTACCGAGAGGTACCCCAAGCGTCTACGGGTTTTGCGCCAGCTACACTTTTATTTGGCAGACCTATTAAGGGGCCACTAGAAGCCTTACTTCGGTCCCTGACAGACCAGAAGGCTGACGAGACAGTCGTCTCTGCAAGCAAGTATGTATCTGAGCTTAAGGAAAGGCTAAAGCTAGGATGGGATCTAGCTACTACCAACCTTAAGAAAGCCCGCGCTAAAATTACTAAAAGATACAACAAAGCTGCAAAAGAGAGAGAACTACAACCAGGGGAGAAAGTCCTATTGCTACTTCCAACCGGAAGCAATAAACTTCGCATCGGATGGCAAGGACCGTTTACCGTCCTTAAAAAGATCTCACGTACCAACTACAAGATCTCCATCAAAGGAAAGGAGAAGGTCTTCCACGTAAATCTGCTAAAGAAATATTTGGAAAGACCGGTGCCATCCTCCGAGCATCTCCTGGCTGTCGCCATAGCAACGGAAGACGAGGAAGATGATGATGGTTGCATGGAGTATCCACTGCAACCCACAGAATCCTTTAAAGATGTCAAGTTCGGCGACAATCTCTCACCAGAACAACAAACAGAAACTAGGGCTCTACTAAAACAGTACAGTGCAGTCTTAACGGATGTACCTGGTCGAACAAATCTCATTGAATTTGATATGAAATTAACAAACGAGACCCCTGTTAAAACCAGAGTTTACCCCATCCCGTACGCTAAAGCTGATGCACTTCGCGGAGAAATAGACAAGCTGCGTCAGGCAGGAATTATCAGTGAGTCTACATCTCCTTACAGCTCGAGCAGAAGCCCAATAAGGAAGTTCGGCTGTGCATTGATTACAGGTTGCTAAACGCTGTAACGGAATTCCAGCCCGAACCTCTCCAAACTGTTTCTGAGTTGTTCACCAAGCTCAGCAAAGCTAAGATCTTCTCCAAGATTGACCTCAGTAAAGGTTATTATCAAATACCAGTCAAGGAGGAAATTAAACCTTTGTTAGCTTTCAGCACTAGTGAAGGACATTACACATTTAACGTGATGCCGTTCGGTTTGCATAACGCACCAGGAGTGTTCACCAGGATGATGAGGAAGCTTCTAGAACCTTTGCAAAGTCCCCATATCCATAATTTCATGGATGACATCTTAATTGCATCGGAAACCTATGAAGAACATATTGCTACGGTTGCTATGCTCCTCAGGAGACTACAGGAAACGGGTCTCACAGCCAGACCTAGCAAATGTCTCATCGGGTTTGAACAGTTAGACTTCCTGGGGCACACTATTTCTCACGGATGCAGTTGGCCTATTAAGAAGAACGTGGAGAAAATAGTGGCAGCAAAAAGACCCCGAACGAAGAAAGACGTACGTTCCTTCATATCGCTATGTGCATACTATCAGAAGTACATCCAGAACTTCAACGGACTGACGGCACCTCTGACTGACCTCACAAAGAAAGGTTGTCCTGATAAGGTCATATGGGATCAAAAGTGCGAACACGCGTATAGCACTTTGAAAGGACAGTTGTCTGCATACCCCATTTTGAGGTTGCCTGACCTCAAGAAACCTTTTGTACTGAGAGTCGACGCGTCAGGTCAGGGCATCGGGTCAACACTGCTTCAAGCCGATGACAGTGACCTGAACATGCTATTTCCAGTTGCCTATGGCAGTCGGAAATTAAATAAAGCGGAACGGAACTACAGCGTAGTTGAAAGGGAATGTCTTGCTCTGATTGACGGTATCAGACGCCATCATGAGTTTCTTTATGGTACATCGTTCACGGTGCAAACAGACCACGCTCCGTTAGCATTTCTTGGTGCCAATAAGGAATTTAACGCTAGGATCATGCGTTGGGCCCTCCTTCTAAGCGTCTATTCTTTCAAAGTGGAATATATTCCGGGAAGACAGAATTTCGGGGCTGATTTCCTGAGTAGAAACTGGTCTACAGAGGAAGAAGAGCAAACTGAAGATACCACTCATCCTAAAATCACCAATAAGGTCACCTCCATTGTCAAAAAATGAAACATGAAAAATGGTTTCATGTCTAAAAGTGGGGACGATTGTGACGTACGTCTAGTTTGACAAGTGAATTTTCCCTGATATGATGGATGATTTAAAGGGACCTTTAGCTTTTCATAACATTAGAACCCCTGAACATTTGTTGTAACTTTTCGTTTGCCAGAACTCATTCCACCGGGACTCATTTAGTAGGCGGCACGAGATCAAAGAGACAGACCGAGGGATCTTAAGGGAGACTATCGGCGCTATCAAAGACAGTAGCTTTCCCTGATACGAGACGCAGTTGCTTGCCGCTAATTTCGCGTCTCGGTGTCAATCGAGGAACCGAGCGAACGGGGGAAAGCGAAACGGGCAGCAGCGAGCGGATACGAAGACCAGGGGGCGGCTTCTTCTCTTGATTTGGCGGTCAGATCCCCAAAAGTTCGTGAGATCAAATAAGTTGTCAAGTTTATCATGTCCCACTCAACTTACATTCCATTTTAGCTAAATAGACCATGTAGAACTAGACACGTTATCACTCGCTGGCCAGACCTTTACAGAAGCACTAGCTTTATTGAAATCTTGTTATAGATTTTCCCCTGGATTTTATATATATTTGCAGTGATTTCTAATTCTGTGCAAAGCGGTAAAATATATATTGTGTAAAGTGATCAGTGGTCTAGTCATTCTATTTCAAGGGATTTTGTGTTAATTTAAATCTATTTAATTAAACCATCTCAAGAGTTCCAGTTTTAAATATAATGATCTATCTATTATATTATTTCAAAAGATAATAGATGCTTAAATTAACTTTTAAAGTCGCGAAGGAATTTATAATTAATAAATTCAGTTAAGTCCGAGTTTTATAGATGTGTGTTTTTAACCACTAGAATTCGCGCAGTGTTTATTAAATACATAATTAAATACGCGAGCATATATATAATAGGCTTAACGGGAAATTCATCGCGCTTTAGAAGGTTATTTGTTTTCGGTATATTACATGTCTTTTTTTTCTTTCATACAGAGTGATCGTAACCTGTGCGATCCCAGCATTAAGAAAGCAATAAAGAAATCAATCTAAGCAAAGCAAAGCATAAACAGTGTGTAGAGTTCCCCTGACGCAGAACTTGTTGAGACTGTGTAAATTTTTAATCTTTGAGGCGATTCTATGTTTGGAATTCCGCTATCTAACTTATAGCAAAGAAAGCACACCCAAAGACAAATTTAACGCACCATCAAACAACTTAAGTCGTAACGGGAAGAAGAACACTGGCCCGAGCTTTGTTAGTTTACTGACACAGAGAGATAATTCATAATTTCCTGAACAGTGATGTGACTAGTTTTCTCACTGGACTTAAACCATACCTCACGGATAAAGTGTACCAGCACGCGTAAGAATTTTATTATCCGCGGCATAGCCAAATAGACCACACCCATCCTCACCCCGGTATCAGAGCACACCTACAGATTCATTTTCCAGCGATTACGGGATCCTTTTATGTGCTGACCGCCTACCCGATAATCTGGGGCTAGAACTTGAACAAACACTCATACATTTAGTTGAGGTGTAACTGCTGTTGTGTTATTCTATGGAGTGCAAGATTTTTTCACAATCGGTAAGTGAGAGCAAGATGAGTGAAGGCCTTTGCTAGCGCGTGTATGAATGACAGGAAATTAATTCTTTTGTGTGACCATTTTGTTAACTTGCTTACCTGGTAACATATATCTTTTCTGTATACCCTACATTGTTCCTTTAAGTGGGATAGTTGATAATTTGTTAACTCTGTTTAAAACCACCTCCTTTCCATTTGCTTAGTAAAGGGAAGAACAGCTGGGAAGAACAGGTTTTTTTTTCTATCACTTATACCTAACTTGGTAACACCTCTTTCAGAGTAATTAACTTTACTGTTAGGTTAACGTACCCGTGTTCCTGATATTATCTATCTCTGGACTGGGTTTGTCTTTGTCTAATGAGCGGGAAGGGCTTAGTCGATACCAATCTTCTTCACCCCCTCCCAAACTTGTTATTTGCATTTGTGTACTTATGATAATTTATGTAATATCTGATATTTTTAGTGATTGATGTTTAAAGTGAATAAAATCACCTAAACTCATTTAGTTCTGTGTGTTGGATATACCCAAAGCCCAACATTTCCCCTATTCGTTTAATATAGTTTGTATCAACGTCGTGTGTGTGTTTGAAAACACCGAATCGGTGTGCGCGCAGATGCGAGTCTGGAAAACTGGCAAATAATTGTTTGACCAGGAGAGTGAAAGAGAAGATTGAGAGACACGATTTGTCGTAAATAAGTCTGTCTTTACTCTCCTCCAGCACGCTGTGAAGTAACTATTAAATCTCTACATTTTCTATCACTGAGCTTTCCATCATCATTTTCCACTCTAAACCGGACCACTATTTCTACGACTCTTTTCTCTCAAAATAAATTTACGACACTATGACCAGGGAGTTTGGAGCCACCGTTATGGGAGCTGTAATCCTTACTAAAGACGCTATGTGGATATCGTCCTGGAGATCTATGTACGTATTGTTGACTTTGATTTTGTGGAGGTCATAGTATATTCGAACTTTGTGTTTGTTAAAAAAATCTCTCCCTAGGATAAGATTTCTAGACATTCCTTTAGTAATGACAAATGGGAGTTCAAAATTTGTTTCGCCTAAGGAAAATTTTAGCCATGCTGTCCCAATTGAATTTAGTCTTTGTCCCGTGACTGAAGCTAGGTGTGTTTTGGACGGTTGAAATCGTACTAAGTGTTGGATCCTCTTGAACAGCTGGAACCTAATAAGGCTGATGGATGCTCCTGTATCTACCAGTGCCCTATATTGTTGGTCCTGTATAGACATGATGCAGGAACTGGGGTCCGGATGTATTTTAGTTCCATCATGCAACATTTCTTCATATTGTATTTTACTGGATGGGCCCACTTGACAATTTCTGTTCTGTGTTGTTTCTTTTGTTTTGGACCAGTTTCTGTGATTGTTGCCCTCACTAACGGTCCTGTTTAGTGAGTGGCGCGGCCGTTTCCCTGACGCATGAGGGGTTGAGGTGCGCCTCTGGTATACTGATTTCTGGTGTAATCACGTGGGGGTGGTGCGGGTTGTTGTGGTTGGTAACCTCCTCTTCTGAATGGTGCATGATTGTAATTTGCTCTACAGGACTTGTAACCATGTCCGAGCCTACCGCATGTAAAGCATCCGTTTGTATTGACATTATTGACGTCGTTTTGCCTCTGTGTGGGGGGTTTATAATTGCGGGGCCTATCATCTCGTTGTCGTGGGCGAGTCCATTGCCTCCTGGTATGGTCAACTTCCATAGGCTCATGCTCATCATAGTCCCTATATTCTGGTCGGGGTTCCCTACCTGCTCTTTGTTGGAACCTTCGGTGAAGATTTTCCTCCTGTATTGCTGCTTGGATTGTTTCAGCAATAGTCTTGGTGTCTTTTCTAATAAGATGCCTTCTGATATTTTCCGCTCTAAGGCCATCGGCAAATATCCCCACTAACTGTATTTCTACATCAGGTGTGGTAGGGATTTCTCCGCAAAATGCCTCTTCTGCCATATTGAGGAATCGATCTCCAAAAAGTTGTACCGATTCATCTCTTTCCTGTTTCATGCTTCTAAGGACTGACCAAGCATGCATTTTGTCTATGATTTCCCCATATCTCTGGGTGAGCTCTTTTTTTAGGGACTCGTAGGTTTCTGTGGGGTACTGCTGGGACCTCCTTCTTAAAAAATCAGTCACGTACGAATCAGAACCTAACAGAGCGATTTTCTTTTTCTCTTCATCCGTTGTTGCCTCTGCTAGTGCCGCAAATTTTTCCATGTCGGACAACCATCTTCTGAATTTTTTCTTGTTTCCATCGAACGGCTGAACAATGGATCTAACCTGTGTGAATTTCGCGTAGTTGTCATTTTTCTGTAGGGTTTCAGTAATTTGCCGTAGCGCTATTATTGTTGGTCCTTCCATATTTTGTCTGTCCTGGGGCTGCAGTGGTTGTGTATTTACGGGTTGGTTCTGTGGTTGTTGTTGTTGTTGTTCCACACCCAGCTGTTGAAAATTTTGTAGTAAATCGTCCATGGTCTATGATCGCTAGTTATTCGCTTTATCAAAGAGAAGTGGTCACGGGCACTATATTACA
The DNA here is from genome assembly GCA_024509875.1 of Oreohelix idahoensis. NCBI lineage: Eukaryota > Metazoa > Mollusca > Gastropoda > Stylommatophora > Oreohelicidae > Oreohelix > Oreohelix idahoensis. Next base: position 132,713 of record JAMPIV010001859.1, on the reverse strand, counting down.
TTCATGTGGCCGGGGCAGGTGTTCCTTAGGACTGGAACGGCACCATATTACCTTCATGTGGCAGTGCCGGTATATGCAGTATTTTCAGTTTACTTTACAGAGAGCAGATGTTTAACTGGCCTAATCACCAGAGATTTAGATTTCTCTCTTAAATTTGTGTTACCAGGTTCGATTTTCTTCTCTTAGGTGTTGATGTAGCGAATTTAATTGAAATGCATGGATTTCTCAGCTAAATCTCAAAACTGTAGTAATTCACCTTTTCAACAGCGTTCGATTTCATGCAAAACTTTTAATATCTTTCAGCATGAAACTTAAAATTTCAACAAAGTCTGGAATTCAGAACATTTTTACAATAATAAGTATAATAAAATTCTATCATCTCATCAGATGCTTTCATCGATGCAAAAATCCCTTTTTGCATCTTAGTCTCGTAGGCCTACTCAATTGTCAAATATGGCGAACCTTCTCATTCCACCGTGTTCCTTCCTTTAAGTTACAGTCTTATTTTAGGTTCAACGACATTTACCCATCTCCTCAGATTTGTCCTTGATTTCTTTATCGTCATAAGAATTCCTTGAGTTAAATGCTTTCCAACACAAGAATATTTTCTACTCTACATGGTTTGAGGTGTAAGACTATTTTTTGCAAATTGACTCAAATCCTCGAGCCTAGTTCTGCTGCGACTAGGGTTGGGAGCTCTATTCAAAATACATATTTAACGATTGTCACTACTTACGCCAGTAAGAAATATATATATAACCACTCAATGTCCTGAAATACACATTTTATAAGAAATGTTGAAGTTTGATTTTCTCAAACTAAGAAATATGTAGAGCTGGACCAGATACGACCTCTTGAGTTGCGCTCTTTCATTCTACTGCCAAAATGGCGTCGTTGTTCCACTTTCCCCGGGGTAAATCTGAGCTATCCGATTGGTCAGGGGAAATCACCCAATTATTAGAAATGGCGTGTAGAAGCGACTCTACCCTAAATATGTGACACTATTTATTATTTTCTGTTTCTCATAAAATATAAAATTATGGGGTGGTCTGTGCTTCCTCTGTCTTGTAAGAATATAGTCTGTTTCCAAAGGAACAACTATGTACACGGCCACATTGTCTAATGTTGTCCTCCCAGCGGACTAATTGGTATATTCACAAGCATATTAATTCCTGAAATAAAATGTACATTATTCACATAAATACTTATGATAGTCCTACATACCCTCTAAGAATCTTTCTCCAACACACAATTACACTTTTAGTGAAGATGCCTGCCCTGCATACAGTCAAAAATGGCTTGGCAATGACAGTGCTCTACTCTGCTTCTTCTGGCTGGGCTTAACAAGGTTGTGTGTGATAAATGAATTTTGAAACTGCCACCCTTATATACTAATGGAGCGTACGTCAGAGGGAGTCGTATCTGATTGGCCCAAAATAATTATAGAAAATGTTGTCTATGGGCTCATTGTGTGTAACCTTGCAATTTATTAAGGCCTGTATCTCTTAAATGGCCTATGTTATCACTGTCTCATCAATATCCTTCGAAATCCCCTGTGACAAGCTTCAAATCCATTCCTTCTTATTGGCTTTCCATGTGGGCATGCAGTCTAAATAAATTTATTTAGATTGATATTAGGCCTACCATCGAAAGTGGCCATCTCACAAACTAACCGATATTTCAGTAGGTACATCCTACTTACCAATTTCCTTTTAGATTTCCAGGTATGAACATTCCCACCAGCGAACTCCGTTATTATTCTTGTATAGCCACACTGCCCAACGTCGTCCTTTAAGAAATTTCATCCGTCAGCATGCACACATTTATTCGCCATTATGAAAAATTTTCCGTTCCTCTTCTTCCCGTGCGAGGTATAGACTGCGCATGCGTCAGCTAGTACTGTCGCGATTAACCCTTTGGCGATGCCGTGTGTTTACATACTAAAATCTAACTATGCGTATTTTTCCATTATGCTACACTAGCGATGTCTGATCACGCGAACAAAGGATCGCATATCATGTGCAGTCGAGCCTAACCGTGTAGGGTGTGAGGAACGGGTTGAACCGGGAATAAAGAATATCTCCAGATGAAGACGAAGAGTAAGATAATGAGCGGATGGAAGAAAAAAAATTATGGCACAGTACAAGGAACCAAGGATTGTCACAGGAAAATGTAACTCCTGAATATACAACTCATCACAGACATTAAATAAGAGAACTGCAATTAAACGTCATTGAGAAGCTAAACGTCACTAAAAATTGACAGAAGCAATATTTTAATAAAATTCTAAATGTTTGACATCAAAACAGCTTCCGATTGGCTAAGCGGTACGAACACTTTCTTCTCGCGGCATTGATATCTGGTATCATCACGTTCCAATCTACGCAGCAAGGAAGAGAGAACTGGTCACCTCACCTCATAAAAGAAATCTGGACCTAGTATTGTCTGGTCTCTAACACTTCACTCCCCTATGGCAGTTTATGCTATAAAACTATCTTCTCCCTTGTAAAAGTTTGAAAAGTGATCCTTTGTGGAAGCCTCTAATAACGCAAGTGGGAGCTATCTTGTAACTGATACCGCAAGCAGTTGACGTGGTCCAGTTTACACATCCTAACATCTGAACACTTCAAGCCAGCATGCAGTATTCGTTTATTTGAAATGTCCAAACTTCAGAAAAGATAACATTATAAAAATTTGAGTACGGAATTTCATGAACACATAATTCTTGGGCTTATATTTAAATTAGTTCTAGAAGACAAGATTTGTGACTCATTGATGATGATCGTTGAAATATTTTATTACTCTCGAATGTTCTCAATCAAAAGTTTATTTTACTACATACTTGTATTGTTTATTAACGTTTGAAAAATTCAGCAGGTATAACGCACGTTTGTTCCTACTGCTTGGCAGGTACAATTTCTCAGTGTTCCCACATAGTTGTAACTGAAGTATGTACCTGGGTTCTTGCACTCACGATTGGAGTCCTGGCACACTGGAAAAAAAAAACGATATAATGGAATACTTAGATTAATACTCGTAGAAGAATATAGTAAAATAAGAGCATCACCACAATCGTGGATCAATAAGTAATTTCTTTATGTCTATCTATCTGCAAATCTATTCGTCCCAGGTGGAACATAGGCTACAACAGTTGCTCGCTTCGGCTTACAATGTAATCGTATTTTCAGCTCTGTCTACGGCTGCCTTGGCCACGTCTTCCACAGTTTTTCTCCAGGTTCTCTATGGCCTCCCCATTGTTCTCTTGTCGTATGGACTGAAGTCAATGTTACGTCTAATTTTTTCACTTGCTTCATTCCTAATATTGTGTCATATATTCACAGATCTTTCTCCGTTATCTCCTGCTGTATTCATTTTTGTTCAGTTCTGTTCCATAAGTATCGTTGTGCTATTTCATCTGACCATTTGCTACTGAAGATGTGACAGGGGCTAAATGTCTGGAGTTTGGTAGTGATATTCTTTGATACAAGCTACGTTACCAAACCAGAAGGTATGACCGATTATACAGTTCTGTTGAACAGCCAAACGTTATTTGTCTTAGAAAGAAGTGCAGAACTCCATATTAATATCAGAGATATGAAGGCAAATCAGCCTTTATTCATCCTAGCATTGGAATCCTTGTTTGGATATGTGAGGTCACAGAGCGCAGTTGGCGAGTGGTAGAAAAGAATGAGAAATTAAACCAATATATCAAAAGTGATTTCTTAATTTGTTAAACTGAAAATGTTTTATTGCTAGCTAGTAAATAAAGTATTTTATTTTATTGAAGTATTTTTTGGAGGGGAAAGTACGTCATACAGCATAGCTACCGGGTTCCGAGATAAAAAACTGAATGCGTCACGCTCCAGACTACTCAGCTATAACTTGGTACTTGGCTCTGCTCTTAAGTTATGAAAAGCAGAGGCAGCGAGGAAGAAAATTAGCCACCCACCTCATAACGCTGGATATAGTATGGGGAAGATTCGACGGTAGAATCTGCTATGGGACTACCTTTAAATTTTGCTTTTTACATACAAGGTATAACAGTAACGTATGAACAGTGCCGGATTAAAGCAACTGGATGCCCTGGGCTAGAAGACTTGGGAGGCACAAACTTAATAGCATCTGATTATGAGAAAAAAAAACCTCGTTCTCTTCTTTATCCACACAATGAAAGTAGAACATTTTTTAAATTTTAGCATTAATAAAAAATATTGTTAATAAATTTATAACCTTTAATAAGTGTATAAAAGTATGGAACTAATGAAGACGTTCGCACACACAACATTCATAGCTATGTTTAAACATTACACTATATACAAACTCAAAACAGTTTCTTTCGAGTATTTTTGGATGCAATATTATCAATTATGTTATTAAAGTCAGTAAGTCGCAGTTTATCATTTTCAATGCAGAGAATGCTAAGATCAGACAACCGATCTTGGGACATTGTTGACCGCAGATCATTCTTAATCCTGTTTAGTCTAGAAAACGACCTTTTACCACTACAATTAGTAACCATTAAACACAGGAACAATCTGAAAATTGTTTCCACGTTTGGAAAAGCTGTCTGAATTTTTTCTTGGAATATTATTTGATATATATCCTGGTGGCTGAAAATTTATTTTTCAATGTGAGCTTATTTGACGTGCAGGTGGAAGTGCAAGAGTTCATCGACTAAACTGAGGTCAACATCCATTGGATACTCTTGCATCAACATCTCAACACCATTATGAATTTGTTCCTTGGTTGCGTGCAGGTTTACCAAAAATAAAAAAATTGCCAGCTACACTCTTATACATTGTTGCTCTTCTGTCTAGGTTGGCTTTAAGAGCATCCATGACAGAAATACACGAGTTTATTCTAAAACTGTTTCTTGTAGAAAGTTCATCTAAAGCTTCTGGCGCTGCCTCATCATTGCTTTGTTTTTTTTATTTCGTACTCTCTGTCTTCTTTTGACAGTTTTGTACTCTACATCCGGTAGAGTAATTTTTGCTTGCTGTTCAATTTCATCAAAATTAAGTGTTTGATACGATCTGCAACTGTGAGCTTTAAATCTTTGCACATGTGCTCAATGATATTTGCGAACTTTGGAGGGCCTTGCAAACTTTATGAAATTGGTCTAGCAAATGTGTCCAAAGGTGAAGAATGAAAATGAATTCAAATTCTTCAATATTTTTGTAGAAGATTTTCAGCCTGTCGTCTAGTATCTCCTTTTTCAGTTTCATCACAGTAAATATGACTTAGGGCTTCAACAATGTTAGCATAACTTTCGCTAATAGCTGCAGTAGCTTTGGCGTGAGCCTCCTATCTTGTGTCTGATAAATGCTTAGGAACTTTCGACTCTGGAGGCAAGAAACTTTTTAGCACTGACCATCTTTTTGTAGAAGCTGAGAAAAAACAATAAAGCTCATTTATTGTGCCCCAAAAAAAACTCACTGCATTCAGGCACGAGTCAACTGCGGATCGTCCAACTAGATTTAGGGAATGTCCAGCGCATGGAATAAACTTTGCAAACTTGTTCCTTTCCAGAATTTTTTGTTGAACGCCGTTATACTTTCCAGCCAAATTAGCTGCATTGTCATATGATTGTCCTCTACTTTTACTGAAATCAATTTCAAGTTCACTGAAGTAGTTCAGTATCAGCTCAGTCATACTTTCTCGGATGTGATCTTTCAGTTCAAGAAACCTCAGAAAACGTTCAACTAGTAAACCATCACTAGGAGAAACATATCTAACAATAACAGTAAGTTGACCAACATGGGAAACATCAGAGGTTGAATCAACTGATAAACTAAAATAAGCTGCTTGTTAGATGTCGCTAAGTATTGCTTCTCGAACTTTATTACTCATCAACTGGATAACATCTTCACATATGGTTTTAGATACGTACGATGGCTAACCACAGCCTTTACTTGCATACTGATTAATGTGAGCACGCAGGAAGGGATCAAATTTGGCAATTAATTCAAGCAATCCAAGAAAGTTTCCATTGTTGGGAGAACCAAATGTATTATCATCTCCTCTAAATGCCAAGCCTCGTTCTGCCAAAAGGGAGATCACTGCAATAACTCTTGGAAGTACGTGCCGCCAGTAGTCCTGCTCTGCTTTGATTTGCTCTTCGAGTTTTGATGTTAACGTTTGACCACACTTTCTTGTTAAGTACTAACCATTCTCGAGGGTAGGTTTCTCCATTTACTTTAGTGGAATGGAATAAATTCTTTGAACAGAACCGGGCTTGGTTTTTGAATGTTCACTTCGAATTGGTAAAAGGCTGACCCCAGTGCTGACAATCCGATGGGCCTTTTGCAATCAAGAATGATATTTCCTTGCTATTCAATGTCGTCCCTAAACCAACGTCATTATTATCTCTGAAATCACTAGTAGCATGAACAGTTGGTATTTTTGTGTCTGCAATTCTAGGGTTTTTGCTGAGCTTATTTGCTTGTTCATAGTCTTTAAGATGGTAATGAGCTTGGACTGTTTCTTTTAAAGTAATTATCTCGTGGGATGTTCCTTCAGCGTCTTGTGTTAATTCTTTGGCTGTAGATCTTCTCACTTCATTGTCACCTTCTCCAGAAGTTTCCGTATTTGTTGTGGTAGTTACTGACAAAAGTTCTACTTGAAGTTCTTGAGAGGCTGTGTTCTGTAAATAAACTGGTTGTTCATCAGTCTGTACAGACTGCTCAGTGTAGTCTATTTTATTTTCTTCTGTTTGTAAACATGAATGTTCTGTATCTGAGAGGTTATGCAGGGCGGTTTCTGCCTGCTGTACAAAGCCATATGACGTTATTGGCTTTAATTGCATCAGTATTTCCTTCTGTTCTTTTTGTCGCTTTCATTTACCAGCACCACTATCATAACGCTTACTCATTATTTTTAACACTAAAAGTCAAAATTAAATATTTTTGTGATTCACAATGGTATAAAAGAATCCTCACTTGATTTCAAAATGAACGGGACATTCCTTTAGGCTCTACTAATGTTCATAATGTTTTTATTTCGGAATTTAACTTAGGTCTATAACAGAATCGCATTTTGGCGAAGCTGGCAAGAAATGGCAGCAATTTCTCCTTTTGGCTGAAGTGAAAAGCAAAGGGTTAACTTTACTAAACAGTAAGTGCGTATTTGTGTAGTTCCTGAAATATTCACGGCACCACAAATGAAGCAACCGACTTAGTCACGAAGTCAAAATGTCATATGGCAAGATTGTCAACAACGCAAAGCATTCATATACAAGGGGATTGACATAAGTCTTGGGCCTGACCATGAAGGACATGTCACAGAGAGCTGAAATTTTGTATAGTGTTTATTCCTTTTAAATATAGCCACGGTCTGAATTGACACACTTCTGCCATCCCTGCTTGACCTTGAAAAGACCTTGGGAGTAGAACACCCTATTTTTCAAACTAAACCAGTCATCACATGCCAGTATAACCTCTTCATCGCTGTCAAAATGATTTCCTTTTAGCTGTTTTTTAAGATTTGGGAATAGAAACAAGTCTGATGGAGCCAAATCTGGAGAATATGTTGGGTATGGAAGAATTTCAATATTCAAATCGTTGGCTGCTAGCTGCACAAGCCGTGCTTTGCGAGAGGGCGCGTTGTCTTGAAGCAAAGGAAGATTTTGAGTGCGCGTTATCCCTCGTTTCCTGGTCACAACCTTTCTTAGTTTTTGTGAGAAGATCTGCATAGTACTGTCCATTAACTGTGTTGCCACGAGGCAGATAATCTTTCAAAAGGACACCTTTGCCGTCCCCAAAAACAGTCAGCATCACTTTTCCTGCAGATTTCTGCGCCATCGGCTTGACAGGCGTTGGGGAGCCCGGGGTTTTCTATTGCATGCTGGCAATTTTGGATTCGGGGTCATAATGGTTGTAGCAATGTAATGCTGGGGAGGTTAAGATGGTATATTAAAAGAGTAAGTGTTAACAGCGTGAGGTCCAGCTATGTAAGACCCTGAGTCTAATGGTTGAAATATTGTGATGAATTCTCAGAGGACCTAGCACTACCTCCCGAGATCTCACGCTGTGCTGTAATTCCCTTAACTAATTCAAAGTTTAACTGACAGGATGTCTAGGGGGATGAAAGTGTAATAATGAATGTATGTAAACAACCACGATAGCTAACTCGATGAAATTAACAAGGCAGGAGTTATAGTTAAATTATTATTTTACAATTTTAATTTCCTGTCCCTCCAAATCTTTTGGGGCAGGAATGTTCAAAGCTTAAATTTGAAATTGGATCTTTGTACACAATTTATTATACATAATAATGGAAATGTCCATCAATCTTAATTCTAAAATGTTCCAAGATTTCTCTTCCCTGCTACACAATAATGAAGTATGTATGGTCTCTAGTTGGAAAGACTGGTTGTCACATCATCTCATAAACACATTGTCTGTTACTGGTGGAGAATAAATTAGTTTGAATTGACATGTGGCCCAGCTATGAATCTTATCTTTGATTCCGTGAGCAATCAGGTAACTTGTTTGAGGTAATTGAACACTTCTACACCAAAGTGCTCTCTGAAGTCAGTTGACAACCATCAGGCTTGAGATGGAACAAACCAGCAGGTTGACTCACACTCTGTCACTCCAGATTCTGACACACTTGTTACTTTGGGATGGACCCCTGCAAACAATAGGAACAATCTCCCTAAGCACTCTCATCATGTATCTCTACCTCTTATTATCTTACATTATCAAACATGTATCTTGATCAGATGAAAGAGCTAACCAAATTAGCTACAGTCTTTAATTTTATATTAACCATTTCATATTCAGGGGTTATCTTCTTTTCTCCATATGGTTACAACGCCCCTGTCATTTAAAATCTTCAATATATTCAGCTGGGATACTTTCTTTTCTTTTGTCAAATAATAAGTTCAATCTCTTTGATGGGACATCTTATTTATGTTCTCAAGATTTAATTTAATATTGTTTTCTGCCAGCAACTTTCTGGTCTTACAGTAATAACAGTACATAATAATATTCAACTCAATTTGGACTCTTATTGGCTCCATAATAGGTTTTTGGCATGTCTTTTGCCCTTTTGGATATTTCAACACAAAGTTTTTATGTAGGGCCCTTATCTGGGTTTGCCTCTACATACATAAGAATATAAATATACATCAATAAAATGGTTCCTCTTACCGCTAATTCAATGAAATATTTCACAACTTAAGGTTACTGGCTATAATTGGGTACAGGTTCGATGACTGCTGTTCCCGCCTGCAAAGGCAATCGCTCAAGTATTGCTCTGCTTAATCTTTCTCAATGAAATATCTTTACAAGTGGTACCCTAACTAAGCAAGACCGTGGTTTTATCACGCTCGCATGCTATGCGAATCTCACCCAATCCAATTTAAACTAACCCCACTACGTCTCTCATTCAAATAACAGCGCTATTTTGAAAAAAATACCCTCCCAAGGTTGGTTTCAAACCGAGAGGTTACGACTGTGTCTGTTAGTCTGTTGTCCCTTTCTATTTTCTTCAATAACTTTGTTAATAATTGGGTTATCGTAAAGTTGAAAACTGATTATTACTTAGATCACTATCCTTCATATTTATATATGTTTTATTATCGTCTTCCTCCTCGTTTGCGTTTTCATCTTTTCTCGTTATTTATGGTTTTCTTATACTGAACCTCAGCAGTAATGAAATAACATTCTAAGTTATTATAAGGAAGAATACAATATTATGATAAGTAATATGTTCATAACCCTTTAACCATTATTGTTATCTCGCTGTACCATTCTTTATTTTGTGAAGGAAAAATATCAAGGTTTTCTCCTCTCTCCTTTTTTGTCCATACTCTACATCTCGACTCCTCTCTTCTTTGATTTTCAAGACGGGCGATTCTGGACTAAGGCCAAATCGTTTTGTAAGTTACGTTTAAAAATTAGTACGGAGGTATGAAAAGCGGGGTTATGACGGGGATTTTGCCCCCTCGCGAACAATTCAAAATCCAACCACGCGTCTGGCGTTATATAAACACACTGTCGCATGTCATACTACCAACAAGTTCTAAGCATGCTTTAGTTAGTTTTTTTTATTTTTTATTCTGCCTCTCACTCATTTTACACCGATCTAGGCATTGCGATTTGCCATCCGACATTTATGTTAGTGATGAAAAAGCCAGTAGGTTTGGTATCGTTCAAACTGTGGCGTTAATGCCTTTACAAAGCCGCGCGTATCCTGGCGTCGTCGATGATGTCGGGCAAACAACCCAGGGCTATCACTATAGTAGTAGCGTTTATGGTTGTTACTAGTTTTAAAATGGGGAAATTTAGAGATAAAATATTTGCGCGTGTTGTTCATACAGATTTATATTACGACAATTGTGTACCTAAGTCTCATCTACTGTCACCATGGTCTCCAAAAAATGTAGGTGTTTTTCCCTGAAACATCAGAAATTTTATCACAGTTCTGGCCTCCTTCTTTTCCATTGTTTTGTCAAATCTTTGGAGCACCAGATCCGGTCAATAGGGTACATTGCGCCGTGCACCGTAGCGGGAAAACTCATTGAAGAAACAAACGCGTACTTTACACATTTAGTGCAAATATGATGAACTTTAAACGTGCCAAGTTTCATCTTCCTCCTATGACTCCTTCATGGTCAGGCCCAAGACTTATGTCAATCCCCTTGTAAAGTAGCAGTGTAGATGTCATTATGTCGGAAAAGTTAAGTTCCGATTCTAGCATTTTTGTCAATTTCACCACATCACACTGTATGAACAGAATGTTATATGTAAGGAAATTCCGTAATGTTAATGTTGAAGCTACGATGCGTAGTCAATCTGAACATCATATGGTGTCTAAAAGATAATAATATCATTGAACGATAATATAGTCATGTGTCACAAGTGGTAGCCTAGAACTGATTTGGTGTAGAGGCTTGACTTTCGGTAAGGCGTAGTGTCTCTGTAGCATCATGAAAAACCAAAGTTAAGAGCTGTCTATTCAGGACTGAGTAGTTTCTTTCAGCAGGTGTAAGCTTCCTGGACAAGAACATCATAGGATGTAAGGTGCCTGCGTTATGATTGTAGCAGTACGGCCCTGATTCCAACATTAGAAACGTCACTGCAGAGGACAAAAGTTAAATCTGCGTTTGGTAAACGTAACACGTGTGCAGATGAAAACAGTGACTTAATATGGTCCAACGTGACTTGATGTTCTTTCAACCACCGAATCATGTTAGCCAAGCCTGTTTTTAACAAATAAGAGAGAGGTGCAGTGATAGTAGATAAAATAGTAATGAATATAATACCCAAAAATATAATGAGTTAACCGGCCCAATAATAGTAAAAAATAAAGATAGATATCACACGTGAAGAAAGTTAAAACAGACAGTATATTTGAAAATAAAGAAATGCAAATATGCAAGACAGAAATGATATAAAGAACAGAGAAGTATCTGCAATAGTAGAAAAGACAAGTACAAAACATCCGGAAAGGAATGAAAAAGAACGCACCAACAAACGCAACTATAAAGTGCGTGGTGCAGAGTTTTGTACTAGTTACACGTGCAATTGATGGTGCGGAAAAGTAGCACCATGAATGAATTTGACAGCTCTGTGAGTGTCAGAATTGTCAGCAAAGCGAACGAAAGCCAGCTGGTTATAAGAATTATGTAGTTCGAACATGCGAACAAATTTAACATTGCCAACTTTTCGAAAAAATTTTCGTAGTGCATACCAAGTTGTATGCGACGGAATGTTGCGCACCAGAACAGTGCGATTAAGTGACATCTGATCTCGGCCAGATCGTAACTGAGCCCGAGTAGCAGTAAAATTATCATTATTTGTCGCGCGTGCTAAGCGCGGCGAACAATTACTAAGTACATGTGGTTTTTCATGAATGGTGCACTAGTAGCACAATTCAGTTTATCCCAATTACTCTGATTCTGAGCAGGATTATTATTATCAACTGTCAAATAGGAAGATTGCGTATGCCGTAATACATTCTTTTCAGGCACAGCCTGATGACTGTTACCATGGAATGTATTATCCCTACTAGCTGTATTTGGAATCTCAGAACCATGTTTACCATTCCTGTCAAATTGACCATGATTGTTAAGAGTGAGTCTCTTATTTTGAAACCTTTTTTTGACTACAGTGGCCATTAAAATTACCCTTCTGACCATTGTTTTCAGGTGGTGGGTATTTTGCCCTAGAGATATTGCTATCATTGGCCTTACGCCATGATCCACCCTCATCACAGTCAGATCTTTTACATGAAGAAAATCCTGTATAAGAACCAGGTCGAGGGAAATTATAATTGCCCCGAAAAGATTTTTTAACATCCTTCTGAATATCAACATGGAGTGCTTGGTGCTGACTCTTTGTTTTGGTAAGGTGTTGATCATCAGAATTATGTCTAACTTTGTCAACCTTGACAGCAGATAACACCTTGTTGTTTAAGACCACATCCAATAGACTATCAACACTCTTTCTTAACTTAGAACCCTCCAAATTGAAGAGCGCAATCTCCTCCCTCTGCCTCTTATTTACTTTTTCGAAGTCAGTAGTTACTTTCCTCTCACTAATGAGTAAGGAATCGACTGTAGCCAACCACTAGCTGAAAGTTCATCAATTTGCTGCTGCATTGTCCTTTCTTTTTCAGCATATTTAGTTTTTTCATTAATAAGTAATTTATCGAAGGCAACCAATTTTTCATCAGTAACACTCTTTGTTTGATCAAGCAAATTTCGTAATGAGTTAACTTCAGACTTTAGTTCATTATTTTCCTCATTGCGTTTATATTGTTTAATTTTATTGTGAGTTAATTCTATCTGATCTATTTCCCTTTCTGTCATATTACCCTGTAATTTCAAAAGAGTAATCTCAGATTTCAATTCTTGAATCTGAGTCAATTGTGTATGACAATTGCAACTGAAAGCTGCATGTTGCTTTTCAAGTTGAACACTGACACATTCCGAAATCAAATTTTCATAATCTGACTTAAACTGTTCACATTTTGATTTCATTACTTTTCTGAGACTCAATAATAAATTTCTCATTGTCTTCTCGCAGAAGTTTCAATTCATGCGTGTAAGAGTTCTCTTGACTTATATGATTATCTATCGTCCGTGTCAATGAGCTCACCTCATCCTCTAACTCTTTCTTCTGTCTCAAAGAAAAATCATAGAATTTCTTATTATCAGTTATCAACAATGTCACCTTACCATTCAGTGTTATATTTTCGGACTTCATTACTGACAACTTCTTCTCATACTCCCCCTTCAACTGCTGCAGCTCATCAGTAAGAGCCTTCTCTTTACAGTGATGCTCTTTCTTTTTCTGACTATTATGAACATCATCGTCAAGTATAGCATGTTGCATGTTATTTAATATATGACCATGTTGTGCATAAATATATCGCCCCCAAAACATACGAAGCGTTCCCTGCAGTAAATTTTCTAGATCGTCAGCCATTTTCAAATGAGGAACAGAATGAAAATTACAACTAGCAAAATTCCTCACATTTGATTCCGCCTCACATAAGAAGCCGTCCATCACATATTCTTCAAGGTCTGGGCCTTGTAATCTATCATCTTGGCCATCCTGGAATAACTCCTCCAGCACTGACATCATGTCATCCGAATCCATTATAATTTAAAATGTGACTTACTCAGTCGGAATATATATTATGATGCAATGATAACTACGAATAAAAACAAGACAAGTCTGCAAACATATACCTAAGAAACACTCACAAAGGCCCAGAAGTGAGACTTCGGGATATATCCTATGTGAGTCACCAACCCAAACTGCTTACATTAAACATTGAATATATAACATATAACATGACTATGGACGTATTAAAAATAGGCTCAACTAAAACATGCAACGGTGAACAGAACACAAATTCACTTATCTTTTTCAAAGAAAAAATTTCCCAGTCCTCGCAGAGCCAGCGATTTTGGATCTCGGGTGTTGCATATGAGCCTTACAATCCAGAAAAAATCCACAGTCGATAGCCAATAACCCAGCTTGGATCAGGATCGCTTGAAGGTCAATCTTGAAAACCGTTAGGTAGATCTCTCAAAGAACAAACAGTGTCCTTGATCTTGAAGATTTGCGCAGATTTGCCCTGGTAAGAACACTTGAATTGTTGCATGGATTCTTGAAGTTGTTTCCTTTGAACTGGCACACCAAATGTAGGAATCAGATTTGTAGGATAGTAGTATGCTGGCCACCAGATGTAGTGGTAGTAAGATGTAGTAGTGGTACACCAAAATGTAGGATCGCAAAGGACACATTGTCCAGCAGATGTTGAGGTTCGGTTTCTGCTATATGGAACTCAAAGACCAGAACAGCGTCTGTCTTGACAAAAATCCGGCATCATCTATCTTCACTATGACGTCTCTCTCTGACGTCATCAGTGCTCTAAGGCAACCATTGAATATTGGCGCACCGAAGTTGTGCCCTTTGGTGCATAATAAATTTACGTTATATTACAAACATAGATGCGTACCTAAGTACGTATAACATAGTTAGATTTGGGCATCTGGTAATCTGTTAAGTCTCGCATCATAAATGGATGTGCGAAAATGGACGTAACAGAAAGACATCGAGGTTTAATAAAGAAAAAGAAAAAAAGCAACAACTCAAAAAGAACAAATACTAATACAAATTAAAACCAAGTGTAAAGGACAATAGTTATCTATAAACAATACAAAAGAGAAAATAAAATGGACAAATACTAATATAAATTAAAATCAGCAACTGCAAAAGAGAATAGTCATTTAAATTGAATACAAAATTAGTAAATAAAATGACACAAAATACCCCAATTATAACCAATTTTCAGGTTGAACAGGGTAGACCAAGATTGAACGAGAAGAGGCAATAACGGTCAGCTGTTAAGTGCCCGCTCTCCACACATCACTTCTTCAAAACAACAACAAAATCACCGCGCTTTAGTCTACCTATCGGTAAAGGGAAGGCAAAATGCAGCGAGGAGGGAATACGTCACCCCAACTCATTAAAAAAGCTAGACTTATTATGTTGACTCTCTAACACTAATGTCCCTACGACAGTATCTGCTTTACTTTTTACCCTTCTTAACCTGAGAATTTCAGAACAAGGACTGTTTTGTAACAAGATTCCTCAATGAGTGTCCCGTCCAAGCCAGCGAAACAGAACACTGAGAATTGTGTATACTAAAATAAAGAAAGTGTAGTTACAAATAAAAGGGATGATGTTAGACTTACGGGAGCTTACGCTGGGCATAGAAAAAAACGGGACACCGTTTAGTTCGTTTCTCGTACACTTTAAAGTGCGGCAGTTCTGGACAGCAGTTTCTCCCAGTTTCAGACACGTGGAGTTATACTGGCAACCTACAAATAAAATATCAATAATTTTTGGTTAAACCCAGAGCCGATCCTGGACAATGTTAAGGTGGTACAAGCTCTAATGTGGCCACCTCCTCCTCACTTCCAGTAATGTATGTACTCTTACGAGACTCAATTTCAAACTACTGAGTTGGATCACACAATAATTTTCACAAGTGATGTACACTGCAACATTTTACAAGTGATGTACACTGCAACATTTTACCAAAAACATAACACTTGTTTTAGAAATCTTAATTGTTGGTAATTTATTTTTGATTTCTTCATGCTAAATTGTGCCTCCGATTGACAGCGGTTAGAGCGCTGGACTCTAGCTGCAAAGGTGCCAAATTCGATTCACTATATCGGCACACTCCAGTCTACCCAGCTGAATAGCGGTACCTGACTCTGCTTTTGAATTAGGGTAGGAAAAGGCCGCTAGGAAGGAAACTGGTCACACCACCTCTCAATGATGTCCATCTCCACTTGTCTTCTTTTACCTTGACCTGTGTGATTCTTCTAGTACACGGACTGTCTTTTATTATATAAGCTTGTTACTCCATCCGTGTCTTACCTAACTCCAAAGACTTTTTTTTACCTTTTATTCTACTGGTACTTATCTTGTTCTTCCATCAGTTCTATATCGATAATCTAGTCAGAGCTTATTAGACCTATTCTACGCAAGCAACCATTTATGAAGATCTGTAACTATTTAAAAAATGTATTTGATTGTTTCTGCTTTGATCTCCGTGTTAAATCCAACATGCATTTCCTGTTACAATTATTTTCTTCAACAAAAAATGTTTAGCTCCTTGCAATAAAAGTTTGAATATTTTTTTCTTCAATTTCCAAAGGAAAAACCAAAACTCATTGTACTTCCTGTCACTATTTCATTATATAGCTACGTTTATGACGAAACAAGTAGATAGAAGAGGGCACACACACGCATTCACACACACACACAAACACACACACACACACACACACACGCACGCACGCACGCGCACGCACGCACGCACACACACACACACGCACACACACACGCACATACACACACGTATACACTCACACACACACACTCACACACGCACGCGCACACACACACGTATATACACACACACACGCACACGCACACACACACACACACACACACACACACACACACACACGTATACACAAATAACTCATTGTGGCGTGAAATTAAAACAGGTGGCAATGGAAAGATAATTTTCAAAAGTACTGATTAAGTTAAAATATTAGATCTTCGTTCACGGCATTATCAAAATGTCTGTGAGCGTGCCATATGGTAAGCTGAGGAAGATTTGGTGTGGAAACACCTTGAGCTGATGACAACGGTAGAGGAAGATTTGACGTGGAAACACCTTGAGCTGATGACAACGGTAGAGGAAGATTTGGTGTGGAAAAACCTTGAGCTGATGACAACGGTAGAGGAAGATTTGACATGGAAACACCTTGAGCTGATGACAACGGTAGAGGAAGATTTGACATGGAAAAACCTTGAGCTGATGACAACGGTAGAGGAAGATTTGACATGGAAAAACCTTGAGCTGATGACAACGGTAGAGGAAGATTTGACGTGAAAACACCTTGAGCTGATGACAACGGTAAGGGAAGATTTGACATGGAAAAACCGTGAGCTGATGACAACGGTAGAGGAAGATTTGACATGGAAAACCTGGAGCTAATGACAACGGTAGAGGAAGATTTGACATGGAAAAACCTTGAGCTGATGACAACGGTAGAGGAAGATTTGACATAAAAAACCTTGAGCTGATGAGAACGGTAGAGGAAGATTTGACATGGAAACACCTTGAGCTGATGACAACGGTAGAGGAAGATTTGACATAGAAAAACCTTGAGCTGATGACAACGGTTGAGGAAGATTTAACATGGAAACACCTTGAGCTGATGACAACGGTAGAGGAAAATTTGACATGGAAAAACCTTGAGCTGATGACAACGGTAGAGGAAAATTTGACATGGAAACACCTTGAGCTGATGACAACGGTAGAGGAAGATTTGACATGGAAAAACCTTGAGTTGATGACAACATTAGAGGAAAATTTGACATGGAAACACCTTGAGCTGATGACAACGGTAGAGGAAGATTTGACATGGAAACACCTTGAGCTGATGACAACGGTAGAGGGAGATTTGACATGGAAAAACCTTGAGCTGATGATAACGGTAGAGGAAGATTTGACATGGAAACACCTTGAGCTGATGAAAACGGTAGAGGAAGATTTGACATGGAAAAACCTTGAGCTGATGACAACGGTAGAGGAAGATTTGACATGGAAAAACCTTGAGCTGATGACAACGGTAGAGGAAGATTTGACATGAAGAAACCTTGAGCTGATGACAACGGTAGAAGAATATTTGACATGGAAAAACCTTGAGCTGATGACAACGGTAGAGGAAGATTTAACATGGAAACACCTTGAGCTGATGACAACGGTAGAGGAAGATTTGACATGGAAAAACCTTGAGCTGATGACAACGGTAGAGGAAAATTTGACATGGAAACACCTTGAGTTGATGACAACGGTAGAGGAAGATTTGACATGGAAACACCTTGAGCTGATGACAACGGTAGAGGGAGATTTGACATGGAAAAACGTTGAGCTGATGACAACGGTAGAGGAAGATTTGACATGGAAACACCTTGAGCTGATGACAACGGTAAGGGATGATTTGACATGGAAAAACCTTGAGCTGATGACAACGGTAGGGGAAGATTTGACATGGAAACACCTTGAGCTGATGACAACGGTAGGGGAAGATTGGACATGGAAAGACCTTGAGCTGATGACAACGGTAGAGGAAGATTTGACATGGAAAAACCTTGAGCTGATGACAACGGGAGAGGAAGATTTGACATGGAAAAACCTTGAGCTGATGACAACGGTAGAGGAAGATTTGACATGGAAAAACCGTGAGCTGATGACAACGGTAGAGGAAGATTTGACATGGAAAAACCTTGAGCTGATGACAACGGTAGAGGAAGATTTGACATGGAAAAACCTTGAGCTGATGACAACGGTAGAGGAAGATTTGACATGGAAACACCTTGAGCTGATGACAACGGTAGAGGAAGATTTGACATGGAAACACCTTGAGCTGATGACAACGGTAGGGGAAGATTGGACATGGAAAGACCTTGAGCTGATGACAACGGTAGAGGAAGATTTGACATGGAAAAACCTTGAGCTGATGACAACGGGAGAGGAAGATTTGACATGGAAAAACCTTGAGCTGATGACAACGGTAGAGGAAGATTTGACATGGAAAAACCGTGAGCTGATGACAACGGTAGAGGAAGATTTGACATGGAAAAACCTTGAGCTGTTGACAACGGTAGAGGAAGATTTGACACGGAAACACCTTGAGCTGATGACAACGGTAGGGGAAGATTTGACATGGAAACACCTTGAGCTGATGACAACGGTAAGGGAAGATTTGACATGGAAAGACCTTGAACTGATGACAACGGTAGGGGAAGATTTGACATACGTTTTTTGAAAGCATATGCTCCATGGGTAACTTGAGGGTGATGGTGATGAATCTTTCTTTGTCAGAAGTCATACTGCTGAAATATCACACCATGGTAGCATACGTTAATTAGGTCAACTGAATAGTTCTCAAAGTAGACATTCACATAACTGATAGTATTCATGTCTGGAGATTGCTCGTCTGAGTATCATGATGAAAGTGAGAGATACATCAAACCACGAGAAATGACAGACATAAAACCTGACCTTGACTTTCAGTCCTAAATCCTATGGAACCGTTGATGTTCTGGCATCTGATGGTCCTGCACTGAGTTTCCATTGTTAGATTCTCTGGGTAACACTGGTTATTAAGCTCACAACCTGAGAACATTTACAGGTCAAAGTTCACGTGATTAGAAGTCACCAGTCTCAAAAAAGAAAATACAAATGTTCTGCAACACACTGTAATAATAAACCAACGGAAATATCAATTCATTGTTTTAAAAGTAATTTATTTATATATTTTTTTGAGTAATGATGTCTGAGAGATACCAAAGATCTTACTTCGCTGACTGTTGAGTGAGGGTTTTTTTTCTGTTTTATTCTTTATAATACTAAGTGAAAGCCCAATGTCGCTGAGATCCTCCTGGTGTGATCTAAGTGAGGAGATCCGGACACTGATTAAGTTGTCCGTGTACAAATGAAGATGGTCCTCAAAAACCAAACCAAACCAAACCAAACCTATCTAGTTACCGTAGGTCTCAACGCAGACAATGAAAGAACAAGACTACTATTCCATCATGCATTGTCGTAACAGGTAACCAATATGTGGTTGTACATTGGACTGGCAACTTCATAACACATAACCACATATCCCACAATTGCAAGAGCACCTGAATGCTTTGATGCAGGCTTTGTGAAAGGGAAACAACTGCAGTGGTTGCCTCATGTTCCAAAAAGAGGGAGAAGAAGGGACATGACGATAATAAGTGTAGACAGAAACATCCATTAATTTGTAAATATTAGGGCTGCACTGAATATTCGATTCGTTTTCGATTCCGTGCCGAATAATGCATTCAATGAACGATTCGTATTCGGTCGAATAGTACGCTGCCATCAAATACGAATAGTAAATTTCTGTCCAGCACTTGCCGACAACACGTTTTCAGATAACACATGTTGTCTTTCGGCAGAGAATGCTGAGATACTTTGTTTTTTAAACGCCAGTGCATGTTTCATGCAGCAATTTAAAAAAAAAAACGGATTAATGGCTAGTTAGTAGCATTAAATAGTTCCAAGATATTTGCCCTATATTTTGTAACGCTGTATAATTAATAAAAATGTCAGTAGACCTATTGAACACAACTTTGTAAGCCCATCATTCACTTACTATACGTATTCGGCCGAATAGTTAAAGGCTTCTTATTCGTATTCGGCCGAATAGTAAAAACCACTATTCGGTGCAGCCCTAGTAAATAAAGACAATCGAAAGCCGGAGGAAAGGGATATAGTGTACGTGTGATAGGTTCTCTCACTCATATACAGTGTCACGAAGTGGCTTTAATTTAGAGTCTGTCTGAGTACAGAGACAAGACACTAGTTATGAGAAAGTCTGAGAAGATAGATTTAGATGAGAATTACAGTGAATATGGAAGGATGAGACTTATAACTTCAAGGGTGAGAACCTAGATTGACTCTCCCTCGCCACTTGTGACTTATTTTCTAGCTACTGTCTCACTACCTCTGACCAGAAAAGAGATAAGGTTTCACTAAGTTCCACAGACACCACTACACAGACAATGCAAATAAGTACTGTATAGTTAAAGATAAACTGATCCAGTGTATATTTTATAGTTTATTAAACAACAAATCAATACCACAGCAAACTAAATAAAGTGCCAGTTCGCACAACCTGGAAAAGAACAATTTAAGTGAAAGACATAATATAAAAAATTCCACACTCTCTTTCGCACCTGCAATAAAACAATTAAGGATAAAGAAATATACTTGGTGGGGGTCTCTAAGTAAGAGCCACCACCCCTGACTACACTATAGTTACTAACTAACACACTGTCCCGCTGAAGATGTAGAACTAAATAATTACTGTCTCAAAGGCGCTCTAGGCGGTCCTGCACAACTAACAACTACACCACCAGAATTGCTACGCTAATAAACTTTTCAACGCTAACTCAGAGGCTGTCCTCTAAGTATTTATATCTAACTCTACTGTTCCTCTATAAACTCCTTCCTTTCTCCTCTGTCTCGGTTCAGTGCCTCTCTGACGCTACCGTCATCGTCTGAGGCTCTGATGACTTGCGTCGTCTGAGGTTGCCTAAGGCTGTAGATTTTATCACTGCTGATAACACTCAATTCTGCAAAACGCCGATTTAACCCGCTTCGGGTTTAGGCCTACTGCATTATTATGGCACTATTGTAAACATCAGGCAACGTAGCCTTTTGGTGTGGGTCTTAACGAGCTAAGAGCTCCTTATTTAGAGACCAGTTCCCGCTGAGGTATGTGTCCTCAATGCAAGAGAACTTCTCCTTACTTTCAGTGTTGCCGACGTAACTGGCCGCCCGGTAAAAGCACGTACCCAGTTTTCTTCAATTGCGGCTATGTCTTGTGCCTCCTTCTCCTGAGAAGGCAAAGTCCGTGGTAGGCTTAGGGCTATCTATAACCTCCACGCCGTGACGCCGTAGAACAAAAATAACAACATCTATACAACGATTCAAAATTTCCTTATACTTACCACATTACCACCTAAACTTAATCTACACCCTGGTGTCCCCTAAATTAATAAATCTCCTCTACACTCAAGCTGCGCGCAAGAAATAAAAAGATATTTCTGCCCAAGGGTCAGACTAATGTACAGTTCCCTCCTATCTCTCTCCCGCACGAATTAACTCGCTGTCTGTTACGTAATCCCCAGACGCGGTCTAACGTGAATCTGTTGTGTGCTAGTCTCGCCATTAGGCGTCACAACACTCTCATCACTGAAGCTCAAATCCCCTGAACTGACTAATTTCCCAGCCCTATTCCTATTAAAGACTGACCCGGGAAGGTTATCAATTTAACAAAATTATTAACACACAAAACCATACACCATCTATGTAATATTAAATCACCTTCACCCCTTGTCTTCTGATTACAAGACCAAATAACACAACTAATTACGAGGGGCGTTCAGAAAGTAATGCACCACATCGTTTTTCTCAGGAGCTGTTTATTCAAAAAGCATGAAATTTATACACAATATACATGGATATGTCATGTAAACATCGGTATTATTCAACATAATCCCCATCAACTTGTACGGCTTTATGCCAGCGCGAAACAAGTGCATGTATTCCTAGCCCGTACCAGATTTTGTCTTGATCATGTAACCATTTCTTTGCTGCGTTAATCACTACTTCATCATCTTCAAACCTTGTCCCACGGAGTGCATTTTTAAGTGGACCAAATAGATGAAAAGCAGAGGGTGCCAAATCGGGACTATAGGGTGGATGGGGTAGTACAGTCCAACCCAATTTGGTGATTGCTTCCCGTGTTGCCAGACTTGTGTGGGGTCGCGCATTGTCGTGAAGGAGAAGCAGGTCTGCTGGATTCTTTAGCGGCCGAACTCTGCGAAAACGCTGATTGAGTTTTTTTCAATGTCTTAATGTAAGCTTGCGAATTTATTGTCTCTCCTCTTGGCATAACGTCCACAAGAATCACAATTTCAATGTTCCAAAAGACAGTGATCATGACCTTTCCAGCTGAAGGAATTGTCTTGAATTTCTTTCTTCGTGGTGATTGCGGATGATGCCACTCCACTGACTGTCTTTTTGTCTCAGGTTCAAAATGATGGGCCCAGGTTTCGTCACCTGTAACAATCTTAGCCAAAAAAATCTCATTATCAGCATTGAAACGCTCCAACAAATCAGAAGAAATTGCTTTCCTTTGCAATCGGTGGTCATTTGTGAGACTTCGAGGAACCCATCTTGCGCAAACCTTAGAAAATCCGAGAGTTTTTATAACTGCATTTGCACTACCAATGCTGACTGACAGCTGTAAGGCCAATTGTTGAGTAGTGATTCGCCTATCATTAAGAATAATGCCCTCAGCGCATTTCAACATTTCTGCGTTGGTGGCTATGGCAGGACGTCCACAGCGCGGCCGATCAAGCAGCTCCGTATCTCCACTTCCTGATTCTTTGATTCTCTGAACCAAGCGACTGACTGTACTCCTGTCGACTGCAAAACTTCCATACACATCACATAGACGCTTGTGCATGTTCACAACAGTTTCCTTCTCTGCAACGAGAAATTCTATCACAATTCGCTGCTTAAAACGCAAGTTGCTAACACGCTCCATTTTAACGGTTTAGGGCAGCCGTATTATTTGGCC
The DNA here is from genome assembly GCA_024509875.1 of Oreohelix idahoensis. Lineage (NCBI taxonomy): Eukaryota > Metazoa > Mollusca > Gastropoda > Stylommatophora > Oreohelicidae > Oreohelix > Oreohelix idahoensis. The sequence goes on along the minus strand of JAMPIV010001859.1, from coordinate 109,477 downwards.
GGTTGCGGTGCAATTTCTTGCACACAATTGGCACATGCCATATTTAAAGTGGGCAAAATTTCATCCTTCTATCTTCATTATTAGCTGAGAAAAACGATGTGGTGCATTACTTTCTGAACGCCCCTCGTAATACACAAACCACAGCCGTGTATATTCACTACAAATTTTCATAATCAGATACGATTACCCGGACCGCATATTTACATTACACCGATCTTACCGCCTAACCTTATAAGTTAATTATCTCAAAAGCCGCTACACAAATCATACATACTGCTAACTTATACATCATATAATTATAGACACAACTTACACTACCCTGGCTCTAGTTTTGTATAAGTCAGCAATTTATGGCAACCCCTGACTAATAAAATTAACTTTAATCCCAGAAGAAAGCTTACTCTAACGTGCTAAACTCTTATTAAAAAAAACTTCCTACACCGCTATTAAGTTATGAACATACCCAACAATACAGAATATATCAAACTGAGCAGACTGCACAATGGCGCTTCTTCATGGCAAAAATTTCTTGGTACTAGTGAGCGATAAAGACTTTTGACGCTCACTAATTATATTATGAATTTGTTGATGCAATATCAGACGCGGTGAGTCATCGCGTTCGCGTCTAGCATTATCTATCAGGAACCGCTTTTAACCAACCCTTGACCTACTATCATGCCTGCACATAAATTAATCGAGCCAATCCAATCATATCATAAGCTAAACTCTGACTTAGCGTTGACCGAGCAAACCGCCAAATTATTCAAACTCACGCGCCGAAATAATACGTAATATTCTGTAACCCTTTGACCTTCTATCTACCAGAATAATTTTACTGGTTCAGCGTTAGCCTGGGTTGTGCTTTCCCCTATCCCTACAAATAAAAAGGGTAGGTGAAGGTGGTCTGATTTATCCTAACATCCAAGAAAAAAATAACCCAGAATTAATAACTAGTGAACTCGAACGCCTAATAATAATAATAAAAGAACACCGCTAATTACATGGAAAAGAAGAATGGGGCGAGTTGAAAATAAAAATAACAGTAACCCATCACTTACAGTCTATCATAAACTGTCTCACTTAATAAATACTTTCTATCATTACTAAACAATCTATCACATGCTACCCCTCGGTCTCACTTAATACTTTCTCTCTTTCCTATACAATCTATCACATACAACTTCTCTCTCTCTCTCTCTCTCTCTCTCTCTCTCTCTCTCTCTCTCTCTCTCTCTCTGACTTAATAAATACTTTCTCTCATTACCATAAATGTATCAAATATACCCACCCCCTCTTTTTCACTTAATAAATACTATGCAAATGTTAGATTGCGGATGCGTGAATGTGAGATTTTACACGACAACGTGTGAGTGTGTTCATTTGAGTGTGTGACAGTGTACGTGTATTATTGTGAAAATCTGCGTGTGTGAATGGTGCAGATATGAGTGTCAGAATGTAGATGTATGATTGTGAAAACGTGCATCTTTGATTGTGAGTGTACATGTGTGCGACGAGATGGTAGTATATATATATATATATATATATATATATATATATATATATATATATATATATATCTATATATATATATATATATATATATATATGTATATATATATATATATATATATACAGGTGTATATATACAGGTAGGTGGTTAATATCATCATCATCAGTTGCCATCTCCACAACGAAGGTTGGCTGTAATGGATCTCCAACGTCTTCTGTCTCTTGTCTTGGTGGTGCACTCTGATAGACTCTTTCCTGTCCATCTCTTGATGTTATCTTCCCACGTATAGCGTTGTCTTCCCCTTGCACTTATAGGTAAATCTAGATGAAACTACGAAAATTTACGAAGTCCCAAAGTACAATTAATGAATCAATTTATTTATAGTGATTTCTTCTCTTCGTACCTTTGAAGGAAATAAAAAATGATATTTATATGGAATGATATGTTGCACAATAATTCACTGTTACAGTTATATTGTACACAACTACAGTGTTTCCGGAATAGTAGTTACTCTGTAAACTGAGTTTAGAAATAAAATGCCTCTTCATCTGACTAAATTATTACAAATGTTCATGTGTCCAAGACTTAACTTCACTTCTCATGGGCTGCTAGACTTTAATGTCCCAGATCAGAGTCCTGTACTAGTTGATGGTAAAGGTAAAGGATCCCGTTACACGCCCATTGAGGCATATTGGGAATATGGTGTTAGGCCCATATTATCTTGACCGTCGGCACACGAGGGGTGATGTGGTCGGCATCACGCCGGCCGCCTTAACCTTCCCAGAGTAGCTCTGGTACCCATTTGGGGCTGGGTCAACCCAGGAGCCGTTTGTGGCCTAAAAATTTTCCGCCTCATCTCGGGATCGAACCATAGACCACTGCGCTAGGAAGCCAGTGCACTAACCACTATACTAGTTGATGGAGTGACACAAAATGATGAACTCTTTACTGATGTTCCCATGCACTAGGGATAACAGCAAAACGAGTGGACCCGCTGTAATGCTCCTGACAAATATGCAGGATAACACTTGGAGTTCCTTGTGACGACACGTCTGTACGTGTTCTTTTGTGTGATCTTTCACACCTTCAACCCTCCGGCAGTATCCTTTTTTTTTTCTTCATTTTTCTCACTCATCGCTTTTATTTGGCATAAATCATGCCTTTTCATTCGTTATTTTCACTATTTTGCTGTTTGCTGGACATAGCATGGTGAATTCTCTAACACGCTACTCCCCTGTGGCAGTATTTGCTATGGGAGTAATGCGTATCTTATTGTTTCACATTCCACTCCCAGACTGTTGTTACGATTCGCCAGGTTTGGTGACTCGGCCAGTGATAATATTTTATCGCCTAATCCATCTGAACACCTGTGGTATCGTGTCCGTCAAACATTTGACCCCATTGGGAAGCGGCTGATCGTGTTGACACAAGCCGATTTGGGGTACGATTAAAGAAGACCACACGGGTTGTCCAGACATCTGGCTGGCGTAGGCACGCAGATTATTCTGATAAACAGAGGTGTGCCGGAAGTCTTAGGTAACGATATGACATCACTGTGTAAGAGGTCACGCATGTATATTACATTTAATATTTTCAAATACGCGTGGGATGAGTAATGATAAATTTCCCCACCTAAACAGTGCTAGATAGATTGGATTGGTTCACAAGAATCTACTTTGATTTGATTGGAACTTTCGGTGGAAACACAGCTAAGATTTAAAACTAAGGATTGTGAGATATAATCTAACAAACTCGGAGTCAGAAGACAACACAGACAGACTGCATCGCAGCGTCAACTAAACACCTCCTACAAGCCAGAAAAAAAGAGGATAGGACTTACAATTTCACAACTATAAGTACCAGATCGAATATTGGGCAACTTTGGAATTCACAAGTAAACCCGCCATTTTAATACTGGAAACTTGGGAATTCTATCACAAGAAGTCATAAGAGGAATTATAGATTTCCAGACCAAGCGTTTCACCCGCCATAAGAGGAATTGCTCAGACTTAAGTGATTCGAACAGCATCTAACTACAGGGCTGTGGGTCCATTCTAAATATGTGTCAGGAGACGTGTGTATTCCCAAAATGTTGGGTTCGTGGTTACAAGACATCAGACTTAAGTACTGAAGTTCCTACGCCACTAGTGTGAGAGAAGAGTATCACCACCAACCGCCTACAGTGGACGAATTACGTGGAGAAGTGTACTCATCTCCAAAAAGAAGTGACGGAAACCACGGCTGCAGGACTCATAGTTAAGTTGTAGGTAACAGACTACAGAACAAAATACAGACAGTATTATTCACGCCCTACCAAAACCTCAATGAGGAAAAATTCAATATAACTTTCACCCCCTTTAATCCTTATTTTAACTAGTTGAACTAATTGACTATTAAATTTGTTGTATGTTATTTTAAACTAAACAATAATAGTTGATTCATTTTATTTGTACTAAAGCAAACATGTGAGCCAATTTTTCTTGATAAATAAATAAATAAATAAATATATATATATATATATATATATATATATATATATATATATATATATATATATATATATATATATATATATATATATATATATATATATATATATATATATATATATGACAGTGCCATCTTGTCATCGCCATTTTGTCTGTCGTTCTCATTGCCATCTTGTCATCACCATTGTCTCCGTGGTTCAGTGCCTTTCTACCACAACATCTTTAAGAGGAAGATATATTACTAGGCCACAATAAAGCCTATAAAAAATTGTGTTTTTGCTCCTTCTAGAGCATTCATCGCGTGTGTTATTTGCGTAGCCCAATTACTACGCGCCGCGCACTAAATGAGCGATTAGGCGTAGCGGCTTATATAAATAAGTGCCTGGCTAGCAGAGGCCTCTTTCTTTGTCAGACACCCAGAGTAAGAAATAAGAGTTGATCAGTAGATGCCTTGAACACGTAAGTTAATTTAGGTAGAAGCTGATATGTTAGAAAGAATATAGGGCTGCAGGTCTGCCGTTTATTTAGTATTATGTTTAATGAAATAGATAAATAGATGTGTTTCCTAAGAAGATTTCTGTTAGGACATTATATTTAGTTCTCAAATGATATATGAGTTAAAATATGTGTGGATAGATTTTACTAGTGTTAAGTCCAGATCACAGCTGTGAGAGTTTAATAGCAATTATTTCATTCATTAGACCGGGCAAGAAAAGCGAATATAGTAGGAACCTATTTCATTCGTGATGCCGGACAGCAAAGCGGTCAACTACAAATATTAACTGTTGGCAAGATGACAACCACGTGTTCATGAAAAGCATCATGCAATGTGTATGAAGGCGGCGCCTGTGAGTCGACAATAACACGCTTAGTTACCACATTCTATAGGCCTATAATGTTACGCTATTTTATATTGTGTGAATTGACACGTGGGTGAAGGCAGGTTTATGTAATTTCCTTCAGTAATGGAAGAGATAGTTTTCGTGTTAAATTTCCTTTAGGTGATGTATTTAGTTCCAGTTTTGTTAAGTCAAGTGTAATTGTATTTTATTCTTTGATGTAAGCGTAATTTGGTGTATTGCACAATAATTGATCATAATACTACTGTATTTCTTTAGTGGGTTACTTTGAGGCTACTGTATATCTTTAGCTGGTTACTTTGAGTGAGGTGAGGATAGTCATCTAGATTTCTGGTGAGCGGAATGCCACTACTTTGTGCGTAAGGCACTTTGAGACAGGAGTGTTTCTCTGTTTGTTCCTTGCGGAGCATGGAAACGCCAATCCGCTGGTGTCCATCACAAGCTCACAAGAAGCATTTTTATGCTATTGCAGTGGTTGTTTCTGTAACAATGTTTTATATGATGAGTTCCCAATCTCATCAGTCGGCATATACACCATTTCAACAACATATAAGGAAAGCAGCAAATCATGCTTGGGATTCCAGGAAAGGAAGAAGCAAGACTGGATAACACCAGAAACATTAAACACCAAAACGATGAGAAAGAAAATAAAAAGAAAGAACACATAAGTGAAGTCCCCCAGGTTAAAGCAACTATATAGCGAACTGTGCAGTCAGCTGGACAAGGAAGTTAAACGCCAAACCCGATCCAACAAAAGGAATTTCCTAGACGATCTTGCAAGAGAGGCAGAAGTGGCAGCACTGAGAAATGAACAAGGCACAGCATACAAAATAACTAAATTCATCAGCGGAAAACGAGGTGCAAACAATATTACACTAGTAAGAGATAAGCAAGGAATTCTCATCACGACAGCAGAGGGACAGGAAACAAGATGAGCAGAGCATTTCAGAGAAACTCTGAACAAGGAACCACCAGAGACACAATTAAATGTTCCTGAGGCTGAAAACGATCTAGATGTTAATACAGACATTAAACGAAAAGAAGAAATCATCACAGCAATCAAAGGGTTAAAGAATGGAAAAGCTCCAGGTCGTGATAACTTAAATGCAGAGCTATTTAAGACAGACCCTGAGCTAGCAGTAGAACTATTAGAACCACTATTTGCACAAGTCTTGAAAACAGGGACAACAGCAACAGAGTGGAACAAAGGAATAATTGTCAAATCGCCCAAGAAGGGAGATTTTACAGACTGCAATAATTGGAGAGGAATCACTCTTCTCTCAGTTCTCAGCAAAATACAAGGCAGGATAATTATACAGAGAATTTCAAAAGCAGTAGACCACAAACTGAGGAAAGAACAAGCAGGATTTAGAAAGAACATAAGATGTGTAGATCATATATTTACTCTCAGTAACATTATAGAGCAGTGCTCAGAATGGCAAAGACAGCTGTACATTAATTTCGTTGATTTTGAAAAAGGCTTTTGACAGTATACATAATGACAGTTTATGGAAAATACTGAGGGCTTATGGAATTCCAAGCTGCATAGTGTCAATCATAAAAAGCCTCTATGCCAACTTTACGTGTAGTGTTGGGCAGAGCAACCTAACCTTTGAGGTGAAGACGACAGGTATGCCCCTTATCAACCACTCTATTTTTAACTGTCATAGACTGGGTGATGCGCCAGACAACAGAGGGCAGTCCAAGAGGAATAAGATGGACTACATTTTCTACATTGGAAGATCTGGAATATGCAGATGACATTGCACTACTAGCATATTCACATCAACACATCCAGGAAAAAACGGATAGACTTAATAAGTATAGCAAGCAGGCAGGCTTGAACATCAATTTAAAGAAATCAGAGGTCATGACACGCAATGTGAGCAACCCTGAGCCCATATCAGTAAGGAACCAGCAACAGGTACAGACCTACACCTTCACATACCTAGGATGCATAGTAACACCAGACTGCGGGGCCAGTAAAGACATCAACAACAGAATGAACAAAGCAAGAACAGCCTTTTTTAGCCTAAACAACATCTGGAAGTCCTCTCAATACAGCACAAGCACAAAATTAAGATTATATCAGAGCTGTGTGCTTTCTGTGCTTCTCTGTGGTGCGGAATGCTGGACAGTTACAGAGAAGGAAATGTCGAAATTGTCCTCTTTTCACACAACATGCCTAAGAAAAATTCACTGAATCGTTTGGCCAAATACCATCACCAACCAAGATCTGCTTACTCGGAGCAAGCAAGAGGACACGCACACCATCATAGCTGGCAGATGCTGGAGTTGGGATGGCCATGTCCTCAGAAGAGACCCCGATCCCATCACAAGAACAGCTATGCTATGGGCCCCTGAAGGAATACGAAAGAGAGGCCGACCAAAAACAACTTGGCGGAGGAATATGGAGGCTGAGATGCAAAGAATGAACCAGAATTGGGGCACTGTACGAAGGATGGCCACCGACCGAGCAAAGTGGAATAAATTTGTTGTTGCCCTACAAGACACCACTAGGCGTGATGGCTACTGACTGCTTTGACGGTCGGCAGCTAAGGATCAAAGAAGAAGAAAAAATATCCACTTAAATATTCGTCCCTGCACTCTGAAGCATGTCGTATATGCCGACTGATGAGATTGGGAACTCATCATATAAAACATTGTTACAGAAACAACCACGGCAATAGCATAAAAATGCTTCTTGTGGGCTTGTGATGGACACCAGCCGCATTAGTGTTTCCATGCTCCGCAAGGAGCAAACAGAGAAACACCTCTGTCTCAAAGTGCCTTGCGCACAAAGAAATGGCATTGCGCTCACCAGAAATCTAGATGACTATCCTCACCTCACTCAAAGTAACCCACTAAAGAAATACAGTAGTATTATGATCAATTATTGTGCAATACACTAAATTACGCTTACATCAAAGAATAAAATACAATTACACTTGACTTGACAAAACTGGAACTAAAAACATCACCTAAAGGAAATTTAACACGAAAACTATCTCTTCCATTACTGAAGGAAATTACATTAACCTGCCTTCACCCACGTGTCAATTCACACAATATAAAATAGCGTAACATTATAGGCCTATAGAATGTGGTAACTAAGCGTGTTATTGTCGACTCAAAGGCGCCGCCTTTATACACATTGCATGATGCTTTTCATGAACACGTGGCTGTCATCTTGCCAACAGTTAATATTTGTAGTAGACTGCTTTTTTGTCCGGCATCACGAATGAAATAGGTTCCTACTATATTCGCTTTTCTTGCCCGGTCTAATGAATGAATTAATTGCTACTAAACTCTAACAGCTGTGATCTGGACTTAACACTAGTAAAATCTATCCACACATATTTTAACTCATATGTCATTTCAGAACTAAATATAATGTCCTAAAAGAAATCTCCTTAGGAAACACATCTATCTATCTATTTCATTAAACATGATACTAAATAAACGGCAGACCTACAGCCATATAATCTTTCTCACATATCACCTTCTACCTAAATTAACTCACGTGTTCAAGTCATCTACAGATCGACTCTGATTTCTTACTCTGGGTTCCTGATAAAGAAAGAGGCTTCTGTTGTGTTGTTGTTGTTTTGATGAGGTGATGGGTGGAGGGCGGGCACTTAACAGCTGACCATTATTGCCTCTTCTCGTTCCATCTCGGTCTACCCTGTTCAACCTGAAATTTGGTTATAATTGGGGTATTTAGTGTCATTTTATTTTTAAATTTTGTATTCAATTTAAATACCTTTTGTCTTTAGCAGTTGATGATTTCAATTTATATTAGTATTTGTCCATTTTATTTTCTCTTGTATTGTTTCTTGATAACTATTGTCCTGTACACTTGGTTTTACTTTGTATTAGTATTTGTTCTTTTTGAGTTGTTATTTTTATTTAATACCTTGTTGTCTTTCCTTGTCCTATGAGTAGTTAGTAAGTTTTTTTTTATTTTTATTTTTATTTTGTGTTTATGTTTTTTTTTTTTGTTTTGTTACTAACCTTATATGTTTTCCTTTGTTTTATGTATATATCTTTTAAGTATTGATTGGGCATCTCTTGGGGCATCTATTCTTAAAACCTTATCACCTGTCAAGTCTATATTGTGATTTCTATAGTAAGTTATTAATTCAAGCCTTTGTTGTTCATACTTTTTACAGTGGATCAGGTAGTGGTCTATGTCATTCGCTTCCTGACACTCTTGGCAGTGTGGTTCTTCTATCATAAAGTATGCTGCACCGAGGCGGAGACGCCACAATTTTTTGTTTGATGGTATCTTTAATTCTTCTCTGACTTGGCACGTCCTCGTTGGTTCTTTCAGCAGTTTGAACGCATGTCTGCCCTTTCTACTGTTCTTCCATGCTGTCTTCCATTCCTCATTTATAGTTATCTTCACTTGGCTCTTGATCTCCGATCTTCCCAGTCCTGCTCTTATATTGTTTTTACTTGTTCTTCCATTCTTGGCGTTCTGATCTGCCAACTCGTTACCAGCAATACCTATATGTGCTGGAACTCACACTAGCCTCACACTACATCCTCTGTTCCCTAGTGATGTATTTATTGCTAGAATTTCTTCCTTTATGTCTGGCCGGCTACATTTACCTGGTTGTTCTAGTGCCTGAAGTGATGATAGTGAGTCTGTAAATATCGTAACAGCTTCTGGTGGGTTATCTTCGATTATTTCTAAACTTTTGAGAATTGCTACTATCTCTGCGGTAAAAATCGAAGCCCCTTTAGTTACACTGTAGCTCTTTTTTATTTCCCATTGTGGTATTACAACTCCGGCACCTAGTTGCCCACTATCACCCTTAGATCCATCAGTGTAGACGGCCAGACTTTGTTTAGTTAGTTGATCTATGAACTTTCTACTTATCATTTTGGCTTCCATATCTTCTATGTTTTGTTTGATCTTTTCAGTAAGTGAGTAGTCTATGATTGGTGTTTTTAGTTCCCAGGGGGGTATTTTGCTTCTATATTTATTACTATTTTTAATTGTGTTTGATAGTTCTTTGTGCTGCGTTAGATCTTCTATAGAGAGGCCTCTGCTAGCCAGGCACTTCTTTATATAAGCCGCTACGCCTAATCGCCCATTTAGTTCGCGGCGCGAAGTAATTTGGCCGCACAAATAACAAACGCGATGAATGCTCGGAGCGAAAACACAAATTTACAACACAACTATTTCTAGGCTTTATTTTGGCCTAGTAATATATCTTCCTCTTAAAGATGTTGTGGTAGAAAGGCACTAAACCACGGAGACAATGGTGGTGACAAGATTGCGCTGAGAACGACAGACAAAATGGCGATGACAAGATGTCGCTGGTATATACATATTCTTACACACACACACATACAGTACTTTGCAAAAAAAATGGCAGTCATATTGCTCAGCTAAATAAGCTGAAATCTAATTAAATATGCATGTTCTGCCCCAAATTTGCACTCCACTTAAGTGAGCAAACACTACCAAAAGTTAAAAAAAAAATTAGCGTAGAGTAACGTCCCTTGATATAAGAGCAGACGACAATTTCTAATGCTAGTGGCAGAAAATGGATACAAAGTCAAAGTGTATATTAATTTCACAGCTTTGGAATGAACGAAATCAAACATGTTCCAACATTTCTAAAACCTTGAACATTCCTGAGCGGACTGTCTACAGAATTGTGAGTAAATTAAAAGCAGGTAATTTAATCGAGCGAAAAGAAGGTAGTGGGAGGCCAAGAGTTTTGGTCACAAAGGACCATCGGTGTCTCGCCCAAATCGTTCGGGCTGGGCCAATGAAGAGTGTAGAAAACATACGGCAGCGCATGATCGAGTTGGGAAGCCCAGAGGTATCTAATGCTATTGTCAACCGGGAGCTACACAGAATGAATTGCACAAAAAAGCGGGTAATTTCGTCACCATTGCTCACAGAGACTCACAAACAGATGCGCTTGAACTGGTGCCACGAACACCAAAATTTGTCATGGGACAATGTAATTTTTTCAGATGAATGTTCTCTTTGGTCTTATCCTGCTCAAATAAATATTTGGACGAAAGGCTCTGTAACGCATGTGTACCAGCGACCGAAACATACCTAGAAATTCCATCTTTGGGGAGGGGTGTCAGCAAGAGGTGCCACCCCACTGTGTGTTTTCACAGGAATTCTCACGAAAGAAAGGTACATCGACATACTAGAGGGACACCTTCTGCCATTTATATAGGTCACGTACCCCGATGGGTGCACACTTCAACATGACAATGACCCAAATCATACAGCTCATACCCCCAAAGCATGGCTGCAAGAGAAAAATGTGATAGTGCTGAAGTGGCCCAGCAACAGTCCCGATCAAAACCCAATTGAAAACGTTTGGGCACTACTCAAGAATCATTTAAAAAAGAGTGGACTCAGAGACGTTGAACAATTGAAGAAGGTAGCTGAAAAATACTGGGACAGTCTGACTCACAATTACCTACAAACATTTGTGGGAAGTATGCCTCGCCGCATCCAGGCTTGCCTTGCTGGAGAAGGCAACATTATATTGTACTGAAACCACTGTTAATAGATAGGGGAGATACCAATCTTCCTCTGGACATACAGTTTTTATCATTATTTGCTTCTATGAGTGTGCTGCGTTGCGAAAATATGACTGCCATTTTTTTTGCAAAGTACTGTATATATATATATATATATATATATATATATATATATATATATATATATATATATATATATATATATATATATATATATATATATATATATATATATATATATATATATATATAGAGAGAGAGAGAGAGAGAGAGAGAGAGCCATTACTTATAAGAGGACATGGAACCGCGCTGGTGTAGTGGTTATCAAACTGCGCTGGCGACCGGGTGACCCAAGATCAAACTCGGGCAAGAACATTTGAAGATTTTTCGTCGACCGGGATTTGGACTGGATTAACTCGAGCCCTGGCGAAGACATTTGAAGGAGTGTCGTCGACCAGGGACTGGCGGCTTCTGAGCGGACCCAGCTCTAATGGGTACCTCCGAAATCGGCGAGTATCTGCCTGAATGGCGAGGGACACCTTTCTCTGTACAAGAAAAAAGGGATACTGTTAAGTCATATTCTATGCTAGAGTTAGGTGTTAAGGATTTTTGTGTACGGTCCTGAAGTTTGTTGGTAAGTAGGTTAAGGTCATGAGATACATGACGTGTATATACGTGTGTGTGTGGGTAGAGAAAGGAGTAACTCTGTTTAGAGTGTATTATTATTGAAGTATGCAAGCTTGGAATGTTACATTTAAAAGTTCACTGTTAGAAGCACGTAGAGTATGGTTGAAGAATACTCAGTGGTGTTCATGTGTGAATTGAGGTTTACAGGACATGAGAAAAGCGTGCGAAGTGAATGAAGTTGGCATACGTGTCAGAGAAGAATACTGAGTTGTTAAAGGGGAGTCTGTGGCCATCCGTCGAGGGAGACGGTCAGTGTTTTCTAGAGTATGTGAATAGTGTATGTGATTTTGATTATAATATATTGAATGTGACGCGATGATGTACCGCGTAAGGTGTATTTACAAGGCCTTTATATAATATTATTTATGAGCGCGTTGTGGGTTTCCCGCGCTGTAAAGTTCAGGAGGAACTAGTATGCCTGGTGATTAGACCAGAGGTATAGAATTATGTGCGAGGAGTAAATGCCGCACTTTGGATTAAAAAGACACGTCGTTTTCCCGTGTCAGAAGGAGGTCTATGTTAGGACTATTATATGTTATTATTTGAATGCGCGTTGTGTGCTTTCCCGCGCCAATAGGAGGTCTACGTAAGCGCGTTGTGGTTTTCCCGCGCTGTTAAGTTCTGGAGGAACTTGGATAGATATATATGTGCGAGGAGTGAATTCCGCACTTACATTGAAAGTAGGACCACGGAGATATATATATGTGCGAGGTGTGGATGCCGCACTTACATTGTATACAGACCATATAGATATTTATGTGCGAGGAGTGAGTGCCGCACTTACATTGATATAGATCAGAGATAGAGATTTATGTGCGAGGAGTGAACGCCGCACTTACATTGCATGCAGTTGTTACCAGTACGTAAGGATGACTGTATTACATATTCTAACCATGCAAGTATTTGTACTATTGTTGCTGATGTCCAGGACTATGCTGTCGATATTATATGTATGGAACTGTGACCCAGACTTCTGTCAAGTTATTTCATTCGCGTATGTACTGTCCTGAGTGTCAGTCCAAGTTATATTCCATTATAACTTTACAGAGGTAACATTCATCATAGTTAACCTTTGGTGGTTATATTGATAGTTAGTACCACATAGAAAAAGCCTTTTTGCTACAGATACTCACGTAAAAATCAGTCTCAGGTTAGACATACTAACCTGAGATTTCGCCTCGAGTAATAGCGGATGTACGCAAAAAAAAAAAAAAATAATAATAATAAGAGGAAATTCGTTGGATTATTCCAACTGGGTGCTTGACGGGCCAGAATCAGTTCATAACCCCTTCACAAAAGGCGACGGACCAGATAATAAGTTAACAAATTTGCTCAGCCCTTAAGCAGTGTTGTTCTTGTCTTCTGGGAATTTCCATTGGAGGCTCCCCTAAGGTAGAATCGCCATTCATCTTCTATCTATATCTTTGCCAAGAGTAATCCTTCGCGAAGATAGATATCTTGGACGACCTACTTTTAGATTCGCTTGCGTTGTGACCATTAGTGGACCACTACTGCAAAGCAAGAGGAGGCTATCCCGTGACATTCCTACTTCTGAGTTCTATATATTGGTCGAATCGAACCTGAAACAAAACAGAGCCTGTGAATAGCTTCTTCTTATGATATCCACAAGACCACTGTGGTGAGTGTGAGCGTCATCTGAATATGCATGTGAATGATATGCACACATGTGATTGTTGCCTGGTCAGTATTACAGGTGTCTACTTTGCAGTTACATGATTAATTTACATAAAAGCATATAATATATCAGTATTTACATTCAAGATAGGCTTACTTAGTCCATTCCACTTCTTCTACCTGTTAACTTCTAATAATTTTAGAGTGATCCTTAATGATTAAAGCAACTGTGAGTATCTGGTTTGGTTTCCTTCCTTCCATTCATCAACTCATGTCTTTAAATTATACAACCATTGAATCATCAATCACGTAGTTAAACACTAACATATCCTGAATAACATGAAACAGATATTTGCTATATATATATACAGTAGAACTCCATTTATCCGAACCCCAATTATCCGAACATCCAATTATCCGAACACTTTTTTGAGAAAAAAAAAATCAGGTGCCACCAGTCATGTTAGACTATATTTTTGAATCTTTTGATGCTGCAAGCTTCAAATGTGTGCGAACAATTTGTAGAGGATGGAATGGGCTAATGGTCGGTCGCTTACGTACAGGAAGTCAGTTAGATCATAAAGTCAGTTAATATCTGGTTTACCAATCTAGTGTACGTGTGCGTTCTAGGCAGTACACTGGCTAAACAGACAGTTCAACTTAAAATAATTGTGTCTGCTACTAAAGCAGAATAATTTTGGTGTGCAAGTATTTCTCTGTGTGATATGGCATCTTCCAGAAGGCCTAAAACATATAAAAGGAACCGCAATGTTTTGTCAATTGAAACGAAAACAGAAATTATCAAGAGACTAGGAAAAGGTGAAACTGTGTCTTCCCTTGCGAGGATTTTCAATGTTGGGAAAGCTACCGTCTCTGACATCAAAAGTAACAAGGATAAAATTATGAGTTTTGCATCGAAATTGGATAGTGAAAATGGGTCGAAGAAACGTAAACCATGAGAAATGCGAAAGATTTGAAATTGGAAGAGGCTTTGTATATATGGTTTGTGCAAAGAAGAAGCAAAGGGGAAACTATCTCTGGCTTTCTATTGTGTGAAAAGGCACTTTAGTTCAACAATCAACTTGACTGTCCTCCTGACTTTAAGGCTAGCCAGGGATGATGGTTAAGAAACTTTAAATCTCGTCATGGCATACGAGAATTGGAGATTCAAGGGGAATCTTTATCTAGCGATGCAACTGCCGCTGAAAATTTTAAAGAAACATTCTTGGCTTTTTTGGAAGAAGAAGGTTATTCACTCGATGATGTGTATAATGCCGATGAGACTGGCTTATACTGGAAATCATTGCCTCAAAAATCACTTGCATCTCAGCGCGAAGCAGCTTCCCCTTTGTTTAAAAAGTGCAAAGAGAGAGTAACAATTGTGGTAGCCGCGAATGCCAGTGGAAGTCATCGTTTACCGGTGCTAATGATCGGTAAAGCCAAAAAACCACGTTGTTTAAAGAATGTGACATGTCTCCCATTGTGCTACAAAGTACAGAAGAGTGCTTGGATGAATAGTGAAATATTTCTTGATTGGTATACAAATCAGTTCATCCCAAATGTGAAGAGGTTGAGAGAACAAGAAAAGAAAACTGGAAAAGTAATTCTTCTACTGGACAATGCACCATCTCATCCAGAGACGGATACATTGAATGCAGTTGATGCAAATTTTAAAGTAATTTTTCTGCCTCCCAATGTAACAGCACTGATTCAACCAATGGATCAGGGTGTTATAGCAAAGCTTAAAAAGATGTACAAGAAGGAAGTCATGCGTCGTTTATTGTTGGCTGAAGATGAAGAAAGTGTGGTGGCGTTTTCCAAAAAGCTTAATCTCAAAGACTGCTGATATACATGTTAGCTGATGCTTGGACCACCCTGTCACAAGATAATCTCAACAAGGCTTGGAATAGATTGCTTGGGAAAAAAGGAGGAAATGAAACTACTGTAGTGGACACAAATGATGATTGTATAAATGAAGTTGTGGAACTGTCTCAAGCAATGCCCGGATTTTCGGCCTGTGACAAAGATGATGCACACATGTGGCTAGAAGATGATAATGATTCTGGTTTTCAGTTTTTGAATGACGAAGAAATTTTGTCTTTTGTGCAAGAAGAAAACCAAATACATGTAGTGACCGATGATGAAGACACCTCAGAAGTACATGATGTACTTGTAGATTATGAAGAAAACCCAAAACGTCGACCAAGTCCTGAAGAGGCCTTTATAACACTAGAAACAGCGATGGCTTGGTACGAGCGAGAAGATGACAGCTGTGCTACACAGCTTCTGCTGTTGAAGAGAATGCGGGACTTAGCAGCCAAAAGGAGACTATCCAGTTTGGTGCAAAAGAGGATTTCTCATTATTTTAAATAGTGGGTTACATCTGTACAAGTACATGTATACGTAAGTTGCGCCTGGTTTTGAATCATTTGTAATGTTATTTTGAAAACATTTCTCTTTCTTAAAAAAAATAATTAATACAAGTAGTACATGCACTGCAGTGTAATGAAAGATTTTGGTGATACAGTGATCTAATACAGTGTGGGTATTATTATTACAGTACAAGTAAATATGTTTTATAGTGTAATTTCCTTGTGATGGTTAATTATTTTTAGAAATATGTGTACATGTAACTCGATACATTATTTAATCCAATTATCCGAACATTTGATTATCCGAACGATGCTCGGTCCCACGGTGTTCGGATAAATGGAGTTCTACTGTATATATATATATATATATATATATATATATATATATATATATATATATATATATATATATATATATATATATATATATATATATATATATATATATATATATATATATATATATATATATATATATATATATATATATATATATGAGGGGCGTTCAGAAAGTAATGCACCACATCGTTTTTCTCAGGAGCTGTTTATTCAAAAAGCATGAAATTTATACACAATATACATGGATATGTCATGTAAACATCGGTATTATTCAACATAATCCCCATCACCTTGTACGGCTTTATGCCAGCGCGAAACAAGTGCATGTATTCCTAGCCCGTACCAGATTTTGTCTTGATCATGTAGCCATTTCTTCACTGCATGAATCACTCCTTCATCATCTTCAAACCTTGTCCCACGGAGTGCATCTTTAAGTGGACCAAATAGATGAAAATCAGAGGGTGCCAAATCGGGACTATAGGGTGGATGGGGTAGTACAGTGCAACCCAATTTGGTGATTGCTTCCCGTGTTGCCAGACTTGTGTGACAGCGCGCATTGTCGTGAAGGAGAAGCAGGTCTGCTGGATTCTTGTTCGGCCGAACTCTGCGAAAACGTTGATTGAGTTTTTTCAATGTCTTAATGTAAGCTTGCGAATTGATTGTCCCTCCTCTTGGCATAACGTCCACAAGAATCATACCTTCAATGTCCCAAAAGACAGTGATCATGACCTTTCCAGCTGAAGGAATTGTCTTGAATTTCTTTCTTCTTGGTGATTGCGGATGATGCCAACGTCCACAGCGCGGCCGATCAAGCAGCTCCGTATCTCCGATTCCTGATTCTTTGATTCTCTGAACCTAGCAACTGACTGTACTCCTGTCGACTGCAAAACTTTCATACACATCACATAGACGCTTGTGAATATTCACAACAGTTTCCTTCTCTGCAACGAGAAATTCTATCACAATTCGCTGTTTATAACGCAAGTTGCTAACACGCTCCATTTCAGCGGTTTAGGGCAGCTGTATTATTTGGCCGGTTTTGGTGCTCTTTGGTGCACACAATTGGCACATGCCATATTTGAAATGTACAAAATTTCATGCTTCTATCTTCATTATTAGCTGAGAAAAACGATGTGGTGCATTACTTTCTGAACGCCCCTCGTATATATATATATATATATATATATATATATATATATATATATATATATATATATATATATATATATATATATATATATATATATATATATATATATATATATATATATACGTATACGTATACAAATATATTTACAGTAATCCAACTTACACTCTAGCCTTCAGAAATTACACAACTAGACAACTGACTTGGTCAAGGCAGGCTGCCACAATACACAAATAATGAAAGTATTCTTGACTACCTCTTTCCTGTGTACGTCATGCAAAAACTGATTTCGTGTCCACATTCAAATTTAGCGCGGCTTAAATAGCTTTACATCCGGCGTAAGTTAGAATTTTGACGCCACTAGAGCTAGGTGTGAGATTTTACTTGGCTGAACTGGTATATTTTGGACATCTGTGCTTTGCATTCCCCACTGTTCTTCGTCGTGCTGTCATCTCTTACATAAGTCATTGTTTCCATCCTTATCTCTTTTTATCTAGCAGAAGTGTAGCTTTCTTTTTATATATCATTTTTTTCCAAATCTGTTCAGCTTTCGATTAGCTGTGCTTTGCAAAAGTGAACAGTAGCCCTATGTGCTAACACCTTGACAAACTTACTTGCTATTATCTCAGAAAACACAACACGCATTACACTTTGTAACATATCCACTTATACAATGCCTCTTCCTTGAACAAAAGGATCAAGTAGAATTTGAATATGTTCATCAGTTTTATTTTACTTCCACTGAAACGATGCAGTCCTAACACACGTTTTCGCTGCCATATTTCCAGTGTACGTTAGGCATCGCGTTGTCTGCTAACCGCAGAACATGCGTGAATCTGATTGGACGCTATGTCAGAAACACTACTAGGCAATTCCAGTGTATATGTTTTCATTCTTCGACAATGTGCCATTGTGACAGCGTGTATGTGTGAGTTTGACAATGAATATGTGTGAGCATGGCAATGTACATTAGTGAATGTGAAGTGTAAAGGCATGCATATGAAAGTGTGCTTGTGTGAATGCAAAAAAGTGCATGTTTGAGAGTGTATAAGTTTGACTACATTTGATTGTGTCGCTATGAATGTTACAATGTGCATGTGTGAGTGTGATGACTTACATTTGTAAATGTGTTAGTGCATATTCCCGATCGTGACAGTGTGTATGCGTGTGACAGTGTGTATGCGTGTGACTTTATGTGAGTGGGACAGTATACATGTGTATGTTCCTTTTAGAGTGCGACAATGTTCGTGTGAAAGTTATCATGTGGTAGTGCACATGAGTGAGTGTGACAGTGTACATGCTGGAGTGAGCTGTGTGAGACAGAGAACGTGTGCAAGAAAAAAGGTGTTAGTTTGTGAGTGTATTAAAGAGACACGAGAGAGGAAAGAACCAACTCACCCCAGTCTACTAATTCCGTTGAGTAGGTCACTGATGAAGGGCTACCAGTTTTCACACACTTGTACGTAAAACAACCATCTTTTTGCATGTGTCCAACAGGATAACATGTATTGTTGATCCTGCAGCCTGAAAACAAACAAAAAAATCAGCCTAATCGCTCTTCAGTCAATGAGACGATCAATGAGGAATAGTAAACAGTTGAATGAATGTCCTTGTATGTGTATACGCAGCTTTCAAATTTATTTTGAATTGCTTTGAAACTTTAATACGCAGTATGGTCTTGGGTTATGAAAGAGTTCCGTTTTAAGGGCGTTCGTAACCCGTTGCTGTGCGTAAGTCGGAATTAGTACGCACAGTAAATGTTTGCAGGAGCGCGTAGCAATGAGAGTGCCGGAAGACAAGCCCCATACAACACCAGTGGGCTGATAAATATTGAAAAAAATATTGCTGGCCTTTATAAGTCCAGTTAAATTTATAAGTTAAACTGTTTCTTTGTCTCTTTGGCCAACACTGTTCACAAATGAAATTGGGGACGCACGAGCCAAGAAAAAAGACAGCATTAACCAATCAGTAAATGAAGAAAAAGACCGCTGGACGCCCTTTGATCAGGTCTGCTAAGAATTTAAAAAATACATGGAAAAATGCTACTTTTATATACAGCTACATTTAAGCACACAGACGGGGACAAGACGATCTCTTATCCACTCCGTCAATCCTGATTAAAGTTAAACGGCACACGGTGACTTTAGCCTATCCTATCGCGCGTCGCTTAGCGAGTGCAGGTTTAGCTGAGTTATGCAGCTCTACCCCTCCTGCTCCCGGTCAACGATCAGCGTACAATGTCAATTATTATTCAATTATCCATACCCGCACTTACATAAATATCACCTGTCGTTAATATATATTAAATTGTCGGCGTCTGTTTGTCATCGTATGGTATTAAATAATAGTCACTTACTATATATATAAAAAATGAAATATAATGTGAATTCTATTCTGTCACTATCAGTCGCGCCTAGCATATATCCTCAGTCAACTAAAACGTCTCTTCTGGTGTGAGAAAGTGGGTGGTAAAATTAACATTAAAACTGAACCTCTGGTATAAAATACTCGTATTTCACTGCTATTAACAGCTAAAACTCTAAGTGAATTATAATGGTAAAAGCTTTAACACTTTAACACGAAAGCACTAATTTATATTACCAGAAAATCCTCACTAAAAGATCCCCACGAACGCTATTAACACATTTAGCGAAATGGTTCTAGCTACTGCGTGCTTAGACTATCCGAAAATTCTGAGTGACGACTGATAGCTGGTTTAGGAAGACACAGTGTATATATCATCATGGTTGCTCTGATCTATAGATGATGCTACTTTTCACACTATTGTGTATAGCAGAGAAACAGAAACATGAGTCCCCCAGATAAACGTTTACGGTCGGCTTTTCTCTGGCGTTCGACCGCCATCAAAGCTTAAATCCGTGTAACGGGGTTCTGGAAGATTTTTCCCGCTTCCGAAGATCAAAGAACTCGGGTTTTCCCTCTGTGTACGAACATCAAAGGATACTCGAGGAAACATTTTTGCCCGTGAGTCAACTTCACAGGGACCGGTGTTATTCACGTGCGGTCTGTCAGGTATCCGATGATTGACAGATCAGCTCGCGTGAGAAGCGTGGGTAAACAAACCTGATTCGCTCCCTGCTATGACTGGCAGGTCACGAAAGTTGGTAAACAACTTCGTTTGTTTATGTTCAAGGAAAAGAGGCGTGGATGAAAAATAAGCTTGTGTGAGTAAGACAGGCAGAAAAATGCTTGGTTTTGCTAGCAAATCATAGAAAGCTAGCGGGATTACAAGGCTGTCAGATTACTGTAGGCTATATTTCCATTATACGTCACAGTTGGTCAGAAGTGTATACAACCAGCATGTTACAGGAAAAATCAATATTCATACACTTGAACATTTTCTAAGGAAAACAATATCAATGTAACAAAACATCGCAAAAATGTGCTTAGTAACGTTTATTTTATCAAAACATGTACGTAGCTTATTCATTGTAACCGTGTAGTAACATACATTTGACAGATTGTGTCCTTCCACAATCGTTCAAATAGTGGATTAGCTATAGCAGAGTTTCTCAACAGGGGTTCCACTGAACCCTAGGGCTCCGCGAGTGGTCGACAGGGGTTCCGCGAGAAATCGTGATTGAAAAATAAATTACAAGTTTTTTGGTTTTTTTTTTTTTGGCTGTAAACAGCATTAATTAAAATCAATTTACAACTTTTATTTAAATTAAGTCTACTGTACCTACCTTAGAAAAATTCTACTTTGGCTGAAGTCAATTATTTCCAACAGTTATTTATAATGTTTCCCTCGTGAGTTTTTAAAATTTATGAAAGAGAGCGAAAGAGATTAATTTCAAGACAGGTAAGTTAAGTTCAACTACTTTTTTTTCAAGAAAAGTTGGATAATTAAGAAACGAAAAAGTGAAGTATTTTGTACCTACACGACTGACTTACTGTCACATAATTTAGGTCGATCTCTTGTCCGCTCCGGCAGTATTTAGCTACTTTTGTTGTGCATACTGAATTACGTGCATTATTCAGCTGTTGACGCATTTGAGTTCCCTACCTTCCAACAAGTAATTGATAACTTCCAGTCATTATTGGCACTTCTTCCTGTAATAATTCGTCTTGTCTGTTTACCTATTCATTCCTTCTGAAACAGTAGATGCAATCTTGACCGATAGTCATGTTGGTAAAATTCTTGTGTATCAGACATTGGGCGTCGGATTCACGCGGAAATGGTCAAGCGAGTTCGCATATCGCTGATATGGCTAGTGGGACCTTCTAATTACTGTCGTGAACAGTCACAGCCCAGGTGGGCAAACGAGGGTCGGTGTTTGCACAATTTACGATGGCATTATTCCACTTTACGTACGCTTTATTATTTCAACTTTACAGTCCATTGTTGTTTGTTTCCTTTTCTTAGCATCAATGCTATTTCACTAGATATACGTTTTGGAGGAATGGTGAAGGGACTAACTTATTTATTTATTTATTTATTTCAACTACCACTAACTGAAGCTATCGAGACAAAAGTGAACGAAAGCACGAGATGACTGAAAATAATGATAAATATGCCTCAGCGTCAATGACAACCGGCATGAAGGTAAAGGTATTCTATAGCAAATACTGCCGTAAGGGAATGAATTGTTAGGGACTTCATAATACCAGGTCCAGCTATTTTATGAGGGTGGAGAGCGGGGGATAACTAATTCCTTCCTTAACTCAAGATCAGAGTCAAGTACCCAATTACAACTGGGTAGACTGGAGCGTGACGCTACTACGTTTCGATCCTTTAAACCCCGATAACTGTACCGTAACAGGAAAGCACTCTAACCGCTTAGCCAATGGAACGCTCAACAGCCGACATATGTCTGCTACTCACCTACGTCAGAACTGGGTGGCCATATTCGATAGTAACGAAAGGATGTCACTGCAGAAGTTACAAATTAAAGTAAGTTTAATTTGAACAGAAAATCAGTGGATGATATGGCTTCGTTCGTATCGGCGTGTAGCCGTAAGTCGAGACTGCCGTAACCGAGACCTTGGTGTACATTAAAGTGGTGTTCTAAATGCAATAAATTGTGGCCTATGTTAATTATTATCTGTTCTCTTCTATGTGGTGTATCATGAGTACAGTTGTACGCATTTTGTTCTGTTTAATTTGTCTAATTTTTTTTAAATTAACTCACTTCAGTATAAATATACGGTTTTGTGACAACTAAATATGATAGACAGTTCAATAACACAGATCTTGATGTTTAACACTATGGGAGACTGTAAATTAAAATGTAACAAAATATAACAAGGCACATTACAAGTCAACGTACCAGGGTATCTTTGATAAAGCTACTTGAATTAGCTGTAAACAGAGAAATATAGGGTGTCTCAAAATTATGAAATACACACTTTGAATGCTAATAACCCAATTATCATTTGAAACTGAATTATGGCATTTTTACATATAAAGTCACACATTTTCGACGATCTGCAACAATGCATTGTTCACAGCGATGAACAACTGCCTGCCGTTCTATGTTGTTACAACATGAATAGCAAAACATACAGTTTTAATTTGATGGCTCAGGTCCCTCATTGTGCTCGTTTTGAGATGAGCACAACCGTGTATTAAAAAAATTAAAAATATTCACAACTAATAATTTAATGGCATTATTCATTTGTATATAGCACTATACCACTCAATTCGTGCAAAATAGCAAAATTTTATGTAACGTTATGTGTGAGTTACATGCATTCGAATTAGGTACACATAATTTTGAAACATCCTGTATATTTATCCTTCATTAGGAAGATTCTCCATTGACAGTAACAAACTGCATCTAAAACAGTAGTAAAAGAATCTGACGAAGGTCAAAGACTAAAATGAATGGAGAAGAGCTGTTTTTCCAGGAAAGAAATTTGTGAAGTCAGGAGAACTAATCCTATAAAATCTCACCTTCCGAAGCTAGGACATAATCAAAAGTGCCCATTGTAGGTGCGCATTTCAGCTGGAGACATTCACTGTTGTAAGTGTCGCCTAAAGGAAAACACGTGCCACCTCTTTCGCAGCCTGTGATAATGTTGATAGAGGAGAACAAGCGATCATACATGACAAATAAGTGTAATAAAACTCCGTGTGTAAGTACCGTTATTGTACAATTTTTAGTTTGCCTCTGCAAGTTAGTGGACACCTATAGTTTCCTGGAGTCTCGAGTTCAACGAAGAAACAACAGAACTGTTGCTTCTTCAGGAATTTCGTAATATGTGACTATAGTAAGATTTGCATACGGTTGGCCACCTCATTAACCAATCAATACCATTTAGCTCCCCAAGGAGCATAGGCCTTCAAGAAACACATTCCAAGTCCTCCTGTCACGTGACATCAGCTCAAGCTCTTTCCGCTTTATTCTCATTCCCATTTTTGTTGTCTTCCCTTGTTCGAACATTCTAGGTGCCAAATATGGAGGTTTTCCTAGAAGAAAGAAGGTTAGTCAGCAACACCGACTCTTTACGGTTTTCTGTGTGTTGCGTCCTGCGCCTCCATGCCAGAGGGACCTCTTCTGTCTTGGTTGGCTGAGTTTGATTTTCTTTAGTTGACCTGTCCATACTTGTTGACATTTTTGTGGTTTAAAATTGTTTTACACGATGGGGGAACCGGACCCATGTCCAACTGTCCTCAGTCGCTTTTTTACGACAATGCCTAGTAGGGAACAGTATTACTATTCTTTGCTCCCATTTCAGGCCCCGGTAACACAAGATGACCACGTCATCATGTAAAACAAATTGATACAATAACCACCGGTGCAAGATAAATACTTTGTGATAGGCTTCCAACAAGTGGTCAACCTGCAGCAGTGACGTCATGGTCCACAAGGAGCATACAGAGAAATGGTGGCTGAATACTTGTGTGTCATGCGTGATGTAGATTCTCAGTGCACAGGAAGAATAGGTTTGCTGCTGGCTTAGGTTTGTTGGAAGAGGTGATTAATTTAAGATTGTGCATAATCTTGGCAACCTCATCACGTGAAGCAGATTGCTACCGACACAACCACTCAAGAGTAAATGAAGGCTTTGGTGCAAGCTACCTGCGAGGGGACATACTGCATTGGTGGAATAATGCGTTATGATGAGTTACGGAGTTACAAGAGAAATGATTGATGATCATTACGATAACTTCTGTTATGTTTGAGGGTTGACGATGATCTACATATCATTAGCATAATTAAGCAGCAATTTAAATTAGGATAAAGAACAACAAATGTGACAATGTCAAACTCAAATTAGCATAAATCTCAAATAACACTCATTGTTCAATAAACAAATTTAGTTACAGTAATATTTTTATTCAACAGCAACAACGTGTTTATTTATTTCCTCATTTCAATTTTGCTCCCCACGGAGCATGTAGCCACCACTGTCGCTGGTTCTCTTGCGTAAAGCCAGCGTAAAAGCCTCATTGCTCTTGTAGCGACGGTCTCTGTTGCTATGTGTTTTAGATAATGAGGTTGTCAGTTTCTTGTCCAACCTCACATTGGTCGCCTTGTACGGCATGTATGACGGAGCAGTAGTCATAATCTGTCTTTGTCGCCATAGAGACTAAGCTGGGACTGCCCAGAGCTTACATAGTATTATATGACAGATAATTCTTACCTATTGTGGGTCACGTGTTAACAACTAATTATTTGCAAAGTGCACAAGGACACACAGACAGACTACACGTGAGCTAAATCCGCATTTTCAAAATATTTATAAAATTTAACCACTTAAACAATTTTTCAATTGAAAAATAACCAAATAAAAAATGTACCCACCGTATTCACCCGGGAATATTTCACCATCTTTGCAGAGGAACTTGATGCAAGGACCGGTCATAGACGTATCAAATGTGTCTCCATCGCTTATAATTTTACCAGAGATGTTGCAACTTTTGCCGGCTAGAGGAACGTGAACAAGGTTTACAAATATAGGCAGTTCTCGACTTCATAATGGAGTTCCGTTCCCACGACCCAGCCGTAAGTCGGTATGGTCGTGAGTCGGAAATCAACATATACTATATGAACCAAAAGGATGTGTTAACAATAAACATACCTGAATGTGTAGATGTGTTTTGTTATTTTGTTTAATCAATTCACTCTTTTGTTTATAGAGAAAAAATACACTGCAAAAATTATAACATAAAATAGTAAAATGCAATGTAAAATTATAACATTAAATAATATACTGTTCAAAAAAAAGAAACGCATAGCTATCCGGGGGCGCGTTTTTTTAGTTTGTAAGTAAAATTTGGTGCTAGGGTATTTAAAAACCAGCCTCAAATGTTCTTTACAGTGTCAAATGCACGTGTTGACCTGAATTGCGTTCGTTTTTGTAATCGTTACAACGCAGTGGTCAATAGTGTTTATGACGCAATTTTTGACCACAGCTCATGTTGCGCGTACGTGAAAGCAACAAAATTTGAGGTGAACACTATTCACTGACTACGAAACTGAAACCCTATAAAAGGATAACGCTACACACAAAAAAATTCAGTTCATTTTCAAGCAGACATTTATGGCGTCGCTATAGATAAATTTAAGGAACATTGCTATTGGCCGACTGCATGCAGGCGAAAGTCAAAGTCAGGTTGCCAGGCATCTAAACGTGCATCAGAGTACCATCAGCCGACTTTGGCACCGGTTCCAAGCCACTGGGTAAGTTGAAGACCGGCATCGCAGTGGACGACCCAGAGTGACAACAGCAGAGGAGGATCGCTTTATTCGGCTTCGTCACCTCAGAGACAGGTTTACAACAGCTTCCTCAACTGCCCAGTCATTGTCTGCAGGACGTCATGTGCCTGATCAAACTGTCCGGAATAGACAGCATGACGCTGGACTTTGGGCACAACGACCTCACCGAGGACCTGTCCTTACGCGCCGCCATCGCCAAAATCGACGTCTTTGGGCCAACCAGCATCGTCCCTGGGCAGCTGACAATCAATGGAGACCCCATTGTGCACGGTTGACCACGCAGTTCCTGACTGCCAACAACATTCTCACCCTTCCCTGGCCATCCCTGTCTCCAGACATGAGTCCGATTGAGCACCTATGGGATGAGCTGCATAGACGTGTTTGTCGCCGAGACGTTGCTCCAGCCAATCGTCGTGATCTGTTCCAGGCACTCCAGGAAGAGTGGGCAGCCATCCCACAGGCCCACATCAGACGTCTGATCGCATCCATGCCCAGGAGATACCAGTCGCTGATCGATGCAAGAGGAGGCCACACACCATACTAACGGGAAAGCCCGTACGTGAAAAAACTCGTGACCCTGATGCAAAACAACTGTCAATTGATTGGTTGAACCCTAAGGTATTCTTGTGTGCAATTTGAACAATTAACTCATTAAATTTAAAAAAGTTATTGAATGTCAAAATTATGCCTATGTGTGTGCCTTCAGTAGCTATGCGTTTCTTTTTTTGAACAGTATATAATATAATGTACAAAGTATAACATAATAGGATTAACGGGATAGCCGTCGTAAGTACAAGGTGTCGTAACTCACATACGTCCTAAGATGAAGACACTCTGTACTACACATCAAAAGTCAATGAAAATGAAAGCTAGGTTTGCCATGAGATTCTTTCTATTCTTTCCTTGGTTTTGATCATAATGAGTGATAAAGTGAACTTACGAACATCTGTATCTAATCGGCGTGAAGAAAGTATGCGATGTATCCCTTATTAAATAAATAAATAATACACATTAATGGGTGTGTTGGGTGCACTCGTAAGAAATACATTTACACACTGAATTAATAGCGTATACATGATAAAAACTAAGGGTTTGTGACGACACAACGAACAAATATGACGACTGTTCCCTCAGGCATGTCGTAAAAGGCTACTAATAAGAGATTGAGTATAAGGCTGGCAACGTCATTATGTAAAATAAAAAGCCCCAGAAAACACCGCTTCACAAGCACGTGACAGCGTTGTCAAGGCTTCCTACAAGGGGACCAGATGATGTGGTGGTTCCAAGCTTCACAAGGAGTGACCAGGAAAAATGAAGATGATGAAATGGTATCTAACAAGGATCTTTGATATCAAGAAACTAACAGAATAATCATACACAAAAGTGAAGTTAGTCACATAATAGATACTGCCACAGGGCAGTGAAATGTTAGAGACTTTATAAAACTAGATCACAGCTTTTTGAGGTAGAGTGGTCGGACCTTTTCGTCATTGTCTTTACCTTTCCTAACACAGAATATAATCAGCTACCCATTTATAAGTGGTTACACTGGAGTCTAGTAGTACCTGGTTTCGACCACGTTAACTTTGCTTCGAGAAGCAAACGCTTTTACCGCACAGCCACTCGACCAACACATTTCACGTTTACTAGCAGGAAGTGTCACTCTGGATCATATGTTATCTGTTAATGGGTGGGACATACCAGGTCAGAAAGGGCACGAGTTGCAAGCTAAGTCTAGATTTGTTTGGCTTCTCTTGTTCCGTTTGAGAAATCGAAAATACCCCAATGTGCATAGCCAGTAGGAAAAAAGGAACGAATAGATCACAAGAACCGATTGTTGGAGTCTTGACATTTCGTCGTAGCCTCAAATTGAAAGTTCAGATTGTAACGTTTTCTGAGATTTTCATCATTTTTAAAATGTGTATTGTTATTGCTATTGTTGAACATAATTGACATCACTGCACTCCGAGCACACCCATAGGTGCTTAGTCTCCCTCAGTATATGTCGAAGAGTGTGACTGTTAACCATCCCTGTAGCTCGCTGGTTAAATACACGACGGATGCACCCTCTCATACGTCCATCTCTGCTAGCCTTACGTTTGATGCCTAATTCCAACAGTCTTAACCTTGAAGATTCATCTATTGCAGTGTCATTCTCTAACAGGCGATCATTAATTGTTCTCAGTATCTCTCTCATATCCATATCCAGTGTCCCCACTATGTGTGCTCTTGATGCTGGTCTGTCAGCTCTCTCATTACCGCATACCCTGCATGGCCAGGACAGTAGATCCACACTAGGTAATGCAGACTCAAAGCTTCTATGAATGCATTGTTGTTCTGATATTATTAACGTACCGATGTATTTAAATCTGTCGACGAGTTTCAAAATTGTCGTGTTTATATTGATAGAGCGTTATGAAGGAATAGTTTATGACATTTTTTTTTTTCAGAACCATTAGGTACTAATGATGTCATACTCATCCGTGATTCCCTGGGTAGTGAGATCGGATGACTAGCCTTCTCGGATAAGGGTGGCGCACGTTAAAAATCCCTCGGCAGTTAGAAATCGTATAGAGCAAGCCATCCGGCCGCTGCCTTGGCAAAATTTAATAATTAGAAGACCTAGCCACCATAAACATATTTATAGAATGTGTGATTCTTGTATACACACATGTCACAGGATGGATTGGGGCGACCTCTTCTCGATCTCTTCTCCACTACGACAGTACTCATTTTTTAATTGTTGTACGTACTGATTACCTGGAATTTCCGGGTCGACACATTTCTTTCTGCTCTTATCAAGCAGATATTTGATATTGTCAAATCATTTGACACTCCTTGCTGGTCATTTGGCATCACATTTGCTTGGCGCTGCACAGCTTTGCTGAAATTAGCGCTGGTTAAACCCATATGGGTCTGCTCAGTTTTCGCAAAGAGTTGTTTGCTCACGCCGTGCCTGGCGATAAAAATTACTCGCCCGTAGATGGATTTTGTGTACACAAACGACGGATAAGAGATTACTTGTCTGGGCGACACATTTTGAACGGACATGAATGATCTAATAATTTCCTGTCCACCTGTTTCAGAGGAAAGTAAGATGTTTCATCTGAAACACATAGTCGAATGAATTTACAGATGTGTGTGAGCTTGCATAAGAGACAATCGGATGTTTTATTTCCATATATGGGAGAGGTGATCATTAATGTTGTATTACCCGCAGAGTTTTTCCTACATGGAAATATTTTGAATTACCCCACCTAAATATGCATGTTTGAAACGAATGGAGTCCTGCTTAGCATTGTAACAAAAAATGCGGGGGAAAACATTGACTATAATCTGACGCCTTTTGCAAGTCTAGTTCACTGTGAGAATCGCTTGCCAAGACGACAATCAGACCTTGCCAGAGCCTAGAATCAAGATTCTTATATCGGAACCGAACCATTGTTTTAGCAATTATGAGGACTTCAGAGCACAGAATAAACTATACCATTTAACAAGGACACCGGGAATCTGAGGAATCTAAAGCACAGAGTCAAAGTGGGAATTCATTGTTAAAATAACGACCCCCCTAAGAACACGTGTAAGAGGCCTATTCCAGTGCCTTTATTCCTCTGAGCAAACAGTCTGTGAGCCAAGATTGGCTTGGTGGTACCAGCTGAGGGTACTAATCTCTGGAACAAAGGGAGGGTAGAAATGGACTGACATCGAGCTAGACACCATTATCACACGGTTTTAGAGACGCAGGACCAGCTTTGCAGTTACTCCCTGATCTTACTTGGAACGTGTTGAGCCTTTAATCTTGATCAGAGACACGAGAACTCCAGTGACTTATCTGCACAGAACACCCGCCCCCCCCCCCCCCCCCCCCCAAAAAAAAAAAAACCACAGCGGGAGACGAAACTATCATTTACAGCTAAGTCAAACCTAAAAGCTGCCAAGTGACTTCTTTCATAAAACACTACCATCGCACGACTTTCTGTTAAAAATTATTCAATTTTTTAAACTGTTAAAACTTAGTTGATTATTAAATTTGTTAATTGTAAATGTACAAATTTAACATCGGTTTAATCATTTTGGATGTACTGCATGTTTGTCTCACTCAATTTACTAAATACACTCTAATAATAATAATAAGAATTCCACTGAGTACATCAGGATGGGGGCTTGAACGAACTGAAATTAATAATTGCTTAATCCTTCATAAAATGCGACGGATCAGATATAAGTTAACAATTGCTCTGCCCAAATGTAACATTGTTCTTGACTTCTGAAATATCTTATGAAAACTACCTTTAGACAGAAACATCATTATCCTTCTATTAACAACTCTGCGAAGAGAAATCTTGTGCAAAGGTAGACACCCTTGAAGTCCCAGATTAGATACTCTTGAGTTTTTGCCACTGTTGGACTACTACTGCAAAGCAGGGTAGGCACTTCCGTGACAACACATTAGTATCTTCGCCGGTGCTACGGAGTTCGTTCACTGTGCTGAGATCCTCTTTGTGTGATCTAAGGGAGGGTGAAGCTGCATTGCTGCTAATGCATACATTACATGACGTTAACAATGTGTTTAAACGGCGAAGGATGATGTTGTAAAACTGATAAGAGAAAAAGAAAAAAACATTTATGCATATATATATACTGTATATATATATATATATATATATATATATATATATATATATATATATATATATATATATATATATATATATATATATATATATATATATATATATATATATATATATATATATATATATATATAATATATACAAAAGAGACACGCACTGTTTCGTATTTGGCCTTCGTCAGCAATTATCCCAAATAGGAAACAAAGATTAGATGCAAATGAAAATTATTCCAGACAATAACTTAATTACTTTTAGTTACACATCAGGATATTCTTTTCAGTCACCTTTTTTGCATGTAATATTGCTTACTGTGTTTTTGTTGTTGTGTTGATATTTCTGTCTTCTTCAGTATTTTATTTTTTAATAAGTTGTATATATAAATTTTGTTTCACGTGTCTGCCTGTTTTTTGTTATTTGCTCATGACATTTCTAAATTTTTAATGATTGTTTCTGTTTTGTGGCTGTCGCTGACAAAAAGTAAACCGGAAATGTGTTGAGCTTATTTATACTGTTTATTAGTAAAACTGACTTTAGTATAATTTTTTCATTTATTTTTAACTGTGTAGACAAATAGATAATTTGTCTTACTTAATATGCCTAAAATTTTTGAAAGAAAAAATACTGCATTTGGAGCTACATGGGGCACGTCCTTAATTGTATTTTAAGTGGCTCAAAATAAGGAAATATTTAATAAAAACAAGATGAAAAATAAATGATGGTCTTGCTGTATGTAAGTACAATGTAACTAGGAAACAATGAAAATATGGGTCGCGTTTGGTTTAGTTTGGTTTAAGGACTATCTTCATTGCACACGGACTACTCCATCAGTGCTCCGATCTCCTCCCTTAGATCACACAAGGAGGATCTCAGCACAGTGCACGAACTCCGTAGCACCGGCGAGACTCCCAATGTGTGTATATAGGAATCACACATTCTATAAATATTTTTGTTGTGGGCAGGTTTCTAATTTTAAAATTTTGCCACGTCAGCGACCTGCGATACAATTATTATAGTCATTTAAATCATTTACGAAGAACAGACTACATGACGTGTTGAAGAAGAAACTAGACACGTGATTAGCTGAAACACGTTCTAAGAATTTAGGAAGATTCTCCCACCTACCTACGTTTCTTTGTCTCCTTTGCAAAGTTGTGTAACTCTTTCCTGTTTAAAACTTTGTAGCGAACTTCGCTGCCTCTTACAGAGTGGATTTCAGAAAACGAAATGTTTTAAAATAAAAATACTGGTTTACATTAACAATGTGTTGTAGTTATTTATGATAGGTGATAATTTTCATTGTATGCATTGATTTTAAGGTTCCGGTCTTCTGTTTTCTTTACCTTGAATCTTAAAGTCAAATCGAGTTTTATTTATAAACAACTCACCTCTCCTGACTTGGAAACCACCAATGGAACCGATTCCCACAATACACAGAAAGCTTGCCAACACACTAGGAAGAAACGGTTAAGATGGATACGTCAGCTTTCATAAAATTTGCTTGAACATGAAATAATAACACTACTGCAGGTTTTTTTGGTTTTTTTTGGCAACTACTCAAAGAACAGTTAGACGTTTTCTGTTAATGCTTTTATTGTCTGGCTACAGAAAAAAACTAGCGGGTTTAAGACAATGACATTGAATCTGCAGCACGTCTGCATGTCTTTTATTGCTAAAAGTAACATGGATACTGTTTTGCCCTTCTTGTACTTTTGTTTTCGTTAGCTCTCATGTAATCACATCTACTTCTCTTGATGTTCCCGGTCTATCACAGGCTTCTCTCATCGCCATACAGTTGTTTTTCTGTCAACGGCATCGGTGAAGGCCATGTTGTCGATCTGTTCTTCTCATGGAGGCGACATTTTTTGGAGGAAATGTTTTACTGGTATTATTTAAAAAAAAAAAAAAAATTTTGCCTCGTTTTGACCAGGCGCGCCCCGTTCAACCTAGATACAGGGTCAGTTGGTTATATTAGGGCGCACGTAGAAACATAAAACACCTTACGATCTGAGAATATTCTCCAATAATTGTTGTTTTACTGGTTGTTTATATTCCGTACATGGATACTTGTCTGTCAGTCTGATTTTTAATTTGTTGAACATGTGGTATTTGAGTCACCAGTGGCCAATTCTCAGTCTGAAAATTACCACCTGATATCTTCTTGGCAAAGAGTTATATGCCTCTGTTATAACTAACAGTAATGTCGATTCTAGGTGCTCCACATGCCATTTTTTCTTTGAAGCTGTTATTGATTATTGCTTTAATCTCGTCAATGACTACCACGGCAAAAATGAGAAAGCAAGAGCCATGGATCCATACCCGAAGAACAACCCAGAGTTTGCTGGGAGGACAACATTGGTCTGACCAAGGACTAGATTGGAACCGGGCCAGGAGGAAGGCAGCCGATAGGATAGTATGGGGCTCTCTCTGTCTGGCAAACATCTACACCCCAGGGTAGAAGAGAAATGGCTAAGTAGAAGTAAGTTTAATCTCTTCATGGGATGTCATGGCCTCACTGTGAATAGATAGTTTTAATGTACCTTGCATTGATTCATAACAATATCTATTTGCGTAAGGTAAATTAGACCTCTGTTAAAATATATTAAAATTATACAAAGTTATCAGGATTAGTGGTACAACAGGCAAGGAGATTAACGCTGGCGATGGATACAACACACTAAGAAAACCATTTGATAGCATCATAAGGCAGTCTCTGTTCTTGAATCCCTGGGGCAAGATAATTCAAGGGAGAAATGAAAAAAAACACACACAGACACACACACACACAGACACACACACACAGACACACACACACACAGACACACACACACACAGACAAGAGACAGAAAGACAGATATGCAAGAAATAAAAAAGACATGAACCGACGTAAACGGATGGCGCAAAACCGGAAGCCTGGTCATGTTTTGTTGAGTCCCTGTGCTCTACGGCGAACTGAAAGGTATTAGTTGATTAATAGCTTGGTTGCATGATTGTTTGGTCGACTGATTGCTTGATTGGCTAATTACAACTAAATGGCTCAAAATTAAAATACATGTTTTTAATGACACCCAGTTACAAAAGACAATTGTGTCCAATGTAAACACATCATAATAAAAACATATTCTTTCTGTGGTACAGAAGTAATTATTTGCTTAACACAATTATACCCTATTTAATCATATACGTTATAACATCATACATCTTTGTAGGACAGGTTTGTCGCTGAAATAGGCCATAACGTTTCGGTGTCGTTATCACATTCCATTTTCTCCGTAAGATTTTACTTTTGTTCTCATTTTAACTGCACTTCTGAAAGTTTAGATATTAGAGGCCACCTAAAGAGCTTGCTTAATTTCTAACACTTTAAAGCAGCACAATTAATATATCTAGTATTAGAGCAAAGACGAAACACAGCTTACCTAATAAACATTTTGCCGCGCTTTAGATCTACACAGCGTCTCCAGTAATGAAAAGAGAAAACATACGCAAGATAACGCATTTTTTAACCACTTTTTTGCGTGCAAGATGATTTTTCTATTTACAATTTTCTTTATTTAAGAATCACTATCTATGCTACCGTGTGTTGCAGAGGCCAGAAACAGGGCAAGGAACAGTAACCCTAAGCTGCCAGGCATTGTGACGGTATTGCCTCCCCTGATTTGCAGTAGTGGTTCAACAGTGGCCAAAACTCGAGAGTATCTATTATAGGTTTCAATGGATTCTATCTTTACACAAGATTGCTCTTGGCAGAAATGTAGATAGAAGAGTAGTAAAGCTTCTATCACATGGGAGTCTTCACAAGATATTAAGATAAGCACGTAAATTCTGTAAAATGCCGACATTTAAACAGTTGGAAAATAATTTGAATAGTGTCACGGCGCTATTTCGCAGTGCATCTTTTGTACGAAAAGTCATCCGCGCAACGCCGGGTATAGCCAAACCGGCGAGTCATGTGACTACCGGAAGCCGGGAAATCAGGCGCGAAGGTAGTCCGTGAGAATCTAGCCATCGTCCTGGTAGGACGCGGATATTTCCCTGTTGCCAGCAAGTTAGCTGTGCAGTTCTGAATGCTTGCCATATTTCGGTCCTGGTGGATTATTACGTGGTTATTCTAGTACAGCGTAGTGTCTAGATTGTATAACTTTCAGGCCATAGATTTATAAGTTGACAATGATTTGAGTATTTCTGTGTCACAGTTTTGCCGCTCAAAATGAGCGATAGTCAATGCAGTGTTTTTTCAGTGTAAGTCGTACTGTGGTGTATGATGCTGAAAGATTAAGCTGTTAAGGCAATTTACATTGGCATTTCATTATGATAATATATTTCATGCCTTTGTTGGCCGTGTGAGACCTGATTGTGTTGCGCTTAGTAATAAAGGGAAATTCCTGTTAAAGGTGTTTATTACTTATGTCAGCCATTGTTGTGTGGTCATACTCCTAGAGGAGCGAGCTTAGTATTGTTATTATAAATCCACACTGCAGTGGTGCAACCATAGTGAATTGGTTCTTGACAACTGGGGACATCGTCTACACAGTTGTTCTGATAAATAGTTATGGATCAAGAAAAGTTGTCGTCACAGACTTTAGGAAATGTGAGATGTACAAGAAGTTCAAGTGGCAGCATAGATTTGAACTTAGTTGCCAATGACGGTTCTGCTCCTTCTTGTGGGTTGGTTCTTTTCACTCCGCTCGCGCTCGTCTCTGATCAAGGTTGTCGGGGGAAGCTCGTTTCCCAGAAACGTCAAGAAGAGTCTACCACGTGGATGCTTCGTCTTAAAGCTTAGGCCACGGTTATCTTCTTGTTCCAGAGATAGTCCTTTCTGCTGGTACCACCAATAACTGTGATAAAGAATAGAACGAAACGCTCGTCTGAGTATGGCGTTTTCCACCCCATAGTTATGGGTTCCTATCTTCCCATACCACCATCCCAATTACTCAGACTTTTTACCCTCGATGTGAATTAAATTTAATCCCTCGGGATACAACTTTCTTTACATTTAAATAGTTACTCTATATTTAAATGAAAAGGTTATTAATACAGATAGAGTATGTTTACATATACATCTCCACTGATTGAAATGTGTTCACAGTGTAAATTGAATATGTTTTCATTTATGTTTACACTGATTGAAATTTTGAAACTTACATTAATTTTAAAGTGACTATGTTTATAGGGACATTTACACTGCTTTTAAAATGTAAGTATTATATTTAGAATGTACATCATTTCTTTTATCTTTCCCTCCCTGCTCCAAAGGGACTCTGGAATTACTTTATGCTTTTAGTTCTCTTTACGAAACTACCAATAAAGCAATCACCAGCCCGTGCAGTGGTGATTCATGAATCATCATTCTATACGCTGAGGTTGCCAGCCTCAAATGACTTTGGCATCCTGTAGCAATTTTCACACATTAAAATTCATATATATATATATATATATATATATATATATATATATATATATATATATATATATATATATATGTTAGTTCACATGTTAGTAATGAAACATATAATGAAAAATGCACTACTTACGCTAATCTTGGCTACAGACTTGTTGTTGCTCAGATGAATAAAAGAGACGAGTCGGTCTCTTATACGCATTTGGGGTGTCTTTAATTTGACAATAGATTCTTTCTCTGACTCCGTATGTTTCTTCAGTTTCCTAGTCCCGGTGTTCCTTATCAAAATGTAGAGATTTCCTGTGCTTTGTAATTCTTATTTGGTTCTCCAATAAAAGGTCCGGTTAACTAAAAGGAAATATGAATCTAGTCTTCACTCTGGCGAGGTCTGATGTTGTCTTGGCGAGCGTGAAATTCACAGTGAAATAAAACTGCGAAAATGGTCAGAATTCCCACGCCTTCGTTTGTTATGGAGTTAAATAAATGCTCCAATTATATTCAAACAGGTCGGGTGTGGTACTTTCAAAATATTTCCGACATGAAAAATTGTGCCCAGGTCACGTCTCACCTATATGCAATAAGATGTCCGATGCCCTTGTGTACAAACTTACAGACAGATCGGGGAACTCACATGACAACATGTGTAAGCTGTAATACTTATTAGTTTATTAGAAAGTAATGTTGTCATAACAAGTCGGCCCGGAAGCGATTATGTCACACTTGTCTGTCCACATGTGTCACACAGACAATAATCTCGTTGTCTGTCGTATGCGGTTACAAACACTCCGTGTCTGCCCATCTGGGTTACCAAACGAGCCTTCTTATCAGCGGTTCAATCTAAACACGCAGGCGACTATCTTATCTCAGCTGCTCACCGCAAGCCAGGATGACCGAGTAACAAACAGGTGACATCACAGAGAGGAGTATCGAATGATTTGATAAAATCAAATATCTGCTATTTGGCAGAAAATAATGACCAAAGAAAGAAAGAAAGAAAGAAAGAAAGAAAAGTGCGATACTTGAGAGCACATAATAAAAATCAGTACCTTAAATGTATCGATACTGCCGGAGAGAAACAAAGATCGATAGGGGCCGCCCCGTTTTGTCACAATCATGACGTAAAAGACGACTAAGGCTTGTGGAACATAGGGTCGGCTGTCGCATCCTATGGGATTTTTAAGCTACAGAAACCTCAACAAGAATATAGAAAAGTGACCTAAAGAAAATAATTCAACTCAGTCATCGAAGACAGAAGAAGGTCTTCTAGTAAGGATACGTATAACGCGGCAAAGCGGAAACCAACAGGGGTACTACTGACTCACCTTTTTTTTTTCTTCTAAGATCTCCAGATTTGGCACTGGTATCTTCGTAGATAAAACGAACAAGGGGAAACTGCACATATGGCAGCAAAAATCGTGAACTATAAATTTCATATTTTGGGATTGTGCAAAACAACGGGAAAATGAGAATAAACGAACAAAGTGAACACAGAAGAAAGAGGGCTGTCTTAAATAAACGAATACAAAACTGCACACAAAATGAATTAGTTCGTCTAATGAAATTAAAGAAAGCGCAGACATTAAGCACTTCTAGAATACGAAGCAACGGGTCCCAAACTAATATCAGGAAGACGTTCTACAAAAAAGAAGACATGGCAAGACCTTGAAAGGATGGCACAATATAGCCATGCCTGGCATGGCTCTTTTGAAAGATTCATGAGCAGTCAACAGAGTTGACTTTTTTTTGGGATGGTACATGCGCTCTGATATAACCAAATAGGTTGAAAGGAACGCGCTTCGCCAGAAGAAGGCATAAACCGAATAAACAAAAAACAAAAAAAAAAGTTTCATCTTTGATAATATAAACTGTAAAGTCCGTGATAGTCATTGAAAATGTTTGACACACGTTGATATTCATATTCAATGTATTCACATGTTTTAACCAAGTTGACTTCACAAAGTAAATAAATAATACACGTAATGATATACTTCAGGAACTCCTGAGAAATAAAGAAGTGGAAACAAGACAACAGAAAAATAACAGAAGTGGTACGTTTACCGAAGACTTGAACACAGAAGGATCTGAAAGGCGACCCCGCCTTGCTACGGGAGTAAATCGTGACTATCCACCCTGCCAACTAGGCACCACACAAATAGTGCTTCGTGGACAGGGGTCATTAGCACGACATCTCCACGTACGTCCAAATGTATATCTATTAACAATCTAGACTAATTATAGCTTACCTATTTAACATTCATTCAAAACCCTCCACTCCCAAAGGAGCATAGGCCTTCAACAAACACATGCCAAGTCCTCCTGTCACGTGCCATCATCTCAAGTTCTTTCCACTTTCTCCTCATCACTTTCGCCTCTGTCTCCAGCTCTCTTCTCCATGTGCTTCTTGGTCTACCTCCGCCTCTCTTGCCCTGGGGGTTCCAGAAAAGGACTGCCTTGTAATGCTATCAACACGTTTCCACAGCGCGTGTCCTACCCATCGCCATCGTCGTCCTCTCATCTCCTGTTCCACTGGCACCTGTCTAGCTCCTGTCATCAGCTCCACGTTGGTAACCTTGTCATACCATTTTAATCCCTCTATTCTACGCAAGTACCCATTTATGAATGTAGCTTTTTGGTTGTTGTCTTTGTTGTTCTCCATGTCCAGAGCCATACAATAGGACTGACTTCACATTTGAGTTGAAGATTCTTTTTTTCGTGTTGGATCCGATTTCTCTTGGTCTCCATATATTTCCCAATGCAATGAAAGCTTCTCTTGCTTTCTGTATTCTTAGTTTGATATCACTGTCTGTCCCTCCAACTTTGTCTATATTGCTGCCAAGATATGTGTACGATTCTACATCTTGTATTGGTGTTTCTTCAAGTTCAACCCTGTTATCATTACCTGCATTTATTCTCATTACTTTTATCTTTTCCCTGTGTATTTTCAGACCCAATTGCTGTGACCTCTCATCGAGTGTTTTCAATTTGTCCTGCATCTGATTACGGTTATGGAACAGAAGAGCCAAGTCATCAGCAAAATCCAGATCATCCAACTGCTTAGTCAGAGTCCACTGGATTCCATTTCTGTTGTGTGATGTCGATGATCTCATTACCCAGTTTATTGCTAGTAAGAAAAGAAATGGAGACAAGAGGCATCCCTGTCGCACTCCTGTTCTTATCCCAAACGGTTCTGTAAGCTGTCCTTCATGAAGAACTCTGCATGTCATGTCTTCATATGTTTTCTTTATTAAATTAATGATCTTCAGGGGAACTCCATAATGCCTCATCAATTTCCAAAGTGATTCTCTGTCTACACTGTCAAATGCCTTTTCGTAGTCCACAAATCCGATGTATAGTGGTGAATTCCATTCCAGACTTTTTTCAACTATTATTCTCAAAGTGGCTATCTGGTCTGAAAATGATCCATTTTGTCGAAAACCTGCTTGTTTATCTCTTAGTTTCTTGTCTATGGACTTTTTTAATCTCTCGAGGATAATCTCTCATTCTGTTTAATACTTTTCCTGGCACTGATAGTAACATTACTCCTCTATAATTTGTGCACTCTTGTAAATGTCCCTTCTTAGGCAACTTAACCAGATATCCTTCCTTCCATTCTGCTGGTATCTCTTCCTTTTCCCAGACTTTACCAAGTAATTTATATAACATCTCTGTAGCCGTGTCGATAACTGCTTTGATGGCCTCTGCTGGAATGCCGTCAGGTCCAGACGCTTTTCCATCTCTTAGAAGCGTTATGGCTTTCTTTATTTCTTCCTTCGTTGGTCTTTCACCGTTACTTTGTAGCTCTTCTTCTGCTGGCTGGATGTCCGGGGGGTTTTGTGGGGCTGGTCTATTGAGACGGTCCTCAAAATTTAACAGTATAGGTAAAATTACGCAAGACAAAGACCTTAATACTGTGTCTAGTAAATAATAGAGGAATGAGAAAAGTACGGGACAGAGGGTAGGTTTGTATTGTGTAAACATTTAAATAAATAAAGAGGGAAACCGGAGGCCAGTTAAAAGTAAACAAATAATACACATATTTATTTATTTATATGAATTCAAATCGGTTGATCAAATTTCTCTTTTTTAATTGTGTTTTAACAAGCTCAGCGTACACATCGTCGGCGAAGCTGACAGTCCTTTACAGGACTAACCCTTATCAGGGCTGCGTCGTGCTATTTGATACATATTATTAGTCCGTTTCCCGGCTATTACTTTTTTTCAGGACTTGCCACTTTCATGTCTTCGGCATGCTAGCTAATAAACACTAGTATAGCTCTTCAAGGGTTTTGTCAACACTGTTCTGGAGTTGACAGAATTAAGTTATTTTTGAATAGCTATTGTGATCTGATATAACGAACGGACTTCAGTCTAGGTTGAAAGCAATGCTCCTTGCCAGAAGAAGGCAAAAATATCAAGGAAAAACTACATATACTGACGAGTCAATAATTAAACTTTCGGTGCTTGTCTTTAATATACAGTTGTCATTCAACCAATATGAAATCACAAATGTTGGTCAGTCAATACTCAGTCTTCCATTGCTTCTCTTACAGGTGATTTGCACATATATACTGTTCAAAAAAAGAAACGCAACTTTTTTGGTGTTACTTTTATAAAAGATATTCGCTGATTGGACATCAGTCAACCTATCGACTGTGTCCACCTGGTCATTAACTTCTCGTGGTTAACTGAATTGTACTCCCCTCATGATTCGTGAGGTCATGAAAGAGGTCAAGGTCAAAACAACATTTTTGACAATAACTCTTGACAGGTTCATGAGAATACCGTGAAACTTACAGAACACAATACTCTCTGACCATATTACTGAATGCCTATAAAAGATTGACGCTCCTCGAATAAATTCAGTTGAAAATTCAATGCGCAAGTATGGCTCATCTCACTACAGAACGACGACTCATCATCATTGGACGTTTACAGACTGGACAGTCAAAAAGTGTAGTGGCCAGACAATTTAATGTGGTTAGAAGCACCATTAGTCGCCTTTGGAGGCGATTTCAAGAAACTGGCTCAGTGGCAGACCGGCCGCGCAGTGGAAGACCCAGAGTCACAGCTCCTGCCGAAGACCGCTTCATATGGCTGCGACATCTCAGGAATCGACTTGCATCTGCGTCCTCCACAGTCCAGTCAATGTCAGCAGCTCGTCGAATTTCAGATCAAACGGTCAGGAACCGGCTGCACGACTCTGGTCTTTGGGCTAGAAGACCCTACAGAGGTCCTGTTCTTACGGACCGGCATCGCCAGAACCGACTGCAGTGGGCGAACCAGCATCGTCAATGGACCGTTGGGAATGACTGAAGACGGGTTTGGTTTAGTGATGAATCATTTTTTGTGCTCCAGCGACACGATAGACGGAGAAGAGTTTACCGCAGAGTCCATGAGCGCTACGCCCAGAACAGCGTTGATGAGGCTCCTCCACATGGTGGTGGAGGTGTACTGATGTGGGGTCGATCAACTTCATGGGAAGAAGTGACCTGGTGCAAACTGAAGGACGACTGAATGCCAAACGATACGTCGTTGAAATTTTTCGTCCTCACGTCCTTCCACTTCAGGCTGCACGAGGGTCGATTTTTCAGCAGGATAACGCTCGACCTCATGTAGCACAACTCACCACCCACTTCCTCGCTGACAACAACGTCCAGACCATTCCGTGGCCAGCCATGTCATCAGACATGAACCCCATAGAACACTTATGGGATGAACTCAACAGACGACTCCGCCAGTGAGACGTGGCTCCAGCCAATCTCCGACAGTTGTCTCTTGCACTGCGGGAAGAGTGGGCAGCCATCCCACAACAACAGATCCAACGGCTAATCGGATCCATGTCAAGGAGATGTCGTTCTCTGATAGAGGCCAGAGGAGGCCATACACCTTACTGAAACGGAGGCCTCAGTCACAAAGAATAAAAGTCCAAACCAAATTTAATGAACATCATTTCATTGTTAAAGTCTGAAAGTTTCTTCATGCCAAGATTGAAACATTAATTCCGTAAAATAAAATTTTGGTACAAGTTTGAAATTTGGTGTCCATTACCACTGCAATAATGTTGCGTTTCTTTTTTTGAACAGTTTATGAAAGAATCAAGTCCAAACTTTTTATTCTTCTCGTACATCAGACTTCATATATTGATGCACAAGAATCGATCTGTCATTGCTTTTCTTACATTAGTCTTTCGCTCTAGCGATAATCTCTACAATGCTTTGTACCTATATAAAATGTTATCAGCTTTGTATGTTAGTTTTACTTATTTCCTCTGTAAAGGTTTGTCAATTTCCTTGACTAGTTTTCTTTACTTCATACAAAGGTCCTTCGGCAATATGTAATTTTCTTTAGTTAGTTTCCTTTCAAAAACAAGAATTTGCAACAAAACTTTGTTACCTAACTATGCATTAAAGTTATTTTTAGAATAATACAGGCATTAAAAAAAATTTAAATTTACAATTTTTAATAGCAAGTGTTTTCTGTCACAATGTTAAGCGCTCATGTTTGTCCTGTTTAGTGTACATTTTTCTCGATGAAACTTTATATTTCTTATTATTGAATGTTATTATTTATGTTTTTATGTAGATATTTATACCTGTGTAATATCCATATTTATTACTGCTTAATACATGTGTTGTCATCTTTTTTTTTCCACACACATGTTTATCGTTATTAATAGTCCATATTCACATTTCATACTGAAAATATTCAAGTAGAATTCTGAGAGTGGACGAAGTAGAAGTACTTTCCATACAGAGGCGAGGAATATGTTTCTCTGTATGTATATAAATATATTTGTTAAGGCGAAAAAATAAAACGTTACATACTCAAATTCGTCCTCTTCTTTTTAAGAATACTGCGCTGTATTAAAACTCTAGAAGTATTAGTTTTTAACTTACAGAAACATTACAAAGGAAAAGTTTTGCCAGCTTCATTGAAACACTAGCATAATAAAGATCCGCACAATTAACAGAAACCTGATTCCATTGGTTTTTATTTTCCCGTCATTAATTGGTCATAGATGACATCACAATTGTGTGAAAATGGCACTGAATCAATATCCTGCAAGTCAGCTAGTTCAAAGTAAATGAGATGATATGCGCTGCAGACTTTCATTAATAGAACATACGTTATTAAACAATTATACTAATTATTTTATGAGCTTACGTCTCTTTTCTGACAGGTCCATCAATACCAAAGAAAGTTAGATGTCACAGGAACACTTTGATTTGCCCACCCAAACCTACATACTCTCTGTACATACACACAAGACACACACACACACACACATACTTGGGTTATTTCATGTTAGAACAGTCTATAATTATAATAATACATAATCACAGAGATAATGTACGTAATTAAAAAAATTTTGGTAAATGAAAAAAAAAAAACTTTCGTTATGTTTAGATGTACATTATGTGCCTG
The DNA here is from genome assembly GCA_024509875.1 of Oreohelix idahoensis. Lineage (NCBI taxonomy): Eukaryota > Metazoa > Mollusca > Gastropoda > Stylommatophora > Oreohelicidae > Oreohelix > Oreohelix idahoensis. The sequence continues at coordinate 65,769 of JAMPIV010001859.1, read as the reverse complement.
CAGACCACTGATAAGTTACTTGTCTTAGAAAATCGCTCGCACTATTTGCACATATGTTATCAGTGCAATTGTTAGTAACCAAATGGAAATTAATTGTTTCAAATGGCTACACGTTTAGCCAAACTGTATTAATGTCGGAGTTAATTTAATTTCATAGTCATTTCAAATGAAAATTAAAGTCAATTATTCGCACCTGAGTAGAGAGAGAGAGAGAGAGAGAGAGAGAGAGAGAGAGAGAGAGAGAGAGAGAGAGAGAGAGAGAGAGAGAGAGAGAGAGAGAGAGAGAGAGAGAGAGAGAGAGAGAGAGAGAGAGAGAGAGAGAGAAGAGGGAGAGAGACAGAGAGAGACACAGAATAGAGTAAGAAAAATATAAATGGCTCATAGGAAGTATTGTTTGTTTACCCTTTGCTTTGCTAAGTGTGTGATATATTTACTGTTTCTAATAAGATGCCATTTTTAGATCTTCGAGTTAAGATTATTTAATGACTGTTTTTATTTTCAACACACATGAATCTTTGTCACTGTATATCATTCATCGTCATCATCATCATTGACATTCAGTTACTAGACATGCGTAAGTCTTCAACAAATTAATGCCAATATTTCTTGTCCTGTGCCATCCATTCTAAGTGTTTCCATGTCTTCTAAGCAGTTTCATGTCTGTTTCTGTTCCCACCTCCATATATATATATATTTTTTTTTTGGGTCTGAGTTTGCTGCTGTGTACCTGTGGATCTAAAAACAACGACTGTCTTGTAATGCAATGAACAGATTTCCTCACTGTGTGTCCCATCCAACGCCACCGTCTCTTCTCACTCCTTGTTCCATTGGTCATTACTCTGGTTTCTGCCATCAGTTCCACATTGGTGATTTTGTCACACTATTTCAATCCTATTGCAAGTAAACACTCATTTATGAAGGTCTGTAGATTTTTGTAAATAATCGACCGTTGTAAATTAGATGGATACGTTGTGTTGTTTACATAGAACTGCTCAGCTTATAATTTCAGTCGTGACTACTTACAGAGAGTTGTAGATTGTTTAAAACAGGACTGGGTAAACTATGTGGCGAATAGGTAACTGGATTAATAGTCATGTCATAAAATTGATCGAAAATTTCATGAAAAAAATTTTTTTGAAAATAAAATTGTTTACAATGAATACATGACAATTTATATTTCCGGCATGTCCTGAGAACTCGAAGTGGGTCTTCCCCGTCAATATGATTCAACATTCACTGCTGCGTTATTGTTACTAATTTCTTTGCATAAATGCACTTTCTTTTTTAGCATTTTATTTGTTAATTTATGTGTTTCCACGTGTCTGCTTGTCCTTTGTTATTTTTTTATTGCGCATTCTTGATTTATTACAAATCTTTTCTGTTTTTGACTGCGGCTGACACAGTATAATCTCGAATTAGCCAATCTTTCAAGTGTATAGTTCGTTTGTAAACCTGATTCCAATATTTTTTTCATATTGTTTCAACTTTAAAATCAAAATATCATAAGTTGATTTTTATAACTTTGACAATAGCATTTAAAAAAATTACTGTGAGGTCATATAGGCGGATCACTGGAACATGGCAGTTAGTAAAGCTTATTATAACATTAATCTTCGCAGTTATGGACACTAAAAAATGTAAACGTATTAAATTGTGGAAAATGTTACAATTCCTAGATATAAAATATTAAGAAGACAACACGTTCTAGGGATCTTCTTTTTATTATTGTTGCCCTAGCATTAAAAGTCAGAAAATAAAGGCTCCATACATTCTAATGTATAATATAAAAATCTTATTATTATTATTATTATTATTATTATTCAAGAATTATGCCTCGTGGCAAAGGTGATCATGTTTCTCCACAACTTACTGTCTCCAGTACTATTTATCAATTTTGCGGATTGCTTCCTGTTAACGGGACTAGTTAGCTTCCTTTGTGCGTTGGTCTCTTTCATAACATCCTCATTACTATTTTTAGCAGTCCATGGTATTTTAAACATTATTCTGTAAAACCACACCTCTGTGGCCTCTAGTGCATTTCTTACTTGCTTATTAACTGTCCATGATTCACTTCCATATGACAGGATTGGTTCTATATAACATTGAAGAACTCTCTTTCTGACTTCCACTGTTTAAAGACATTTTGCAAACAATACTTTTCATTTCATGTAATGCAGCTATTACCCGGGTTATTCTACTCTTCACCTCTGAGATACATCTTCCCATTGATAATTAAAGTGATTGGTCAGTGAGTAAATGTCACTATAAGTATTAAATGTACACTAGAGGAAACATTATTATCACAATGCAGAAAATAATCTATAAGTTAAGATGTACTGTTTTCTTCTCAGAAAATACAAGTATATACCATGTTTGCAATACTGGAACTGACTTTCTAATCTCACTTCAAACATATCTCAGAACTCTCGATCTAATCAACTAACACAGAGGCTATAAGGTGAACATACAATGAAGGTATCGATAACATCTCGCTCTCCACTAATGTACCAATCAACAAACATGGACTTCTCAACTCAACAAGAATTGAAAAATACGTCTCTTATAAAATTATTAATGTATTATTAAAATTAAAATTATTAATTATTAATTACAAACTGGACTTGACTGGGTTTATTTGCCTTATCGTCCTATTCCGAGAATTCAACTAACACTTTCTTCTTCTTCTTTTTCTTCTTCATCATCTTCTTCTTCTTCGTCTTATTCTGTCACTGCCGTATTTATGATCTACACTGCTGTAATATTTAGAATGGTCATAATTTTGTTTTGCGCTCCTTATGAAGTATGGAGCCACTACTGTAGCTGGTCCCGTTATACGAAGCCTGGGCCAAGTATTGACATGCTGTTGTAGCAGTTGTTTCTATAACAATTTGTTTTATATTATGAGGTTGCCAACCTCATACACAACCTCATATTAGTCGTCTTTTACGAAATGCCTAGGGCAGTAGTAGTCCGATTCTGTATTTGTCTCATCCGAGATCCTCGGGAACTGCACGAGATTTCGAGTAGTGCTTACAGTGTGTGTTCAGCGCCACTGTTTTCTCTATGCTGTTAATTTCATTAAAAAAATTATTCCTAATCACATCTCCTTATCCTCCTTACCTGGGTTATCACCCGTGTTTATTCATTTAATGTCGCACACTGATCTTGATTATTTTCAAACAGCGACGTGTATGTCAGCTTTAGTAACAATGGAAGCTAAGTATAGGAACCCACTGGATGACACACAACACATGTGTTGCGCACTTTCCCTTGTACACATGAAAATCATTAAATCAGAGGAAACAGCCATCTTTCACATTCACAGCACTGTAGATTTGTATTTAAATTAGCAAAAAATATTGCTGATGCGCTTCATATTGTAAAGTGTGTTAAACACAATTGACATGACTTGTCCTATGTTGCAGCAACGTTTAAACAAATATTAATAGCATGAAACGCTACATTCACGTTTAATTTAATTTTAAACAATATAAGTTTTCGCACGTGAATATAATTTAAATTTAGTGTTGAATTTCTGCTCAATATTGTGAGGGGAGTGTACGAAGGATGGCCGCCGACCAAGCAAAGTGGAATCAATTTGTTGTTGCCTTACAAGACGCCACCAGGCGTGATGGCCAGTGACTGCTTTGACGGTTGGTGGCTATGGATCAAAGAAGAAGAAGAAAATGGTGAGGGAGCAGTAAAATGTAAAAAATTTGCGTGAGGCCATAAAGTTTGGGAACAAATGTCTTTGAGTTTTGCAGGCCACTCTTCCACTCCATACTCTTGTAGATTATGTGGCGTTTATTGTCGACCGCTTCATTATCTTGTTTGTACTCTTGTGTATCTAGTACCACTCTTTCTGTCTTGTGATTACTTCTATTATTGTCTGTCTAGTACCACTGTCTGTGTCTTGGGATTACTTCTATTATTGTCTGTCTAGTACCACTGTCTGTGTCTTGCGATTACTTACACTATTGTCTGTCTAGTGACACTATCTGTGTCTTTTAAGTACTTCCACTACTGTTTGTCTTGCTCCGCTGCCTGTGTTTTGTGATTATTTTCATAATTGTCTGTCTAGTTCAACTGTTTGTGTCTTTTAATTACTTCCACTATTGTCTGTCTAGTGTCACTATATGTGTCTTATAATTACATCCTCATTTACTTGTCTAGTACCCCTATCTGTGCCTTGTAATTACTTCTACCGATGTCTGTCTAGTGCCGATATGTGTGTCCTGTGATTACTTCCACACTTTGGTATGTCTAGTACCACTATCTTTGTCGTGTGATTACTCCTACTAATGTCAATTTTCTACCGCTATCTGTGTCTTGTAAGTACTTCCACTATATTTTGTCAAGTGCCCCTATCTGTGTCTTGTCATTCATCCACTAATGTCTGTCTAGTGCCAATGTCTGTGTCTGCATTGTCCATTTCTAAATGGTGTATGCCTAGCGTGTCTATAATACAGGCACTGCTGTAAAAATTGCGGTCTTAATTAAATATAAGTCATAGTGGTACGCATTTGTTAGACCAATTTCAATGTTTCATTATAAAACTAATGCGCATAATATCGTTCTCATTTTACAGCATGCCTTTCATTTACTTTCTCCAGGAGCACTTTTGAAGGATCCTTCTTTCAGCGCATGCCCTGGATTATTTCAAGCCTTAGGAATATCAACAATTTCTAGACTACCACTGCTTGGTTGCCGCAGCACCTCAAATCTCCAACTTCAATCTGCACAAGGCAGCAGTGAGCAATCACTTGCATGACCTAAGGAGGTCGACAGTTACACATTTTCACATTTTGAGCCCAAGAAAGGTGCTAGTTCATGGAAGCACAATTGCTGTACATTTGTGGTTGAATAAAAAGAGAAACAAATACCTTATTCTAGATCTAATAAAATACTAATTTTGAAAGTCAAAGCGTTTACGCATTAAACTTTTACAACATTTTTCAACATTTTAATTGAGTTCCACCGAAACTGAGCACAGCTACAAAATCTGGTTTTATCTAGAGCCATCTGGGATTCTCTTTTGCACCAGCCAGACTGATAGCAAAGATTGTCGTCGGAGGAATCAGGGATACATTTCTCATCATGTTTACTGAGGTCATCGTCATATTGTCTATTATTATCATGGCTGGTGCTCTCAAAGCCGCATTGGAGTTTCGACAACAGGCCGCTCTTCTATCAGGGGAAACAAGCCAGAATTTACCAAGTTCAAAAATCAAGAACGATAAACTGAGAATTGACGTCCATCATTTCAACGGGAGAAAAGATATCCGGGTACTTCAGCAGGTAACATTGATATCCACAGTGTATATTATAGGCAACACTCCGAATGTTCTGGTTGCCATCTCTGGTATCATAGAGCCAGAACTGAATCTGCTAAGAGATTACAGCAACACTTATGTACTTGTGATGACCATAGCGGAAATATTTCGGATGATTAATTCCAGCACAAACGTTTTCATCTACTACACGTACAACTCCAAGTTTCGGAGCTGTTGCCATCTATAACAAATATTCCCTCGGCGAATAAATAAATTCTTCACTGTCATTTGGTTGTTGTCATTTATCATTTCAACATCAACCTCAATGTAATAAATCCCGAGCCCGTAAAAATAAGGAACCATAAACTGCAACAAACAGATACATTAAATTATCTAGGAAGCAAAGTACACCAGACGGCGGAACAAGCAAAGGCATCAGTAACATAATGAATAAAACCAAAACAGCCTTAGCAAATGCAAACAATATTTGGAAATCTTCTCAGTACACCACAAACAACATTTGGAAATCTCCTCAGTACAGCACCAACTCCAAATTAAGATTACACGAGAGTTGCGTACTTTCTGTACTTTTGTAGGGCGCGGAGTGCTGGAGGGTAACATAAAAGGAAATGTCCAAATTATTCTCTTCCCATTCAACCTGCCTAAGGAAAATGCTTCGAATTTTTAGTCCAAATACCATCTCCATCCAGGCAAAAAAGGCATACACACTGTCTTTGCAGGCAGACATTTGAACTGCGTTGGCTATGTTCTCAGAATGGGCACCAGAACTGCTATGCTATAGACCCCAGAAGGACGGCGAGAGAGAGTGGCAGACCAAAGACACCCTGGCGGAGAACAGTGGAGGCTGAGTTGCAAAGCAGGAACTAGAGATGGCCACCGACCGAGCTAAATGGAGACAGTTTGTTGCTAACCTACAAGACGCCACTACACGTGATGACCACTGACTGCTTTCTTAGTCTGGGGCTAAGGATCTAAGAAGAATAAGATGGAGAACTAAGAAATTAGTGTTCGTGTAATAATAAAGATGAACTGCCGCAGTGGTTTCAGGGTACTTTTAGAAAACTTTTAATGTTTTTTTTATGACAAGAAAATAGTTCTGGAAAAGGCCGACTTAATGGGACATGATTAGAAGCTAAACAGATCTAGGGTTGCGATTAATTAATCATCATTATACAAGAACAAGCCCTGTTTAATTCTCAGGGACTCTGATGAGACAAAGAAAGTAGAAGCATGTCGTACATGGTGACTAATATGAGCCTGGGCATGACGCTGGTAACCTCTTCAAATCGCTACAGAAACAACAAAAGCATGTCAATGTTTGGTGAAGGTTTACTGTAAGGGGTTTAGCTTCAGTGGTGGCTCTATGCTCCGCAGGGAGCGAAATGGAAAATGATGATAGTTATGATACTGATGATAATAATGATAATGATGATAATAATGATGATAATGATAATGATTATATTGGTGATAATTATGATAATGATGATAATAATGATGATAAAGATGACAATGATGATGATGATGATAATGATGATAATGATGATGATAATGATGATGATGATGATGATGATGATGATGATATGATGATGATAATGATGATGATAATGATGATGATGACGATAATGATTATAATAGTGATAATGATGATAATGATGATAATAATGATGATACAAGATAAATAATATGAAAACACTATTCAAATAAGATCTACAGTTATGCAATAAACATAGGACAATAAATCATACAAGTACTTGAAAATAAATTTGTAAAATTTGTTATGAGTTCAATGAGAGAACAATTCCGTCTGCACGTTATACACAAAATAACTTTTTCTTTTTTAACATTTCCTGCATTTCTATCGTTCCATCAGTTCATCCGCCTGTTCATCTTTACCTGACTACCAGTGTATGCTATGTTATCTACCTGTTATTCTGTGGTCATTCTGTCTGTCCATCATTCAGCTATTCCTCAGTTGTTTCTTCCTCTACCTGTCCATCTTGGTCTGTCAAACCAAATCTCCATTTATGTGTTATATATATATATATATATATATATATATATATATATATATATATATATATATATATATATATATATATATATATATATATATATATATATATATATATATATATATATATATATATATATCTTGGAGCCGTGGTAGCGCAGTACTTAGTGCATTGGCTTCCTAGCTCGGTTGTCCATGGTTCAGTCCCCAGTTGAGGAGGGAATTTTTAGACCGCAAACGGCTCCGGGGTCAACCCAGCCTCATAAATTGGGTACCAAAGGAACTCTGGGAAGGTTAAGTCGACCGGCGTGATGCTGACCACATCACCCCTAGTGTGCCGATTGTCAAATAAATATGCGCCTAACAATATATTCCCAACAAGCTTTATTGGGCGTGTAATGGGATCCTTTACCTTTACACATATGTATATATTGCTTCTGCTGTTTGTTTCGTTTTTTCTTAATTACATTCTTGTTTGTTTAAAAAAAAAAAACATACTAATTTTGATTATGATTGCATACTGTAAATGTATGCTGTTATATTACCTTTATAATGTGGCATGCCTTTAAATTAATGCTTACAGTAACATGTGGCAATGACAGGATTATTACAAATATTCTCCAGACCTATAGGTCTTTTATATTTGAACATGCGCCCTAATATAACCATCAGAGGCACATCTCCAATCCAACCTGCAAGTCTGGAAGGAAGAGCTGGAGAAGAGAGGGATGGTCATAAGCAGCTCTAAAACAAAATCCATGGTGATATCACGAGAAGAAAGAAGACATCAGATTAAGCTGGGAGAACAGGTCCTGGAGCAGGTCGACCACTTTAAATATCTCGGAGCTATTATAGACCGAAAGGGAGGCATCAAAGAAGAGTTGGCCACTCGAAAAGCAGCAGCTGGGAGACTTTTTCAGGCCATAAATCGAGGATTCCTCAGCAAGAGAGAGGTTGGTAAGAAAACGAAGATGGCTGTATACCGTTCCACCTATGTCCCAGTCTTGACATATGGATGCGAGTCATGAGCAATGACTACAACCCATAAAAGCCAGATCCAAACCTCAGAAATTAGGTAGGCTATCTGAGGAAGGTGGTTGAAGTAACAAGAAGAGACATGGTACGCAACCAGACGATACGTCAAGGCCTAAAATGCCACCCCCTACAGATCCAAGTAGAACAGTCCCAACTAAGATGGTTTGGCCATGTCTGCAGAATGGGAGAAGATCGGCTACCACGACAAGCATGGGAAACAAAGAGCCAAGGATCCAGACCCCGAGGACGACCCAGAATCCGCTGGGAGGACAACATTAGACAATCTTTGAAGGACCGAGGACTAGAATGGAACCAGGCCAGGAGGAAGACAGCCGATAGGATAGTCTGGCGCTCTCTCTTCCAAACCTCTACACCTCACGGTAGAAGGGGAACGACTAAGTAAGTAAGTAAATAAGTAAGTAACATGTGGCAATGAAAGGATTATTACAAATATTCTCCTGACCTAAGGGTCTTTTATATTTGGACATGCGCCCTAATATAACCAACTAGGTTGAACGGGACGCGCCTCGCCAAAACGAGGCAAAATTTTTACATTAAAAAAAAAAAATGAAAGGATATAGTATGCAAGATAAATGAAAGCGGAAGGGCAGAATGTTTGACGGGCCTGCGCGCCCAATTCTCAACACTTCGAAAATAAAGTTCGTTCGTTGGTTATGTCTATAAAGGACTTTATATGCAGACAGAGAAAGACGACTTTATGTGTAGTTAAATGTTGAAACACAGTTCCATATAAGCTTAAAGAGAAACTAAAGTGGACTTTAGAAGCAGTTCATTCTAGCATCTGTAATCTTGAGACTATTAGATGTCAACATATTCACAACCATTACTAACGGATCCTACTATTGTTTGTTTGTTTGTTTTAAATTCTTCAAACAGTATTTGTATCTAACATTCAGGTACGACATTGGTCACTGGTGTCATCCTTATAAAAAGATCGTCTAACAAGTATCGATCACATCTGTTAACCTACAATAACGATTATCTAACTGTTAGGGCCTTCTATAAATAAATAAAAAAATTGAAATAGTAAAAATAATATTAAGAACACTATTTTTAAAAAAATTGACATATTAACCGAGAAATGATTGTCGAATTAGAGGTGATGAGTTCATTAAATCGATAACTGAAGGCTGGTGAGGTTTAATAGATCATTATTCCACTCTACCTGTTAAGAATAAAACTCTTCCTATTGAGAACAACATTTTGTAAATGAATAATTTACTGATGCGCTGTACATACTGAAGTGATGAAATGATTGGACAAAGACCCAGAGTATCCACAGATCGAGGAAAATACACCATTTTAATACAATTTTATCGGGAATAAGAAAAAAAAAACAATACAGAGCATTGCAAAAGCAATATATGTGAAATGAAAATGTATCCTTTTGGATAATCTGTCTTTTGGTTCTATTATTCCAGATAGTGCAATCCTTCATCTTTAGATTATTTCGTCGATAACCTTTAACATCTCCGTCTTATTTTTTCCCATCACAATCCTTTTTTGTGGGCGTAATCACCATTCACGTAATATATCCTTACACCTAAGGGTCTTTTATATTTGGACATGCGCCCTAATATAACCGACTAGGTTGAACGGGCCGCGCCTCGCCAAAACGAGGCAAACGTTTTACATTAAAAAAAAACCCATTCACGTTAGTATTTACTATCTTAATCCGTGAGCACGTTCTGTCACTCACTCATGTATCTTGTTTTACGATCTTCAGAAGCGTAGAGCGCGTAGATTATAGTTCCTTGCGCATCTCAAAATCCCCCTTTATATTATGATGTAACTGTAACCCAGGCTCACTGTCTCGAGATAACGCTATTGCCCGAAGCCAATGCACACTTTTAGACTAGGTGTCTCTGTTTTATTCAAGTATCTTTCGAGCAACGTTCAAGATAAGAACTGATAAGTTTGACCTGATTACAGAGACATTCACACATTTTCTCATCATATCAATTGACCTATCAGCTAAAGCCAAGCGTAACAGTCACAAAAATGACAACTGAACGATCCCAGTAGCGGGAGACAAAATGCTTGGAAATGAATAACAGTTACCCCGAACTCAGATAACGCAAGATTGTTGTTAACCCGGGTAGGAAGAAGAAAGTACTGAACCGGCAACACGCACTGTACAGTGCATGCTACCGTCAGGTAAGGAAAACTGGACAAGTGATTCTTGCCTAGGTAACAGGCACTTAACTCAGGCACGAAGCACTGTACAATAATTCTTGTCTGGCAAACATAAAAAGGTATATCGCACTGCGTTGTAGCTATTATAATCCATTAGGCAGATATTTCCATCGTTCCTTATTTTATAGAGCAAAAGACTGAAGAGATAAAGAGTAAAGATGTTTTTATGTTTGCTTCATGTGATATTCATTTACAGTGTGTAAACAAATTTCGTCTAACATATATCTTCTTCATTCTTTGATCCTTAGCCGCCAACTGTCAAAGCAGTCAGTGGCCAATTACACTTGGTGGTGTCTTGTAGGGCAGCAACAAATTGCTTCCACTTTGTTCGGTCGGCGGCCATCCTTCGTATAGGGCTGTCACGTGAAAGATAATTTATTTTACCATCTTGTCCATAATTTGATTACTCCCTTAAATGTTCTGTTTTCCGAGACATTTTGTATTTTCGTTTCTTTCATATTCTACCTACATTTTTTCACCTTCTCAACCCCACCCGAGGTTGTTTACGCTGGCCAGCTGCGGTCAGCTAACGCTAGACGTAATGTTATCTAAACGCACCTGTTCGACCAGAGAAACATTTCTCGGGTCCGCTTTAAGTGTTAGAACGAGCCAAAGACGGTTTCTGTGAAAGAAACGGTTCGTTAGCGGCGGGTACCCTCTGTGGTCCCAACAGGGAAATTTCTCTGGTCGCTTTAAAACGTTTGATGACGAGCGGCTGGTACCCTTTGAGGCCTGGGTAACGAGTGTGATCTGTTTCAGGGGAAGATAACAATCGCGGTCAGTCTTTGGGTTTTCGCCCCTTAGACAAGATAGAGCATAATGTTATGCATTTCTCTCCCTGGGGAACTTTCGCACGATTTCTTTTGTCTTACTCTAGATTACGTCTTTCGCCGAACTTCTGTAGAAATATGCAGGCCAGGTCCGGGGGAGGGGGGGGGGAGCGTCCCTTGTGATCTATAAGAGTAGACTGGTTTTAATAGACAAAGACATTCGTGTATTTTCCTGGCCCGTAGATGACCATCATGAGATAAGGCAAACTTTAACACAGTACTAGAATGTGTTTGCCTATGTTCTAGTCATTTTTCGGCGTGAGTTGACATATCTTATAATTATTATATTAGATTCATGTTAGCTTTTATATATCTGTTAGGAAAGTGAATTTATTTCTGAGGACTTCTCCTAGTAATTTATTCAGTGATAAGGTAGCGCTGTCTACGGCCTATTAAGTGGTGCTTAAACTGTTACGGTTTATCATGGGTTAAATGTTAAACTTACAATAACAGATATTAGGCGTAGAATCAGTCCACGAATGCTTACCATTGGGTTAAGAGTCAGCAAAAATTAACTGTCATTTCTGTAAGATAATGTCAGGTGTGGATTGTTCACTTTAAAACTGAATAGTGAGATGCAGGTAATAACTCTGGATTATAGGAGATAGTCACTTATTCCTTTTGATAGATATTTCTAGTGGCAAGGGAGGATCATTTTATGCTTACTTGTGTGTCTAGGCACTAGTCTATAACTTTCACTGAAAGCAGTCACCAGGCATAGATATAATTATATCTTATGGTTCAGCCACAACTGTATTATTATAGCTAGAACATTGCATTTTCTATGTATTCATTTGTGGGATATTAATATTTTGTTTCCCCAAAAGGGACATATGATTTATTTGTGTAATGTCAAATGCTGTAATCTGTTTATGTAAATTCATTTAATGTTGTAAGATGAATAAGCATATTCATTTAACTGTAACTACAGGTTAGGTTTCCTGTATGTTGAGATTGGGAGAAGAGGAGTAGATTGTTGCTGTCAGAACAGTTACTGACAGGTACCTGGGTGTGCAAATGATATTAAGCCTATGCGGGCGCGTGTTGATAATTGATATTTTTAAGGAACAGGAGACATGGTTAAAGACAGCCCTAAACTATCATAGCAATAACTACAATAAATTTAATCCCATAGTGGAGCGAAACTTTCTGTATAAAGTTAGTGTGATTTATTATTTGCTTGAAGTAAAAGGGTGTCTCTTTTTGGGTCTCAGTTTCAGGAAGACCGAATCGCTAGAGCAGACTTCAGTCAGGCGAAGAAAGTCATATACTCTTCGATCTAGAGGGTTTCTGTATACATCTAGCAACGAATCGTCAACCCCGTTCCTGAATCAAAACCCCTTTTTTTTGTCAACGCCAAGTTAAGCTCACGCAGTGCAACGGAGCCAACGCAAAATCTGGAATCGCCAAACGCAGTAGTAGTTCTCTACTCGCCTATTGGATTACCAGCCAGAACATCGCGGCTTCCAGAATATCAAAACCGCCCAGCATGCCTATAGCAGAATTCCATATCACCCGCCTTTTTTGTGCCTAAACGGGGCACTCAGCAAACCACAGCCAAACCAGTTTAAACAGGATTTACAGCCAAGCGGAGCCTTGCGCCGGATAAGCGCGCCTGGGTCTCTTTGTCCTCAAGTGACTTCTTCTGGTGTATTTTCTGGATACTTAAAACCTCGCACGTATGAGCAGCCATCTATGGACAGAGTTCCAGCCCCCCTCTCGCGAGTAGCGGTCACCAACGATAGCGCCTATACAGTGATTTTATTCAGGTTAATTCCATCACCGATGGCGGATATATACGAAAAAACCACTTACTGGAGCTATTCCCCTTGGTCCCCGAAAGCGGACAGGCTGTCGCTAAGTTCATTCAGTTGGTCTGCAGGAGATAAACAGCGTCCCCCAGCCCACCTCGCGCCAGTAGGGGGGAGTCACCAATGATAGTACCAACAAGGACAGTTTTGTAGGCATAGTCCTTCACGAAGGATCTACAAGTAACACACTGTCTGGACTATTTCATCTGGTCCCCGAAAACGGACGGACTGCCACGCAGTTTATTCATTTTGGTAAACAGAAGACAAATAGAGTCTTCCAGCCCACCTCGAGCCAGTAGGGAGGAATCACCAATGATAGCGCCTATACAGTGATTTTATTCAGGTTAATTCCATCACCGATGGAGGATATATACGAAAAAACTACTTACTGGAGCTATTTCATATGGTCCCGAAAACGGACGGGCTGACACTCAGTTATTTCATCTCTCTGTGTTCTACAGGTTTTATGAGTGTTGGTGGTGTGTGTGTTTGTGGGTGTGTATTTGCATTATTGTTGGTGTATATGATTATTGATGACTATTGATGATTATTTGATTATTGATGTAATTTTATGTTGTTGTGATGATATGCATTAATTCCATGCTTTTTCTTCTTTAATAAAGTTTACACCTTTATTAATACGCTGTTCACGACCTTTCCATCCATATTTGTATTTTTAGCTCTTTACTATAATCTCTATGTATGATAAGAGAAAAGAGAGAGAGCAGGAGATGCTTAGACAGACATAAGTGAGTTGAGGCTTGGAGAGAGAGATCATTTGAATAAATCTTCTTCCAGGTTGTCTCAAGTCCATCTCCTATTTACACCTTATCTAAAGTGTAATCTATAACTCTGTCAGTCCACTATCCCTTGTCGATTTCACTACAGTTGTCCAACTCGACAAATACTCTACACTCTAAGTCAACCACGACAAGGGCCCCAACTCTGGTTCATTCTTTGCATCTCATCCTCCACAGTTCCCCGCCAAGTTGATTTTGGTCGGGCTCTCTTTCGCTTTCCTTCGGGGGCCGATAGCATAGCTGTTCTTGTAATGACATCAGGGTCCCTTTTGAGAACGTGGCCAACCCAACTCCAGCGTCTGCCAGCTATAATGGTGTGCATGTCCTCTTGGTTACTCCGAATAAGTAGTTCTTGGTTGGTGATGGTATTTGGCCAAAAGATTCGGTGAATTTTCCTTAGGGACATTGTGTGGAAAGATGACCGTTTTGACATTTCCTTCTCTGTTACTCTCAAGCATTCCGCATCATAGAGAAGCACAGAAAGTAGACAGCTCTCATATAATCTTAATTTGGTGTTTGTGCTGTACTGGGAAGACTTCTAGCTGTTGTTGAGACTAGCAAAGGCTATTCTCGCTTTATTCATTCTGTTGTTGATGTTCTTGCTTGTTCCGCCGTCTGCGGTTACTATGCATGCTAAGTATGTAAATGTGCCTGTCTATTCTAGCTTCTGGTTCCTTAATCTTATTGGCTCAGGATTGCCCACATTGAGTGTCATGACCTCTGTCTTCTTCAGATTGATGTTCAGACCCATCTGCTGGCTATACTTATTCAGTCTATCGGTTTTTTCTTGGATGAGTTGATGTGAATGTGCGAGTAGTGAAATTTCATCTAGATATTCTAGGTCTTCCAGTGTAGAAAATGTTGTCCATCTAATTCCTCTTGGGCTGTGTCGTAATTTTTGATGAGATAGGTCTGAGAAATTTATGGTCGCGTCCGAGCAGAGGTGATAGTGATAACTCTTTGAGAATAAGGGGTAAGAAATAGATTGCGGTTTCACGAGGGTATAAGGGTAAGAGGAAGGACAGTCTCTGAATCGAGTAGTTGCTCTAATCCAGCCTATCTTACGACATTAATTTAACTGCAGACGCACTTACTGTATGCTAAACAATTTTTGCAAGTTACCCTACACTTATGTACACACACCAATTTGGTGACACAAATGCACAAACGTGAATACAAACTACGTATAACATATAATGAGACAATGAGGTTGACCAACACGGTAAGTAAAGGGTTATTAGGTTTATTATCACTAAACAAAAAGCACAACATCAATCATGTTACATTTATAAAGCATAGTTACAGACAATGTGGAGAAAAAATAGTATATCAATAGGCCCTCCCCTCTATTGTAAAGGAAGACAACCCAAAGAAAATTACTATCAGAGGTAATTAACCCACAGAGAGATTCAATTTTAACAATGGGATATGCAATAATCAGTAAGGGATGTAGGAACAGGTTCTTAATTTTTTAATCTATCCCGTGACTAAGCAGATTAGGGAGGGAAAGAAAAAAAACACAGAAAAAGAAATTAAGTATACTGATGTTAGCAAGAAAAAAGAAAATTAAGGTTATCTAATGTCGTTCATTCAATGCACGTTTACATTGGCCACCTTCATCTGCACTTATCAATCGTTGAAGCAGGCATTCCATGGAATTAAAAAAAAACTCTAGTAAGTACTAAAACGATCAGTCTTTTGCTTTGTCTATTTCAGCCCCAGACTGATGGGGTTTGCTGTCGGTTTTTTTTCCGTAGTCGCTGAAATCGAGGCGTTATTTATTTTTTTTGTTCCAGGATATTGTAAGGCACTTGTTTTATCACGCTACAGTGTGTATGTTGTGTGTTTGTGTGTGTGTGTGTGTGCTACTTCATACTAAATGAATGAATGCAAATGAATGCCACTGTTGCGTGCAGTTTCTCTCTGTGTATAATATTCTGCTTTAGTGTAAATGTCTATTTTGTAGATTTAATCTTGATTCCTGACCTAAGGGATATCACCCAGGATTTTTCTTGGAGGTGTATTTAACAGTGGTTGTCTGTCCACTGGTTTCAACTTACCGGTTTAAAATTGGAACCGAGGTTTGGTTGCATGTCCATATTTGGCTACAATAGCTAGCTTTTCTAAGAATGTTTGCAACTAGAGCTAAGGTCTTAATTCATGACCGTATAAGGCTTCAATGGTCAGTCTTTACCTGGAATGTGTTGAAACATTGCCCCTGAGTTTAGCTCAAGGAAGTGTAGCGTCTACGGCGCATGCGCGTATGTCCAGGGGTTAAGCTTGACTTCCGATCTAGAAGTCGAGCGAAAAATGTCAGAGGGTTAAGACGTGTTTCGACGTCTTTGTGTTTTCAGCTTCATGCCTGGGGAAATGGAAAACCTCTGTGGATGGACTTAGAAGTATTTGAAGATATTCCCCGATGATAGTGATATATTTCAAACGTCTAGGAGACGTGTGTGTGTGTGTTATTAGTGCATTCTGAAGGTCTATCAAGGTAAATGGACATTTTGTTATTCTCCTTGCCTATCAGAGTCTCGTACCACATATATTTGTCAGCTCATTGACTTTTCCCAGGGTGGGAAAGAATCTAACAGTCTACGTGAGTTAAGCTCTTAATTTAGGCTGACTTTATTAGCTTAGGGCTTGTGTACGCCCAGGAAACATTGCATTTTGATGCATCCCGCTGTTTCAGCGGTAATATATTATGGACAAGGTCTGACCCACCTTGTTTGCCGGTCACAGAGGCTAGTTAAACTTATAGGCCTGCTACCTTAAGGCCTGTTGCATGCAAGCAACACAACTGATGAACTCATGTCAGGAAAGAGTTGGTTAACTCGTGTATCAACACCCGCGAGCAATGCGGGGTATTTTTGCTGAGGCTTGTTTGGAAGGGAACTTAGATTGTGATCAACAATCGTGCTTAGGCCCAGCTGACTGACTTGTGAAATATGATGCTATCCATGTACTATCGTCATGTCTACATGTTCCTGAATCTTGTTATATGATCATGTCCTGATGTCGTCGTCTTGTTGTAGCGTACTACATTAAAGCTTGTGAAAAGTCAGTTGCTGTTCCAAACTTCACTGACTTATACTTGTACTAGAGTGAGTGCTGAGCCAATATTTAGAACTGTACACCCATTCGCGTATGTCATCTCTACACTCTCACTCCATGTCAACACTGCACTTTGCCAGAGTGTCAAGAAATATTCTAATCCACATATATAAATTATCAGGTAAATATAAAGCCTAATAAATACATATAATAAAGAAAAGAGAAATGGTAAAAGAACAGTGCTGTCACAAAGAATGTACTCGAAATCCCCCTTTGTTTTATGCTTCGTCTGCAAATTGTAACGTTTCCACGTTAAATATAAGCCACTGCATAAATACAAGCGTTTCCACAACACATTAAAACGGGTATTGCATTTCTAAGAAAAACATTGAGAGGCACACTGCGTAATGACCTAAATTAATCCTAACATTAATTATACTACGTTACCAAAACGAACGAAGACAGATGGACTAAAGGATAGAGAGAAGGGAGAGGCATAAAGCCGAACCGTGCAACACTAAACACGCGTCGCGCGATATACAATTACTACTATCGCGCGTGTAAGGCCACATGCACTAACTTTTTTTTTTCAGACGGACAGTGATAAAAACACTAACCTTCCCAGAGTTAGGTTTTAAAAAACCTGGAAAACGCTTATTAGAAAAGATGACATTAGATGGGTTTACGTTTGAAAACATTACAGTACCCAGACAGCACATCTTCGAAACAGGAGGTAGAAGAAATTGCATATTTTGAACGCAGCCACTTAGCTCTTTTAAATTTGTAGATTTGGTTTCCTTAGGGCTTGCTGACAAAGAATATGTAAAACGTTACGCAAATAGTCTAGGAATTACCAAATTATAACCAAAATAAAATAGTGGGGATGCCTGACAGCATGAAATCATTTCTGCTCATAAAATTTTTTTTTAACGTGTTTGAAAAAACCTTACGTACGGAAATAGCCTACCATGTTAACTCCAAATTGATTGGAGCGCAACAAATATAAGACTAAACACGATTGGTCGGACTATAAATACTATCTTTCGTTGTCAGGGGAAACGGGAGTAGGAGTATTTTTTGAAAAGATGTGTGGACAGGGTTTCATTGGTTAGAGCTGCGAATATACACAATTCAGAGCGTTAGTTCGAGACCACTAGTTCAAATAAGCTTGATGAAGCAACAGTGCGTTGAAGCCAGCTCATATTTTTGCTAAATAAAAGCCTGGAACATAAGCAGATGGGAATTTGTGCCAGTATTTGTGCCAGAATTCATTGCTAGTCAACGTATCTGTGTATTTCCATGAATTGTGGTAAGCTTGATATATTCAATATCCTTTAATGAAAATTGAATGTAAATTGTTAATTTATGCCTATATATATGTGTAGTTCAGTAGCAAACATGATGTAAAGCCTATAATGCTCCAGCCTGAACAGAAGGTGTCGGAGGAAAGTAAAACTGCATGGAATGGCCAAACAGTACACTGACACCTAGATGATTGACTAGAAAGAAATAATGCTGGAATTGCAGAGGCGTAGTAACCATTAGGGAGGGAAATACTGGTATAAAGTATTTCAGATGAAGCTGACAGTTGGCCTAACGCTCTGAACTCAATGTTTGTGATGTATTGTGCTCAGTGTAGAACTAGAGTATCAATTAGTTATGAAGTAGAAGGTACATCCTTCTTGTTTTCAGGGACCGTGGTCTTACAGTTATTGAGCAGCACCTGGTCAGAGCTTTGCTGAATCCAGAGTCGGACAGCATACTTGTTGAGGACTGTTTCGCGGCTTGCAGACATGTGAATGGTTGCAAACATTGGCATGCCTGCACCACGGAACTCCTCAATTGAATAAGACCAGAAATCGCGCAGATCGATGTATGACGCGTCTAGCCTAGTTACATTTTAGTCTATGTGTGGCCATTGAGCCTAACGGCAGTGTTGGAATGTGTGGTAAACCCACTTAAGGATCGTGTTTGAATATGTGGCACAGCCACTGATTATATATATATATATGTGGAACGGTAGATCCACTGGAAAGTGTAAGATAGCGTAATGATCCGTATCGAAGTTGATTATAGGACCAGGTAGAGTCCGTATTAGAATCGCGAACCAAGCAGATTACGTTCACCTTGAACTTATATATATATGGCAGTTAAAGCCTGGCGATGCAAGCCAAAGATGTTGATTAATGATACATAGACAGGATCTATAGATTTACAGATAATGTACTCACTAGTATATTGTGAAGGGATAATAATTCTAAGGATCGGATTCGTTAAGAGTTGGTTGCACACTCTATTACGCTATAAAAACTTAACGGTTAACCCAGACGAGCTAAGTCTGTGAGAGGAACAATTGTGTAGAGCTTAAAACTATGATGAAGCCAATTTAAATGTGTGAATTGTTGTTGCACCATTGTGTAAAAGGATATATTAAATTGTTCAGTCGTCCATGGAACTTGTTGGTTGCCTGAATTATACAAGTTCTCACTCTATGCTGTGACTGTCATTAATCCTTGCAAGGTCAGTCCAGATTATCACAGGTATTTTCTAAGACTAACTATAATCTAACCAACACTGCGGAAGAATTAATATACGATAACGACACTGAATATAATAATAATGTAATCACACCACAATGGCTTAAAAACTGCACTCGAACTAGAAAACTGGAATTAGAATGGATGAATTATAATATCTGAAATATTGACAAGCAACCCAATAAACTCACGTCCAACGGTGCTGAATCTTTTAATAACATCTAGCAAGAAAAGATACAGCGGGAGACCGTAACATACTGGTGTCAGAAGTGTTCGGACAATTTTCAGAATTCATCTTTTCCGTTACCCAATTGAACGAACTAATGTTCATGAATCAGGCTTCAAGTTGGGAAGATTCTAGTGGAAACAACTTCAAGATCAATTCAGTTCGTCACAGGCAAAGTAACAGTGGAAATTGAACAGTTCAAGAAAGTCTCATTCAAGGCGCAAGTCCAAACTGGCAACTCAAATTTACACATCAAGTTACGAAGGTCAAGGTCGATTCATCCCTACAATTAACGGTCGCTGAGTCGCTGAATCAAATCGATCGGATGTCACTCAATTTTTGATCCTGAACGAGCACATAGAACCAGAAAGACAATCCATACACTTGTTAAACCTCCAGAGCAACCGGGGAAGTATTTCAACAGAATTTCTTTCAATATCACGTTTGAAAATCTTCGTTCAACCGTTCAAGTCTGCTTCTCTATGAAAACAAGTCCAAACAGCTGGGAGCATCTTGTTTATTTTTAGGATCACTATGGCATGACCACATGAAGATAAGTTCTTGTCTAAATTAGAGCTTTCGACTAGATTGTGTTGTCCAGTTGGCTAGCTTTGGTCTTCAATTCTTCCTCCACTGTCACTTGTCTGTCTTACTTTGCAGTCCTAGTTTTATCATTACGTGTTTACTGGCAATGTATTTTATGTAACTTCGCGGGAGGATGGTTAGGGCTTATCATTGCTTCTATATTCCTTTGGAAGATTTAAGCAATTTTAACGACTTTTAGGGATAATTGCTTATATTTGCTTACTGAGGATCTAACTGATTATTAATTTTTCTTTTAAGTTAGGAAATAAATGTTTCTTCAGTAAGCCATATAACCACTTTGCTTGTGCTAGTTGTGACGTCACGTGCCTACGTCATTTAATTTAAATAAATTACTTTCCGTTTTGTGTCACTATTTTATTCGTTTGTGATCTAAAAATCTCTCTGTCTCAATGTTAGTTTAGGACGACTTGTATCGTAAATTATTGTAATGTTACTTTAAACATTTTATTTCTCTAATTATTAGGTCTAGTACTTACTTAGTTTCTTTTTATATGTTTCATTGCGTCGTATAAGTGAATATATCATTTCATTTGCTTGTTCCATCCATTGTTTATCGTCACCTGTTCTTGTCGCTGGCTATAGTAAATATCATAGTTACTTTGAGTTAATGAAGCTCATATGTTCATAATATAGTTACTGACAAATAATATACTACTATAAGGTATTGAGAAACTTATAACCTTATAACCATGTCTGCCATTGAGTATTTTCTCAGGCAAGGGAAAAAGTCTGGTTTACAGGGACCATCTCTTCAGGACTTTATTATGAAAAATCTGAAGGAGGTAGAAATGGAAGAAGGTGATCAGTCCTCAATTGAAGAAGAATGGTATTGGAAGGAAAATAGATTATTGAGAATCATTGATGATAGGGAAAGATTGATGATGAGTTATTTGATGAGGTGAAAGCATTAAAATCACAAGTAGATGTAGATGGATCTAATTTTCGATCATTAACAGTTGATTTTTCAAAATGTAAGGAGTCATTAGATACTGCCTTGAGGGAGAATAAAGCTTTGAACTCTGAGATTTTGGTACTGCAAGATAACACTGCAGCATGTCAGAATAAAAGTTCCAAAATCAGTGATGACTGTTCTGATAAGGTTACTGATATTAATGAGAAGTTTTGTAAAGCAAAAGAGGCTTTGGAGGCCAGAATTCAATCACAGGTTGCTCAAATTAAGGGTCTTGTTCGTGATATGTCAAAATTGAGACTCCAGTTGAGAGAGAAGAAGGATAAAGAACAATCTCTTACTCATGAGTTGGTTACTGTGAAAGCAGAATATGAGAATTTTAAACATAAGACCAATGAGACCAAGACTTATGTAGATTCAGAGTCTGATATATTATGTGTTCTAAGAAAAGAAAACTCTGAACTCATAGATAATATTAAACGACTAAGTGAGAAAAACAGTAAGTTACAACTTAGTAAGTCAGAACTTAGTAAACCTACTCCTTATGTGGAATTAGGAAATTTAAAACAGGAGATCAGGTATGACAATGATAAGGAAAAAGCTCTTACCAGTGAACTGGAACAATTAAAGATAGATTATGAGAATTTCAAAGTTGAGGCCCAGAAACATGTAGATTCCAAGATGTTTCAGATTGTTGGTCTATTAGATGAGAATGAAGATCTATTACAACAACTTGAGGAGAAACAAATAGGATTGCCCGAGAAGGTTGCTGATCTTAAGGAAAGCCATTATAACTCTATTGAAGGACTACAACTTGAACTTCAACAAGAAAAGGCAAAGAATATGGAGATTGTCAGTAGACACTCTATGGAAATTGAACAACTGACTAATACTGCTGCTGCAGAACATAAAGTAAAAGATTTAGAGATTAGTAAATTACATCGAAGGGTGGATGTTTTATTAGATATCTTATCACAGGAACATGTATTGCCATCAGATGGCATTGATTTGGGTATGAAATTGGGTTACCGTGATATTTCACCACACCCAAACGATTTTGTGCAGAAGCATAGCATTTCAAATGCTAAACTTAGTGGTGATGATACAGATCGCTCTCATAAGAGTAATATTCGACTTCCAGCATTCAATGCTAAGATTCATTTACAACGACGGGATAGTCGATCATTCAGAGGAAAATATGGCTTTTCTCGTCAGGATTCTTATGTCAGGGTTTCCTGTCATAACCGTTCTGATTTTCATGATGGTAGATCTTGGCGTAAGGCCAATGCTAGGTATGTCACTATGGGAAAAAGTCCACCACATGGGAATAATAATGGTAAACAAAACACCCTTACGGGATGTGAACAGATGAAGTTCCATGAGACCAAACTTCATGATGATATTTGTTATTGTTATAGTCATGAGGATCATATTGTTGGTAAAACAGCTGTTGATAGGAAATATACGACATCTCAGGGTGACACTCCTCAGCTACCACATGAGACATCTACTAATGTGGAGGATGTCGTTCATACTGTTTCTATTTATTTTGATAGGAATCGCTATGAACAGCTTTGTCTTCAAAATACAGTCAATGCTGATGGTAGGGAGGCATCGACTGTACCTTCCGGTCGGTCCGTCATGTCATGCTCAGATACGACAGGTCGGATTGACAATCATCGGGCTACACCCGATGGTGATGAGCTGCAACATGTGAAATCTGCTCATTTGGAAGATGTTGATCATCATATTGGTTCCATTTATTTTGATGAGAATATATATACACAACTTTGTCTTCAAAAGACATTTAATACTGATGTTGTGGAGACATCGACTGAATCTTCCGAGCATCCTGTCATGACATGCTCAGACGTGACTAATAGTATTGGTCATCATCACATGAGTAAACAGCACGCTCATGGTACGACTACTCTTAAGAGTAGGAATGATGTTGGCAAAGGGGATATAAAATTTAGTAGAAAGAGTCATGATGCCGGACGAGGGGTAGTTGATAATCATACTCGTCGGGATGATCACAAGGATAACCATGATCGTCCAGCTCTTACGACATGCAAGGAACGAGATATACATAGCAATACCACTGTGCGCGTGACTCGCACGACACATGATAGATTCAATGATTCTCGGGCTCAGTTCAGACCTGGCCGAGATCATATTTCATTGAATCGCACTGTTTTAGTGCGCAATTTGCCTTTGGGTGCGACTTGGTATGCGCTCAGGAGATTTTTCCAGCGTATCGGAGATGTTGAATTTGTTCGTATGTTCGAACTTCAACATTCTTCTCACCAACTTGCATTTGTTCGTTTTGCTCGTTATTGCGATGCTCGCAGAGCGGTGAAATTCAAAAATGGTTCTCGTTTTGCACACCATTACTTAGACGTGCAACTCGCACGCAATTCTACACCACGCACTTTATAGTTGCGTTGGATTATCTATTTTCTTCTGTCTTTGGATGTTTTGTTCTTCTCTACATCCATAGTTTAGTGTGCTATTTCTTACATTTGTTCGCACATGATAATTTTCTTTTGGTAATATCGACGTTATTTTTAGAAGATAATAATAATAATAATAATAGCACCTTCAGTCATAACTGACTATGGGAATGCGCCCCTGAGGTGACAGCCCTCAGCTGCTTATTTTCCTGGTGCTCCTTTCGACGTTTTCTCCTTACCTATGCTTCCTGTGTGAGCCTCTCTTCGCCCAATCTGAGGTGGCGCCGTAAATAGCATCGCCACTTAGTGCGATCGGCAGCTTCATCCTCCCAGGATACTTGCTTCAATTATGTCTGTCATCAGTAATACTCGCATTATTTGTGCTGACTTTACTGATCTATGTATTTTTGTCTTTATTACTGTAGGCAACTATGATTCGTTGCGTAAGTTCATTCACTTTAGGTGTTCGAATAACATGATAATTGCAAGTACTTTTATTAGAATGAATACAAGCGCATGATGTGCCGCCTTTGTGGCGATCGAAAAAATGTCATCACATACATCGATGACATCTGTCTATTTCACAACACATGGGAAGACCACATTACTGGTTTATCTTCTCTTCTTCTTACACTACGACAACATGGTTTGACTGTAAGACCTTCTAAGGTCCAGATAGGTTGTCAGGAGATTACTTTTCTTGGTCACCGCATAGGTAACCATAGATTACACCCTGATGACAATACAGTCAAGCGGATACTGGAGATTGCCACTCCATCATCTAAGAAACAAGTAAGAAGTTTACTTGGGCTTGTTAACTATTACCATAAATTTATACCACGCTTCGCACAGATTTCTGCTCCTTTGTCCGGATTGTTGGCCAAAGGTAGTCCAAAAAAAAAAAAAAATTATGGACACCGCAGTGCGAAGATGCTCTGATTATGATAAAGAATTTATTTAAGAATCCTCCTATCCTGTTATTGCCAGGCATACATTTACCGTTCTTGATTCAAACAGATGAATCCAGCTCCGGAATTGCAGGTTGTTTGCTTCAATGCTATGAAGGGATACTCCATCCATGCTTGTTTGTCTCACGCAAGCTTACTCCAGCAGAACAAAAGTACGCAACAGGAGAGCGCGAACTGCTCGCGGTGGTGTAGTGCTTGGAAAAACTATCTAAGTACTTGATAGGTAGAAAGTTTTTTATCTACACAGACCACAGTCCGCTCACGTTTATCACTTCGAGAACTATGAAAAACGCAAGGATTCACAGGTGGTTTCTTTTACTACAAGAATTCGCCTTTTCAATAATTCCGATTTCAGGAACTGATAATAACCTCGCGGACTTGGTATCAAGAAATTTTACGTCACAGGACTAAAATAACTTTCTTGTCTTGATGTTGACAAGAGACATAATTTTATAATTATTATGTCTAATTAGGAATATTAATTTCATTATTTCATTTTGACGTTAGATAACATGCATAGATTGTAGTCGGGCACATCTTCGCCACCACTCTCTCACGTGCCACGAGTGTCACGTTTGGGAGCGGGGGGGATGATGTTGAGGACTGTTTCGCGGCTTGCAGACATGTGAATGGTTGCAAACATTGGCATGCCTGCACCACGGAACTCCTCAATTGAATAAGACCAGAAATCGCGCAGATCGATGTATGACGCGTCTAGCCTAGTTACATTCTAGTCTATGTGTGGCCATTGAGCCTAACGGCAGTGTTGGAATGTGTGGTAAACCCACTTAAGGATCGTGTTTGAATATGTGGCACAGCCACTGATTATATATATATATGTGGAACGGTAGATCCACTGGAAAGTGTAAGATAGCGTAATGATCCGTATCGAAGTTGATTATAGGACCAGGTAGAGTCCGTATTAGAATCGCGAACCAAGCAGATTACGTTCACCTTGAACTTATATATATGGCAGTTAAAGCCTGGCGATGCAAGCCAAAGATGTTGATTAATGATACATAGACAGGATCTATAGATTTACAGATAATGTACTCACTAGTATTGTGAAGGGATAATAATTCTAAGGATCGGATTCGTTAAGAGTTGGTTGCACACTCTATTACGCTATAAACTTAACGGTTAACCCAGACGAGCTAAGTCTGTGAGAGGAACAATTGTGTAGAGCTTAAAACTATGATGAAGCCAATTTAAATGTGTGAATTGTTGTTGCACCATTGTGTAAAAGGATATATTAAATTGTTCAGTCGTCCATGGAACTTGTTGGTTGCCTGAATTATACAAGTTCTCACTCTGTGCTGTGACTGTCATTAATCCTTGCAAGGTCAGTCCAGATTATCACAGGTATTTTCTAAGACTAACTATAATCTAACCAACACTGCGGAAGAATTAATATACGATAACGACACTGAATATAATAATAATGTAATCACACCACAATGGCTTAAAAACTGCACTCGAACTAGAAAACTGGAATTAGAATGGATGAATTATAATATCTGAAATATTGACAAGCAACCCAATAAACTCACGTCCAACGGTGCTGAATCTTTTAATAACATCTAGCAAGAAAAGATACAGCGGGAGACCGTAACAATACTCCTTGGTCCATTTAGCTATCAGTGAGGTGTCTCCAGAGCACAGGGGAGAAATCGAGCAGAGGAGTCTTTTCCTGCCGCCATCACGCAAGATAAGCTGATGTGGCCAGCTGAGCTCAACATTATGTACCCCCATCTTAAAATGACAGTGTAAAATACAATTAAGAGGGGAATTTAATTGTTTTAATATCAGGAACTGAGAACATCTCCAATACTAGTTCCAATAAAGACAAACTATTGAAGTCATGATGACAAATACCAACAGAGCTTGAAAAAAACAAAACCAGTATTACCTCATATTACTACTACACAACTGACCCACATAGGATACTATTAAACATATATGTCACTACAAGATTCATATTGAGAAATTCTGTACATATAACTTGTAATTAAAATTGATTGTGATTCCTGGTTCCCTTTGTATTTGAATCAGGACACATATACATTCATGACAGCAATGAATACATATTGTTATTTGAAAAGTTATCAGTGACTCCTTTAAGATATCCTCGTAGAGTGTTTTATGTATGTGAGTGTCACAGTGTTGTCAAGTGTGGTGGAATAAATTAAATTGTTTATCTGTCTGTTGTTGTTATGACTTACACTTCATCATACACATACCCTAGACATATAACGTAGTCATCACACTATTCCAGAATAATTCTGACTGAGGTATACATATGTGGCAGCAAATAAGGTTATATATAATACACTACTCTTAATAGATATATATATATACCTTCACAGCTGATCTCAGTCAGTACACTAAGTCCCCTATAAATATTTATAACATCCCACTTCACCACATATATTGGGGTCTCGCTCACGGGATTTTGAATCTTTACCTATTAAAAATATTGGGGGTAATTCACTTCAGGGAATATAAGAATTAAAAGGTATCCTTGGGTGGAATTAAATAAGGTTGAGCTCACGGTGCCTGTGTTGTCCATTAGATATATATTTAGAGATTGAATTGTTGGTTAGACATTGTATAAATTTACCTGATAGACAATGGCGGACCTGGCCAAATTTCGATCTGCTGCTGTTCAGACTGCAAAAGAGTTAGGATTAGATGGGCAAGTTATGGTTGCCTATGTCACTACGGAATGTGACAAATTTATTGAACGCGAAGAAAGAAGGTTTGAAGCCGAAAGAAAGTTAGAGGCTGAAAGGGAAATTAAGAAGTTACAATTTGAGGCTGAGGCTGAGACTAAGAGGTTGCAGGCTGAGGCTGAGACTAAGAGGTTGCAGGCTGAGGCTGAGACTAAGAGGTTGCAGATTGAGGCTGAGGCTAAGAAATTGGAAGCAGAAGAAAGAAGATTAGCTGCAGAGAGGGAAGCAGAAAAGGAGGAGAAGAGATTACAAAGGGAACATGAGTTACGACTAAGGGAGTTTGAGTTTCAAGGCCATGCTCCTGAAAATGGTGCCAGTCCCTTTGCCTCTGATGCCACTGCTAGCCAAGGAGCCTCAACCTCAGCTATGAATTTTCATTTAGATCATTTTGTTGAGAAAGACGATGATATAGAGAGCTACCTAAATAGGTATGAACTATTAGCTACCACGTATGGGTTAGAGAGAGAGAGGTGGAGCTTAAAGTTATCTCAAGGACTTCGTGGGGCAGCTTATGAAGGTTTTGCAAAAATGAGCAGAGGTGATCAGGAAAATTATGACATGCTAAAGCAGGCTCTTTTGTTAAGATATGAAAAGAATGCAGAATTTTATAGGAAAAAATTTAGGAATGCTAAACTACTGTCAGGTGAAACCTATCACCAGTTTTCTGCACGAATAGAGACATACTTGGAGAAATGGACTTCTCTGGGGAAAACCCAAGATCTTAAGGAAATGGTCCTTATAGAGCAATTAAGAGAGTCCATGGCTCCAGACCTGAGAAAGTTTCTCATGGAACAAGGTGCAGAGAGGCTGGGTGAGTTGCTAAATGTTGCTGAAAGGTATCAAGCAGCTCAAGCACAGGTAACAGGTAATAAAAAGAAACAAGTGGATAACTTTAGGGCACCACAGAACTTTAATAAATTTGATCCTAGGGATCAAAACAAAGGTAAGCACCAATTTGATAGGCCACGGTATGAAAATAAAAATAAATTCCCACAATTCGATGAAAGGAAATATGATGAAAGAAAATCTTTCAACCAAGGAAAAAGGTGGTGTAAGAATTGTCAGATGGACAATCATGACACTGACCGCGGTAGAAGAAAACCTGTGTATATGGCAACCCTTCAGGTCAGGTCGACCTCAAGACAGGAGGAGGATATTATGTTGGATACCACTCCAGAAGAGATGAGGAAGGCACAGGCTGGGGATAAAACACTCAAGCCTTGTTTCAGAAAATTGTCAACTTGTCATACAACTCCAGGCAAGGGAGATTTTTACATGAAAAACAAGTTGATGTATAGGAAGACTGGAGCTAGATCCAAAGGTCAGGGACAGCTGGTACTTCCTAAAAGATATAGGGCAGACTTAATAAGGAGCCTACATGTGAAACCAGATGGGGACCATGAGAAGATAGGTACCATCATTCAAAAGGTGGCTCACAATTATTATTGGCCTAAAGCAAGATGGGACATTGAGAATTTTGTAGAAAGGTGTAGCATAGCACATGAGGGAACACCCACAAGTGGGAACATTGATCAGGACCTGGACACGCCACGGGGCAAAATTAGGCCTGATAATAAAAAGAGATATAAATTTGAAAAAGTGGACCAAATGGAATGGGAAGCCCCTTTTCACGGACAAGCTTCACTTAACTGTTTTACAATGGCCACTATGCGGAGAGTGCAAAAAGATGTCTTACCCCAGGATAAGCCGACAATCCCTCAATCGGACTTAAACAAACTGGAGGAAGAGGATGTAGAGAGGAAATCTCTCATCCAGAATTTTAAGTGGGGAGAAAGCCCCAAAAGAAAAATTGGTAGCGGTCGTTTTGTGCATGATAATTCTGGGAAGAAAAATCATCACTATAGAGCTTCGAGTGGAAGAGACCATACCGGTGCATGGACAAATAGGTCCACAAAATTAAAGGTCCATATGTAGCTTTGTTAAGAACGTGGACTGATGAAAAGGCAGAGGAAAACATTACATCTTCATACCAATATGTGAATGAGCTGACCACTCGTTTAAAATCTGGCTGGAAACTTGCCAATGAAAATTTGAAACAAGCCAGGAAGAAACATGCTGCCTATTATAACAGGAAGGCGAAAGACAGAGATTTGGCTGTGGGAGAGAAGGTACTGCTTCTTCTCCCCGGGAGTCAGAATAAGTTACAAATTGGATGGCAGGGTCCATATACAGTTCTAGAGAAGGTGTCTAGAACAAATTATAAGATAGATAAGAAAGGGAAAGAAAAAATCTATCATGTGAATCTCCTGAAGAAATATTTGGAAAGAGAACATCAGGAAGAGACACACTTGTTGACCTTGTCCATCGCCATGGAGATGAAAAAGGAACCACTTTCATCATTTGAATATCCATTACACCCCTGTGAGACAGCAGCACAGGTGAAAATCAGTACACATTTAACGAAAACTCAGAAAGAGAGAGTGCAACAGGTTCTAAATAATCATGCAGAGGTGTTAACAGACCGACCAGGGCATACAAACCTATTGGAATATGATATGAAACTGATAGACCCCACACCTGTCTGTATGAAACCATATTCGATTCCGTTTGCTAAGGAGAAAGCTTTGAAGGAAGAGATAGACTATCTATTGAAGGAAGGAATTATTTCACACAGTGAATCTTCGTATAGTTCCGGTGTTGTACTCTTAAGGAAGCCCTCTGGAGAACATAGACTCTGTATAGATTACAGGAGACTGAATGCTATTACAGAAGGACAGGTGGATCCATTGTCGGATACAAATCAGCTGTTTGCCAGACTAAATAAAGCTAAATATTTCTCAAAAGTGGATCTGAGTAAAGGATACTATCAGATTCCAGTAAAGCCTGAGGTTAGACCATACCTAGCCTTTAGTACCTCAGAAGGACACTATGAGTCTAATAGATTGCCATTTGGATTAAAGAATGCGCCTAGTGTCTTCTCTAGAATGATGAGAAAATTGTTGGATGTAAACATTTCGGAGGAACGTAATGAATCCCTGAGTTGCCTCTTTGATTGAGGATATTCCGAATGTTTCATACAGGATAATAAGAAGATTATGGGATCCACTACGAAAACTCTGCTTTCACCAGGTATATGTTATCTCCTCATAACGTACATTTTGAGGAAAATATAATGTTCTCTGGACATGTCATTGCGCAGACTCAGAGAAGAGAAATGGTGAATACGGGTTGCGAAGCAGCATTAAGACAAGCACTCACACTTGCGGCTGTTCAGTAACATAACCGAAATATATTATTGGTTGTAGAAGTCTGAGGCAGATTTCATGAGTAGTGCCTACTCTGAATGGACCCAACTACATAAAACCATGATAGCACCAAGGCAGAGTAAAGTCAAGTTGACTTACATTTATCTATGTGTATATAGAATAAAGGACTGACATATAATGTCTGTTTTAAGAGGGGAGGTGTCGTGAAATATTCTAATCCACATATATAAATTATCAGGTAAATATAAAGCCTAATAAATACATATAATAAAGAAAAGAGAAATGGTAAAAGAACAGTGCTGTCACAAAGAATGTACTCGAAATCCCCCTTTGTTTTAT
Organism: Oreohelix idahoensis; assembly: GCA_024509875.1. Taxonomy (NCBI): domain Eukaryota; kingdom Metazoa; phylum Mollusca; class Gastropoda; order Stylommatophora; family Oreohelicidae; genus Oreohelix; species Oreohelix idahoensis. The sequence continues at coordinate 34,719 of JAMPIV010001859.1, read as the reverse complement.
GCTTCGTCTGCAAATTGTAACGTTTCCACGTTAAATATAAGCCACTGCATAAATACAAGCGTTTCCACAACACATTAAAACGGGTATTGCATTTCTAAGAAAAACATTGAGAGGCACACTGCGTAATGACCTAAATTAATCCTAACATTAATTATACTACGTTACCAAAACGAACGAAGACAGATGGACTAAAGGATAGAGAGAAGGGAGAGGCATAAAGCCGAACCGTGCAACACTAAACACGCGTCGCGCGATATACAATTACTACTATCGCGCGTGTAAGGCCACATGCACTAACTTTTTTTTTTTCAGACGGACAGTGATAAAAACACTAACCTTCCCAGAGTTAGGTTTTAAAAAACCTGGAAAACGCTTATTAGAAAAGATGACATTAGATGGGTTTACGTTTGAAAACATTACAGTACCCAGACAGCACATCTTCGAAACAGGAGGTAGAAGAAATTGCATATTTTGAACGCAGCCACTTAGCTCTTTTAAATTTGTAGATTTGGGTTCCTTAGGGCTTGCTGACAAAGAATATGTAAAACGTTACGCAAATAGTCTAGGAATTACCAAATTATAACCAAAATAAAATAGTGGGGATGCCTGACAGCATGAAATCATTTCTGCTCATAAAATTTTTTTTTAACGTGTTTGAAAAAACCTTACGTACGGAAATAGCCTACCATGTTAACTCCAAATTGATTGGAGCGCAACAAATATAAGACTAAACACGATTGGTCGGACTATAAATACTATCTTTCGTTGTCAGGGGAAACGGGAGTAGGAGTATTTTTTGAAAAGATGTGTGGACAGGGTTTCATTGGTTAGAGCTGCGAATATACACAATTCAGAGCGTTAGTTCGAGACCACTAGTTCAAATAAGCTTGATGAAGCAACAGTGCGTTGAAGCCAGCTCATATTTTTGCTAAATAAAAGCCTGGAACATAAGCAGATGGGAATTTGTGCCAGTATTTGTGCCAGAATTCATTGCTAGTCAACGTATCTGTGTATTTCCATGAATTGTGGTAAGCTTGATATATTCAATATCCTTTAATGAAAATTGAATGTAAATTGTTAATTTATGCCTATATATATGTGTAGTTCAGTAGCAAACATGATGTAAAGCCTATAATGCTCCAGCCTGAACAGAAGGTGTCGGAGGAAAGTAAAACTGCATGGAATGGCCAAACAGTACACTGACACCTAGATGATTGACTAGAAAGAAATAATGCTGGAATTGCAGAGGCGTAGTAACCATTAGGGAGGGAAATACTGGTATAAAGTATTTCAGATGAAGCTGACAGTTGGCCTAACGCTCTGAACTCAATGTTTGTGATGTATTGTGCTCAGTGTAGAACTAGAGTATCAATTAGTTATGAAGTAGAAGGTACATCCTTCTTGTTTTCAGGGACCGTGGTCTTACAGTTATTGAGCAGCACCTGGTCAGAGCTTTGCTGAATCCAGATTTGGACAGCATACTCCTTGGTCCATTTAGCTATCAGTGAGGTGTCTCCAGAGCACAGGGGAGAAATCGAGCAGAGGAGTCTTTTCCTGCCGCCATCACGCAAGATAAGCTGATGTGGCCAGCTGAGCTCAACATTATGTACCCCCATCTTAAAATGACAGTGTAAAATACAATTAAGAGGGGAATTTAATTGTTTTAATATCAGGAACTGAGAACATCTCCAATACTAGTTCCAATAAAGACAAACTATTGAAGTCATGATGACAAATACCAACAGAGCTTGAAAAAAACAAAACCAGTATTACCTCATATTACTACTACACAACTGACCCACATAGGATACTATTAAACATATATGTCACTACAAGATTCATATTGAGAAATTCTGTACATATAACTTGTAATTAAAATTGATTGTGATTCCTGGTTCCCTTTGTATTTGAATCAGGACACATATACATTCATGACAGCAATGAATACATATTGTTATTTGAAAAGTTATCAGTGACTCCTTTAAGATATCCTCGTAGAGTGTTTTATGTATGTGAGTGTCACAGTGTTGTCAAGTGTGGTGGAATAAATTAAATTGTTTATCTGTCTGTTGTTGTTATGACTTACACTTCATCATACACATACCCTAGACATATAACGTAGTCATCACACTATTCCAGAATAATTCTGACTGAGGTATACATATGTGGCAGCAAATAAGGTTATATATAATACACTACTCTTATTAGATATATATATATACCTTCACAGCTGATCTCAGTCAGTACACTAAGTCCCCTATAAATATTTATAACATCCCACTTCACCACACAGCGCTTCAACATAACTGAAACAGGCTGACCTACATTCTCTTGTACTGCACTGCTTGGGTTGACCTGACCTCTACACTCACATACACAGTGCTGTACCCTTTATAATTGTCAACAAGTAAACAGTCATCTACTTTATGAAGATATCTATGTGATGGCCAGAATAACACCTTATCAGCCACCTGCTTGAGTAAGGTGCGAAATGACACAGCACAACTGCAGCAGTGCTAAGTACATGTAACTCGGTTTTCATTACAGCGTTGCGAACTAAAGGCTTTCATAGACTCTTGCTTTAGAAATCTTGAACCAACTGCCAAGGAGAAAACGTCTAAAATAAATACTGATTACCGCCTTCGCCGGATGTTATGTTTACACCTGCTTACGCTGCGTTTGTGCGTGCCTGACATGTGTCATGTTATTACATATGGTTGTTGAATCGTTTTAATTGCTTGTGTAAATCTCGGGGCATCTTGCAAATGACTTGATTTTAATTGCTGTTTTAAATGTCGGAGCATCTGGAGGCAGAATGGTCCATGAGTGTGTGATTTTTATAGTCAAATATTTTATTCTGGCCATGAAGATCCTGTGGGTCTGTTATGGGGCTTCTTTTTAAAAAGGAACAGGACTACGATTTCCTCAGCCTTGTTGTAATGATGTGCTAGGGCCTGCCAAGCTCATCACTTCAAATAAATTATTTCAGAAATTATCACTGAAAGATCACGTGAATGCTTTTGCGCAAGCTTCTTATAAAGGTCAACTACAATGGTGGCGCCATGCTCCATAAGGAGCGAAAAGGCTGTAGTGGGTTTGATGGTATTGTATGGTGGTGATGGTACTACGTGTGATGCATGAGGTCAGCTGTGAAGGCTCCTGAGATAAAATGTAACTGAGAGTTGTCAGAAGGCCCTTCTCGCTACCACTACGACCTCACACTTATCTTTTTTTTTTTTTCTAATGAATGTGGCTACGTTAAATGTCTAGGGTAATGATATGTAATGTGGTGTGATAGTTTATAGACACACACACAGATATTTACTAAGTCTAATAATATTAACAAATGTTATAATACACTGAACTAACTCAAGTGTGTAAAATTTTTGATAGAAATTTTTTACATTTATTTTGTTCTGGATCAAGTTTTATTTTGACCAGAACTTATAAAAGATTTAGAAATTATGAAAGAAATGCATGGAATATTACATAATAAATGCAAGAGTGTACATATGTAAGTACTAGACTATTTAGTTTTATTAATGTTTATACTAGTCATCTAATTGGGAGGATAGTTAATGGTTGTGCTGTTGGGGTGGCCTCATCACTCCAGTCTATATTGACTACACCTTGTCCAGAAATGGCAGGAATTTTATAGGATTGTTAGTAACTAAATGGAGTTGGTGAATTTCCAGCAGACCAGAGGCTCACTCAACTTTGAAGATGTAGCTCTGGTGCTGAGATCTGGTGGCCCCACCTCTCCGTGCTTGGGGGCAATAATAGTCTGCTCTGACACAACGTTACTGCACGGATCCACTCTGGTAAAATCACCAACTTAGTTTACACCGCCTTGGTGACAACTGAAACTCACAGCTCTGCAATCAAAGTATTGGCTATGTGTCAAAATTCCATTCTCTAACCATGTCTGGACACAACACTACACAACAACAACACCATATAGACAGGTCAGATCTCTCTGACCATACAGCACATTTTACCATGGTGGTTTCACATCAGATAGGTCCTCCCAGACTACAGATTCTGAAATATATTTATTAGTTTCCTGCCCTAACATAGGATAGGTAATATGTTTCATTGTTCTCAACACTTGATCTGTCCTTCCTAACCCTTGCTGGAGTTTATGTATATTGTTTGTCCCTAGACCCTGAACTAGGGCGGGGGGTCTAGAGCAAATCCCTACTTGTTTGTAAGGCTAGATTTCGATATGGCAGTATCAAATCACTCGAAACATTAAACAATATTCAAAATATACAAAGAAATAATTTCAATCTTACCAGATTATGAATAAAGAACACAGAAATGCTAGCAAAACTCAGCTGAGCTGCTGGCTATAGTATGGCGTCCCTGAACTTATTTCAATTTATTTCATTTGGAAATCACCACACTTGAAATTTACTGTGTCTATCACTGAACAACTATTGAGGAATGGCCCCAAATGCGCGTCTGAGCGCCGATAATATGATTGTCTGTGGCCAATCACTGCCTTGGTTTTTTTAGATTCAAATTTCCTACACTAAAGTCATATTCAGTCATGCTTCAGTCAAGTATGGATTTTTATCTGTTAGTCTGTCCGTCTCTACTTGCGTTTTCACAAAAACGTACTTGTTTTTTGAACCAACCTATTCCTCCCCTCTACAATTTTGCCTGAAAAGTTATTTTTAGCCACAGCTTCCACCTATTCCCCTTCTCTTTCATTCTAACTAGATTTGGACACTTGAGTCTTCAAGGTCGCGATTTTTGTGCAAATAGTGAGATGTTTGATTCAATGCAGTCTTTCGCTGTTGTGAACAACACAGTCTTTTGTCAATGTCTTCATTATTATCTATCCGTCTGTATAATTAAAAGCATATTATTTCACTGCTCAGAATGGGCCATCCGGCCAGCTAATTTTTATATTCCTAACATTAATATTAAGAAAAAGTTACTTTTTGAATTTTGTAATATTTCAAGCATCTGCGTTTAGCCGCTGAATTCAAATAAAAGGCTTGGTATCGCAAAAGCGTCCAATAAACGACTGTGGCGTATCATATCCAAGGTCCCTTCTGTCGAATTCCTTACTTTATGTCAACTTGGGGGGGGGGGGGGGGGGGGGGGACGTGGTTTTTCCCCCTCGCCCCCCCAATTTGCGTCCATTAACCTCGCTAGTTCAAGTACGCGTTCAGTCAGATTTTTGTCTTTTGATCCTCGTTCCGTTTTGCCTTCAAGTCTAACACCTGATGACCCGCGGCGCGGGCGATCATGTATTCCAGGAGCTTACGCATTGGTTTTTTATCCCTACGTTGTATGGATTTTGAAGGACATGTTACAGCCCATAATTCTGTATGCATCTATGCACTGCTTAACAATATGCACATAGTCGACAGATGTGTGATTTCCCAAAAAGTTATCGACGATCGATTTGAATGCCATCCATGCGCGAAGTTCACTACCATGTAACAAGTTCTCGAATTGTTTGTCTGCAATAACTTTCCTAATCTGAGGTCCTACAAAGATACCTTCCTTTATCTTTGCATCGCTAACTTGCGGAAACTTTTCTCGAAGATAAGTGAAAGCTTTGCTCGTTTTATCTAACGCTTTTACGAAATTCGTCATGAGCCTCAACTTTATATGTAACGGTGGTAAAATGATGCTGTCTTTGTTAACTAATGGCTCGTGTATTACATTTTTATGCCCGAGCTGCATACGATCCCTGATAGGCCACACCTTTCTTGCATAATGTTCCTGTCTGTTGCGGCTGTCCCATTCAGATAAGAAGCAACAAAATTTAGTATACCCAGTCTGCATGCCCGTGAGAATTGCAATGACCTTTAGGTCTCCACAAATCCGCCATTGGTAGTCATTGTACTTTATTTTTGCCAAAAGTATAGCCATATTGTCATAAGTTTCTTTCATATGAACAGAGTAGGCGACTGGAATTGATGAAAATAAATTTCCATTATGCAATAACACGGCTTTTAGACTAGTCTTGGAAGAGTCGATGAAATGTCGCCATTCGTTGACTATGTGCTCATGACCGAGGTGCACCATTAGACCTTTTACATCTTTGCAATAGCAAATGTCATCATCCATCTCAAAGTATTGAACAAGTTCTCTGTGTCTATGACGAAATTTAGATATCGGAGTATTGGGCGCTAAAAGATTCCATTCTTTGAGTCGCGAACCGAGTAATTCCGCTTGTCTTTTGGTGAGAGCGAGATCACGTATTAGATCTGAAAGTTCTGAATGGTTAATTAAGTGAACACCATCATACACCGGTACATAATCCGAGTCAGAATTAGTTTCTAAAGCAGGTAAATTATCACTTTCTGATGGTTCATTCACGTCCAACGGATATTGTTCTGGTGGAACTGGGATCGGACACGTGATTGGATCATGAGGCACTGGTTTCGAAACCGATTCAATATTTGGATAAACCACAGACTTTCTAGTTTTAAAAGTGAAACCATAGATATTTGTCAAGCAGAAGTAACAATCAGTAGCGTGATTTGTCGGTTCACGCCATATTACTGGCACTCCAAAAGGCATCGACTTATGCTTCGGCGATTTTCGTAACCAACCAGCCAATGTATTTGCACAAGTGAAACAAACTGCATTTGGCTTCCAAGATTTATTTGCATCATCAACTTTCGAATCGAAATAAAGTTCATATGCTTTCTTTAGCAATGGTGTAAAGTTTTTCTGGTGAACACGATCGGTAAAATATCCGCAGACGTAACAGAACAGATCAGCCGAATTTCTACAACTTCTAGAAGCCATATTTCACTCAGAATTATTTCAAAATACAGTAACTATTTGAAATATAACGTAACATATGTCATGCATCTTTTAGCAGTATAAAAAGTAGAATTATTTTGCATTTTATTAATTTTTAAAAAGTTATATAGTAAAAATGAAACGGAGCAAATAACGGTTTCCCAAAAATATATGTATTCACAAATATCTTAAGAACCCGACGTGATAGAGATAAACGGATTTCAAATTTGAAATCAGCGCAAGAAACTGACCTAAGAACACTTATTCTTATATAAGAAAGAAAAATGTTGTTTGTCAGTGTAATTTTACTGAGTCACAGATAAATTAACCTCGTTTGTTTAAAAAAAAAAGAACAAGAGATGACACAAATCATCAACAAGGGTGTTTAAATCCCCCACATTTTACCGTGCATTCTTAAATAGTTCATTAATAACCCTTTAGTTCCCAAAGGAGTACAGGTCTTTAACAAAAGTCACAGGTCCCACATCTCGTTTGTTTTTTTTTTTTTTTTTTTTTTTTTAAGAACAAGAGATGATAAAAGTCATCAACAGGAGTATTTAAATGCTTCACCATTTAGCTAAACAAGAAATTTTCGAACAATTTCTTCCGTCTTGGACGGCTGAAGGTGGAGATAGAAAGTTCACAACCCATAGAAAATCCATGACCACCTTAACCAGACGCGTGACTGAACCAACAGGGAAAGGGAAGTGTGAAATGACAAAAGATATCCTCGAGATGACTAGTGGAAAAGGAAGCAAGGGCAACTAGGATCTTATGGGCAAAGTGATCACCCAAGTTAGAGATATCAGCGGTCAAAGGCGGCAGTTCTAAAATAAATGATGACGAAACTCATCTCGCCATCTTTCTGTGTCATGACTGAATCAGAAACAGGATCATCTGCAATTTGATTACTGGAAAAATAATTTTACTGGGTACTTGATATGGACTTAGTGCACTGGCTTCCTAGCGCAGTGGTCTATGGTTCGATCCCCAGATGAGGCGGAAAAATTTTTAGGCCACAAACGGCTCCTGGGTCGACCCAGCCCCAAATGGGTACCAGAGCTACTCTGGGAAGGTTAAGGCGGCCGGCGTGATGCCGACCACATCACCCCTCGTGTGCCGACGGTCAAGATAATATGGGCCTAACACCATATTCCCAATATGCCTAAATGGGCGTGTAACGGGTTCCTTTACCTTTTTTTTTTTTTTGATATGGACACTTATCATATTTCTCTCTCACTCTACATAGTCATCGAAAACAGCGCTGAATTGATCACTATTTTACTTCAATTAGCACACAAGCAGGAAATCTTCAAAACTAAAGTAATAAATGTGAAGAGTTCAGGTTTTGTTTTGTGGCACTCCACTAACCTATACAAAAGTTGTGTTTTTTCTGCAGTTTCAACAAGGTTGCTCAACATGCTGGCTGTCGCTGTTATTTGTCTGAAATTATTTATCATAAATACCAAAACTACTCATCAATAGTGATAATTAATAATAGCGTTAACGGAAGTAAGATATTGAATTCTTCAAAAGAGTCAGTTTGACAGATGGAAGTGAGTCAGGGACAAATAGTACAGGAGCGGGAATGTCCTACGCCACAGCGATATCGTTTTACATAAGAATTATATGAACAGCTAAATAAAATTATGAGAATTGTCGCTAGACAATCACCTATCTCCATGTTATGTCTCTAAATTTGTTCGACCATTTAATTCCTTTACTTAATGGAACGAATTTTCTTCAATTCTAATGCTATCTATAAACTTCTACGTACCGTTTTTTTTTTTTAAATCTCTCACAGTCCTTCTTCTCTTTATCCATTTCTCTCTCTCTCTCTCTCTCTCTCTCTCTCTCTCTCTCTCTCTCTCTCTCTCTCTCTCTCTCTCCCCCCACCCCGTCGTGACGATATGACCCGGGGGGTGACAAGTGTTGCTTTCTATTCTAATGATATCCTTAATGTATCTATTGTGGTCAAGTTTATTGTCAGGTATGATTTTCTTTCAATCATTTAACGAATAACTGCAACAGACAATTGTAGGCGAATACTGCCGTCAGCGTCTCACAACGTTTAATGACATTCAAAAGAAACATTTAGCACCATATTAATGATTTGATTCACAGTTAATACTTCTCAAAGGGCGACCTACATTGAGCCATCATAGCTTGTGCAGTAATGAATAATATATATGCTGTCTGCAGAGACTAAGTCCGCGCATCAATTATTTGCGAACATCATCGTCAGTTGATATAGTATAATCACAAGTATACTTCTCTGTAAACATGTAGACACATCCCTAGCACACAATACACTTAAATATCGTATAGGAATTGTAGGCACATCCACGGACATCAATTACATAAACAACAGCTTTCACACACACACACACACACACACACACACACACACACACACACACACACACACACACACACACACACACACACACACACACACACACACACACACACACACACACACACACACACACACACACACACACACACACACACACACACACACACACACACACACACACACGCACGCACGCACGCACGCACGCACGCACGCACGCACGCACGCACGCACGCACACACACACACACACACACACACACACACTCTCTCTCAGAGCCTTCCGGCTGAAGAACGCAGCCAGAAAAATCTCTACTTCTGCTCTGCAAGCGCTCCTACGTTATTTTTTTAATGTGACGTCATTTTTAATCACTGTCGTGTGGTGCGTATTGGGGCAACTACGACAGCAGTTTTTGCCAGGAATAGCCTATGATATATTAGGTAGAAGGTCTCTTGAAATTGGCTCGTTAAGAAAGAATAAAGACCTATTCGAGATAGGGACAAGAAGACGGGAATGCGAATGCTTTCCACTGGACAGTGTTTTCTAATTAATTATGGAAAGAGTTCTGTTTCCCACGACCTTAGCTTCTGCCCTTAGATCCCGTAACAGAAAAAGCCCCCAACCTCATCTGAGTAGAGAAATGTTCCTATAGGTGAATATGTAACACCGACAGCACGAGTGATACATTAACAAACCAGATAATGATCAAACGATCGTTGGGTTTATTAATGAAATATCGTCACATATAAGGTTAGTAATGGTTAGAACGTGATGATGGTGAAAGACGATTCCCACAAAACACACAGATGAGATAATAAAATTGCAGTTAATTAAGTAATAGGTAATTAAGAATGAACTGGTGTAAAGTGAAATGATGATGTGATATGATACGTGTTGCCAAAATGGTGAGTACTCTACACAGTCCATGTGTCTCTAAATGCTTCTCCTTGATATGAGGATTCACATGTATGCATAAAATGTCCCAAGTTGTTATACGTTATGTCGAGTGGGGTATCTCTAAGCCGAGGACGTTCTGATGAAAACTGTTGTCGGACTGAGAACGTTGACGAGAGATATATATATATTCCTTCACTGTTTGAGTATATCTCTGTAGTGTTGATCAACAGTTAATAGCTGTCATGTGAACAAAAGGTATGTTGTCTAATCTCCCGAGGGTACTGGTTAGGCTGGATATCTTCACGAATCGGTAGTGATATGTAAACTCATAATCTTGCGTATGTAGTCGTGATTCATAAAATATATTTTAGAGTCTGCTTCATAGAATGCGCTTAAGAGTGTGTTGCACTTGGTATAAATATGCGATTTCTCTTTTGAGCTCTTTTGCTTGACTTCAGATAATAATGATCTTTCGAGTGATTTGAATTTATGATGACTCTGTATTGAACTTGTGATAACGATGTATTGAACTTGTGATAACTCTGTATTGAACTTGTGAGCCAGCAGTATATGGTGACGAAAAATGCTGCGTCCACCTTCTGACTTGTGGGTGAGACAATATTCCTTTTTAATTGAGGAATGAAAGATGTCCTAGGGCGAATTCTGCTAGCCACATGTCCGTTTTTGATAACTTATTTCTGGTTAGACGTCAGACACGTTAAGTGTAGACTCAGACTTCTGATGAACTGAAGACACACAAAAGTCTTCGTAAGTTTTTCACACGTAACATCACTGGTTGACTTTCATTCATACTGCTGCTCATTATTGATCTCTGAGTTCAATTCTAATGATGTTAAATATCTTGTGCATGAGAGTGTGTGCGCATGGGAGTCTGTGATGATAATGAAGGTGAAGTATGAACTGTTAATTACCTCCTATCATCCTATCATCTTCTAGGAAAATCTTCTGATTTTATTAATCAGTTATGCAAAGAATCATTTGAAACTCTATCTTTCGCACATTTTAGCTGTGGGGTTAAAATAAACAAAAATTAAGAAAATGTATTAATAATCTGTATAAGATCTACTAACCTTCTTTTCCCTTCGCAAAATCCTTTAAGAACACAATTCATCACAGAACTGAATTATATCCACTCTGAATAAACACGTGTATTTAGGCTAGGCGTTTTTGGGATTGTATCTCTGCCTCACAATATAAAAACTGAACTGCGTCCTCTAGCAAGCTACACGGTATTATATTTCTGCCAGTCCAATATGGGTTTCTTGTACAGCTCCACCCATACCAACCAATCCTTAATAGCCCCTCTGGTCACTCATTCACAGAATTGCTCTTGTCCCCTGTCAGTCCCAACGTGGGTGTGTTTTGACAAACAGGTATGGAGATAATTGGCGGGATAATGCAAAAGTGCTGTCAAATTGCTGTCACTTTACTCTCTGATTGTTTATTGTTCAACTGGCCAAGCTGGGCGTCCAATGTGGTAACCCAACGCTTGTCTGAACAGCGGCCGACCAAAGATAACACCATTACAGCGTGAGACGTTTTCACCTGGCCAATCCGGGCGTCCAATGTGGTGACCCGTCGCTAGCCGCAAAGATAACAATGGTCGTCCACAGAAATTACAGCATGCCCAGATGTCTGATTGGGATGACCAGATGTGTTCTCCCCAGATTTATCACGATGCAATGTGGGCTTCAAACGATAATGTCATGTATGGGGACTCAATCAAAGGACTTTATTTCCCCCGATGAAAGAACAAATGTGGTTCTCTAGATACCGGTCGCGAGTAATCACAACGATGAAATAGCAAATGTGGGATCGCAAATGTTGGATGAAAGAGCAAACGTCGGAGAAAATACAATACGAAAGATGTAGGAAAAGATAGAGCAATAAGGCCTTTGCGCTCGTTTATCACAATAGCCCCCTCCTCAAGTGTGATGTCAATCATACTCAAGAAAGCTTAGCCTTCTTGCTCGGGATTTATTAATCCTTTTCCTCATCTTCGTTTTTCTCTCCGGTTTCCACCCTTTCCTCTACTTGTCTGGGCTCTCCGTCCTGCCTCATAGGATGACGGCTTTAAAAATCCCCTCCTACGTTATGTTTTCCTTGGATATAGTCCACTTGGAACATGTAAGGTTGTAGAACAAGCGACCACCTCATCAGTCTAGCATTCAAATTCTTTGAATTGGCGAGGAAGGTCAGAGGTTGGTGATCACTCTGGATCGTAAATTTCCGTCCGTACAGGTATGCTTGAAATTTTTGTATTCCCCAGACGAGGGACAAACATTCCTTTTCGATTGTGGAATAGTTTTGTTCTGCTCGGTTTAACTTCCGACTCGCGTATGCGACCGGAAATAGATTTGGTGGGCTTCTGTCGTCTGGCTGTAGTAATGTAGCCCCGATTCCAATGTTACTGGCATCTGTGCGCAAGATGAATTTTCTAGTTAAATCTGGGAGCCGTAAAATAGGTTTTGTGGTGAGTTTCTCTTTTAAGAGTGCATATGCATCTTCACATTCTGCTGACCATGTCACTTTATCTGAGTTTCCTTTCTTGGTTAGCGATGTAAGCAGCGCACAGAGGCTATTAAAATCCTTTATATATCTCTGGTAGAATCCACAAAGGGATACAAATGACCGGACATCCATTTTTGTGGACGGTCTCAGTGCATTTCTCAGCTTCTCAACGTTTTGAGTCTCGGGGAACATAGTCCCATGGGATATAGTATGTCCTAGGAACTCTAGCTGTTCACACCCAACTTGACATTTGGTTGGGCGGTCGGTTAGTCCCGCTTCTCTGAGTCTGTTAAACAGCAAGGATAGCGCTGATATATGTTCTTCAAACGATTCAGTAGCTACTAGGATATCATCCATAAAATTGCTGATAACGGGATAATTCAGAGGATCTAATAACTTTCGCATCATCCTTGTGAAGACACTAGGAGCGTTGTTTAGTCCAAAAGGCATCACATTAAACTCGAAGTGTCCATCTGGAGTACTGAAGGCTAACAGGTTCCTCACCTCAGCTTTTACCGGTATTTGATAGTACCCTTTACTGAGGTCGATCTTTGAAAAGTAGCGAGCCCTGCTCAGCTTAGTAAATAGCTGGTTCTGGTCCGGTAACGGTTCTGGCTGGAACTGTGTTAACGCATTCAGCTGTCGGTAGTCGATGCACAGGCGGTGTTCTCCACTGGGTTTGCGTAACAGCACCACTCCCGCACTGTAAGGGGACTCCGACTTCGAAATTATGCCTTCCTTAAGTAAGTAATCAATTTCTTGCTTTACTGCCATCGCCTTGGCATACGGAATCGGATAGGTTCTCATTCTGACGGGCGTAGGATCCGTGACTTCCATGTCAAACTCCATCAGGTCTGTCCGGCACGGTTTGTCTGTCAGAGAGTCGGCGTGGTTTTCCATCAATCTCCTCACTTTTTCTTGCTGGGCTTCTGTTAAGGTGGAGCTTATTTTCACATCTAAATGTGATTCCTCCTGTATCACCGGGTACTCTACGGATGATAATGGCTCTTCTTCCATTTGCATAGCAATGGCCATAGTCATGAGGTGCGCTGGTTCGGCAGGGGCTCGCTCGTAAAACTTCTTAAGCAGATTTAAGTGATAAATTGTCTGCTTTCCGTTCACGGCGATTTTATAGTTGGTGCGAGAAATCTTTTCCACCACTTTGTAGGGTCCCCTCCAGCAAATCTGCAACTTATTACTGCTACTTGGCAGAAGAAGTAGCACCTTCTCTCCTACTGCTAGTTCTCGGTCCTTCGCATTCAATTGTAATATTTGGCATGTTTCCGCCTAGCCTCCCGTACTTTCGCTGTGGCTAATTCCCAGCCAGTCTTCAGGTGGTGTTTCAAGTCTGTGACGTACTGGAAGGCTGATGTGACAGTGTCGTCTGCCTTGGCATCTGTCCATGTTCTTAGTAAGCCTTCTAATGGACCTCTAATAGGTCTTCCGAAGAGTAATGTGGCCGGAGGGACTCCAGTTGACGCATGCGGTACTTCCCTATAAGCAAATAATGCGGCAGGAAGATACTGATCCCAAGTTTCTGACTTCTCCTGTGCCAACTTCCGAAGAATAGAGGTGAGCGTCCCGTTAAACCGCTCTACTTGCCCGTTACTTTGGGGGTGATAGGGTGAACTATGAATATGCCTAGTCTTGAATATTCTAAGCATCTCCTCTGTCAACTTGCCTCTAAATTGTGACCCGTTGTCTGTGAGAATTTCCTGCGGGAAGCCCAATCTAGTAAAGATTTTCAGTAAAGCGTCCCCTACATGCACTGAGTCGCATGCTGGCATGGCTATGGCTTTGCCCCACATGGAACAGGTGTCCACTAAGGTAAGGATATGGGTGTTCCTCTTCTTAGTTCTCAGCAGAGGTCCAATTATATCCACGGCCACTCTTTCAAATGGGGTGCCCAAGATTGGCATCTCCCCAAGGGTCGCGGGTGCCGTCCAGTGTTTTGGTGCAACTTTCTGGCACTGAGGACAAGACTTGACGAATCGTTCAATGTCGCCGGTGATCCCTGGCCAATAATAGTGGCAGGCGATCCTTTGAGTCGTGGCGCTCATTCCCATGTGTCCACTAAATGGGATAGAGTGGCCCATCTCAAGCACCTGGTTCCTATAGGTTGCAGGAACTACTAATTGGTTGTGTTCCTGTCCTTCGTTTCCAGCTCGGCGATACATCAATCCATTTTTCACAAAGAAGTTTCCCTTGGTAGGTGGGTTGTGTGTCCTAGGTAATTTTTTAAAACAGGGCGCCAGTGAGGAATCTTCCATTTGGGCCCTCTTCAATTCCTCGGGGAGGATATTGGTAGGAGGTTCCTGCTCTGCGTCTTTTTTGACTGTCCTCTAGTCTGTACGGCCGCTATGACTAGTGGTTGAGTAGGTTCTCCAAGGAACACATATCTACATCCCAAGATTAAAGAGTAGATTGGTTCTTCCATTATAGCTGCACGAATCTCTCCTGTCACGTAACGAGATTCCACTCTGATAAGTGCAATTGGCAGTGTCATGGGTGCAACATCCTTCGTCGGACCTTGGATGTCGACACTCTCGTCTGTTATCTGGTCAGGGGTGACAAGAGATGCCCTGACCACCGCATCGAAAGCAAGTCCTGTGTCATAAAGGCACTCCCCAGATTGTCCGTTTACGATGACTGATTCGATGACGGGAGGATGAGAAACGTTTCCGGTCCTCTGCTCCTTTCGGGGTGACGATTTTGTCTGCAGACAGGCAGCATGTTGGGGAGGAGGTCTGCGCTTGCACTCATTAGTGTTGTGATTGTTCAAGCGACAGTACTTGCACCATTTATCTCCCTGTCTCTGGTGTGGCGCAGCATTTTTCTTGTTTTGCTCTTGGTAGTTATCTTGTTTTGCGTGCTGTTTATGCGAGATGTGGGGTCCTTTGCTTTGTTGGTCTGGTTGGGAGCGAACAGGCTGCATTGGCGCCTGATCCGAAAACTTCTTTCTGGCTCCTTGAGACTCCATGAGAGCATTTTGGAATCGCTCTGCCAGTGTCAGAATATTTTCTAACCGGTCAGCGCCGTTTTCAGTGAGAAATCTACGCATTTCCACCTACATAGACTCTTTTAGTGGCTCTATCACAATCAGCTCTTTCAACCCGTCATAGTTCTCGGTAAAGTTTTCCAATGTACAGCACTTCACTAGGTAGTCTTCAATACGGGCTGCAAACTGTGAGAAAGTCTCTCTGGCCTCCTTCCTAGAACCTCGAAATTTTTTCCAGTAAGCCTCTGAATGAAGCTCGTACCTCACCAAGAGAGCTTTTTTCAATGCCTGATAGTCATCTTGCTCTCCGGCCGGAAGTTTATTAAAAACTTCGTAGGCGGCTCCTCTTAGGCCCTGGGAAAGTTTCAAGTTTCACTTCCGTTCTTCAAGTCCAAACCCTGTTGCAAAGCGTTCGAAGCGGTCTAAAAAGGCGTCCATGGTATCGTTCCTTTCTGAAAAAGGTTCCAGCGGAAAGTTCATGGCATTGGGTGGCGCAGGTTGCGAAGTAGGCACACCATCTGAGCGGGGTGAGTACCCTCCATCAAAGTTGGAAGCCGCTGAACTTTTTGCCAGCTCTATCTGATTGGCCTGTCCCTGGATTTCCAGTTGCTTCATGTTAAGTGCATGCTCTGCTGCGGCTTTCTCTTTACGCTCCGCTGCTTCTGCTGCTTCTTTCCGCTCCGCTGCTTCTGCTGCGGCTTTCCGCTCCGCTGCTTCTGCTGCAGCTTTCCCGTCCGCAGTTTCTACTGCAGCTTTCCGCTCCGCTGCTTCTGCTGGAACTTTCTGTTTCCGCTCTGCTGCTTCTGCTGCAGCCTTCTCCATTGTAAGTTTCTGCATTTCCATCTCCCTTTCATGGAGTTTATCAGTCTCCCCGCTTACATATTTCATCAGGTCTTTTCCACTTAACCCGAATTCACGCCCTGCCTCCATTAAACTAGTTCTAATTTTTGCGGAATCTGCCATGATATGCAGTACGGGTTCGCGAAGGGAAAAATTGGCAGTGACCTCCAAACAAATTTATTAGACTCGCACAAGTAATTATCTCTTCAAAACCAGCTAGGTTTAAATTAGTAATCAAGTTCAAATAGTTCTTAAAAATCACTCACTCAGCGTATTCTAAAAAAATTATATAACAGATTATCTTGAAGTTTTCTATGAAAAATTTACTAAATATTTATGATAACAATTTTCCCAGCAGTTACAGAGAAAGAAAAAAAAATTTCTTTACATTATCCTCTGTTCTCAAAAAGTGTTTACTCTGTCCGTTTGACACTTAATTTAAAAAGTATCACTCGTGCTTTAGAAATAAAAATTACCCCCCCCCCCCCCCCATGAAATAGACAAATTATAGTAGAAGTCCGTCTAGAAGGTAATCCCTCAAAATGCCAAAATTTTTTGCAATTATTCGCAACTGTATAGGAGGGATGAAAATGTGATTTATCACACTTCTAAGTCCGGGTTCACTAATCCCAAGACGACGACACAATTGTCGCGTGGTGCGTATTGGGGCAACTACGACAGTAGTTTTTGCCAGGAATAATCTATGATATATTAGGTAGAAGGTCTCTTGAAATTGGCTCGTTAAGAAAGGATAAAGACCTATTCGAGATAGGGACAAGAAGACGGGAATGCGAATGCTTTCCACTGGACAGTGTTTTCTAATTAATTATGGAAAGAGTTGTTTCCCCACGACCTTAGCTTCTGCCCTTAGATCCCGTAACAGAAAAAGCCCCCAACCTCATCTGAGTAGAGAAATGTTCCTATAGGTGAATATGTAACACCGACAGCACGAGTGATACATTAACCAATCAGATAATGATCAAACGATCGTTGGGTTTATTAATGAAATATCCACACATATAAGGTTAGTAATGGTTAGAACGTGATGATGGTGAAAGATGATTCCCACAAAACACACAGATGAGATAATAAAATTGCAGTTAATTAAGTAATAGTTAATTAAGAATGAACTGGTGTAAAGTGAAATAATGATGTGATATGATACGTGTTACCAAAATGGTGAGTAATCTACACAGTCCATGTGTCTCTAAATGCTTCTCCTTGATATGAGGATTCACATGTATGCATAAAATGTCCCAAGTTGTTATACGTTATGTCGAGTGGGGTATCTCTAAGCCGAGGACGTTCTGATGAAAACTGTTGTCGGACTGAGAACGTTGACGATATATATATATATATATATATATATATATATATATATATATATATATATATATATATATATATATATATATATATATTCCTTCACTGTTTGAGTATATCTCTGTAGTGTTGATCAACAGTTAATAGCTGTCATATGAACAAAAGGTCCGTTGTCTAATCTCCCGAGGGTACTGGTTAGACTGGATATCTTCATG
The DNA here is from genome assembly GCA_024509875.1 of Oreohelix idahoensis. Taxonomy (NCBI): domain Eukaryota; kingdom Metazoa; phylum Mollusca; class Gastropoda; order Stylommatophora; family Oreohelicidae; genus Oreohelix; species Oreohelix idahoensis. Next base: position 16,784 of record JAMPIV010001859.1, on the reverse strand, counting down.
AATCGTAGTGATATGTAGACTCATAATCTTGCGTATGTAGTCGTGATTCATAAAATATATTTTAGAGTCTGCTTCATAGAATGCGCTTAAGAGTGTGTTGCACTTGGTATAAATATGCGATTCCTTTTTTGAGCTCTTTTGCTTGACTTCAGATAATAATGATCTTTCGAGTGATTTGAATTTATGATGACTCTGTATTGAACTTGTGATAACGATGTATTGAACTTGTGATAACTCTGTATTGAACTTGTGAGCCAGCAGTATATGGTGACGAAAAATACTGCGTCCAGCTTCTGACTAGTGGGTGAGACAATATTCCTTTTTAATTGAGGAATGAAAGATATCCTAAGGCGAATTCTGCTAGCCAAATGTCCGTTTTTGATAACTTATTTCTGGTTAGACGTCAGACACGTTAAGTGTAGACTCAGACTTCTGATGAACTGAAGACACACAAAAGTTTTCGTAAGTTTTTCACACGTAACATCACTGGTTGACTTTCATTCATACTACTGCTCATTATTGATCTCTCTCTGAGTTCAATTCTAATGATGTTAAATATCTTGTGCATGAGAGTGTGTGCGCATGGGAGTCTGTGATGATGATGAAGGTGAAGTATGAACTATTAATTACCTCCTATCATCCTATCATCTTCTAGGAAAATCTTCTGATTTTATTAATCAGTTATGCAAAAAATCATTTGAAACTCTATCTTTCGCACATATTAGCTGTGAGGTTAAAATAAACAAAAATTAAGAAAATGTATTAATAATCTGTATAAGATCTACTAACCTTCTTTTCCCTTCGCAAAATCCTTTAAGAACACAATTCATCACAGAACTGAATTATATCCACTCTGAATAAACACGTGTATTTAGGCTAGGCGTTTTTGGGATTGTATCTCTGCCTCACAATATAAAAACTGAACTGCGTCCTCTAGCAAGCTACACGGTATTATATTTCTGCCAGTCCAATATGGGTTTCTTGTACAGCTCCGCCCATACCAACCAATCCTTAATAGCCCCTCTGGTCAGTCATTCACAGAATCGCTCTTGTCCCCTGTCAGTCCCAACGTGGGTGTGGTTTGACAAACAGGTATGGAGATAATTGGCGGGCTAATGCAAAAGTGCTGTCAAATTGCTGTCACCTTACTCTCTGATTGTTTATTGTTCACCTGGCCAAGCTGGGCGTCCAATGTGGTAACCCAACGCTTGTCTGAACAGCGGCCGACCAAAGATAACACTATTACAGCATGAGACGTTTTCACCTGGCCAATCCGGGCGTCCAATGTGGTGACCCGTCGCTAGCCGCAAAGAAAACAATGGTCGTCCACAAAAATTACAGCATGCCCAGATGTCTGATTGGGATGACCAGATGTGTTCTCCCCAGATTTATCACGATGCAATGTGGGCTTCAAACGATAATGTCAGGTATGGGGACTCAGTCAAAGGACTTTATTTCCCCCGATGAAAGAACAAATGTGGTTCTCTAGATACCGGTCGCGAGTAATCACAACGATGAAATAGCAAATGTGGGATCGCAAATGTTGGATGAAAGAGCAAACGTCGGAGAAAATACAATACGAAAGATGTAGGAAAAGATAGAGCAATAAGGCCTTTGCGCTCGTTTATCACAATCACGCAGCGCTTCATTTGTTGGTAGCATGACCAGTCTATTATTTTTAATCAAGCGGCGCTCCTCTTTGGGCCCCGTAATGCTTCCAAAATCTTGAACGTATTGAGGTGCACAAAAAGAGGCATATCGTTACTACCCCACCCCCTTGTGATAAGTTACTGTTATTTTTATTTTCAACTCGCCCCATTTTTTTGTTCCATTTTTTTATTTTGGTTCTTTAATTATTCTTAGGTGGTCGAGTTCTTTATTTATTAGTTCTGGATAATTTTTACGGCGTTAGGATTAATCAGACAACCTTCACCAACCCTTTTATTTGTGGGGATGGGAGAAAGCCCCAACCCAGGTTGTAACGCGGAACCAGCGATTCATTCTGGTATATAGGAGGTCAGAAGCGATACAGAATATACATTAAATTTCGGCGAGTGAGCAGAAATAAATTTGCGATTGCTCGGTCAACGATAACTCAGAGGTTAAGATTATGATATGATTGGTGGGGTTTTGAATTAATCTATGTGCAGGCATGATATTCGGTCAAACGTTAGGTAATAGCGGTTCTTGTGAGATGATGCCAGACGCGATGACTCACCACGTCTGTCTTGCATCAGGCTATTAGCAATATCTATAGTAAGCCCAAAAGTTAGTTATCGCTCACAAGTCCTGGTATTTTGTGCCGTGAATACGCACCATTGCAGTCTGCCCGGTTCGGTGAGATTCTGAAAAGTTTGGGTATGTTCATAGAATTAACAGTTATGTAGGAACTTTTTTTAAAATGGGATTTTAGCACGTCAAAATAAGTTTCTTCTGGGATTAAATTTAATTTTTATTAGTCAGGAGTTGCCATCTGTCGTACAGATAGGTTGAGAGTTATTTTTAGCTCGTCTGAGTAGAGTGGATGGTGATAAGTATGTGAGAAAAAAAGGTGTGAGAAATAGATTTCACTGGTGATAGTTTAAGGAAAAGTTATGTCTATGGAATTAGTAAGTTTCTCTATTCCAGCCTATCTGTACGACTATAATTTAGTACAAGACAACCTTGCCCTCCTCATACATGTAAGTTTAACTACACACACACAAAGCTATGTGACAACAAGACACACAAACGTGAAAAACTACGGTTAATTGGGTATAGATCTGACCAACACACAAAGGTAAGTTTTCTTTTTTGTTTATTATCATTAAACTTGACATCAAATATCTAAAAAAATATCAAATAAAATCAGATTTACATACATATGAAATAGCAGGATAAATGTGGGGGCCCCCCCCCCCCCCCCCCCATTGAGAAAAGATCCCAAAAGTTAATAACCCATAAGTCAAAGGTTAGCACTATGTTACAGAGTAGACAGTAGAGAAAACAAAGTTCCTACTAAATGCTACCCAGTAAAGTAAACAATTTTAAGCAAAAAAAGAAACAAAACAATGTTAGTAAAGTTCCTGTAACAAAGAAAGTCATGCAGTGGCCCACTCAGTCACGCTTACCTACTCTTGGTGATGTCCCTTGGAAATACAATTATCATGAATATATATAAATTTCCAGGTTTTATTTCCAAATTGGCCCCAGTCCATTCTCTTAACAAATCAAGATTATCGAGGTGAACGCCAAATCTGGTGTTTTAATTTTTCCTGGATGAACAAAATGTCACTGCGAATAGTTTATGTAGCAAAACGTGCTCTTGGTGTTCACAGTTAAAAAAGAATGAAAATACTTCCAGTATTGGTGATAAACGCACTTTTTGTGTATGCTTGGGTAAAGGCTCACCACATTGATAAGATGTAGTACTAGTAGTTGTTAGACATCACATTGATAAAGCTTTTCCAGTCACAATGTTCGGTACATAGGTCAGGTTACCGACTGTTGGGGCCCTGACAAGGTGTACTGTTAATTGTGTATATACTGATGCAATGGGTGAGTGTGAACATCAATAACGACAAACGCGAATGGATGATAGTTCGACAGGTGCACAGGTCACTCACTCCAATCACAGGTGGAAGTCAATGATGGCTGGACTACTGTGGTCGTTTCATATTATTTAATAGGACGTACACGGACAGTACGAGCATCGTTACAGGAACACAAGTCGACATAAACAGCATAGTGTTGATCAATGGTCTACCATCATAAATTAGCATTCATGTTGAATAACATTGCAATGGAACATCTGTATACAAGCACTTAGATTTCCATTGTTTATAAATACAATCATAAGGCCTTACTGACCGAGCATGTAAGTTAATACTGTTCAAACTTGACTCCTAAACAGGACCTCTTTTCTAGCGAAGATTCCTTTAGGTAAATTACAGCAAATCTCTGTGAAGATAATGTTAACCCACTAGTATTGGGTTTTCTTTATAACTGTGATCTCTTAATCATCACCTGATAATAAGGAGGCATTCCCGTTCTCTGATTGATGATCGGCAATAAGTAGGATTCCAAAATAAATAGAATTCCAAAATGGCTTCTGGTTCCCTGTTGAGCATCGCTCACTATACGGATGTATAGCAAATCTTCAATCGAAGCTTTGTTCATCAACAATAAATGATTCTATAAGAATCAGTATATTCTGTCCTCATAATTGCTGCATATAAACATATTCAGTGCTGCTAGATAACATGTCATCCCGACATATATACATAGGTAAATTCATATCGACGTCTGCCCATCTGAGCCTAGGAATGAAAGAGTTCAGTGAACAGTTCTTTACCTTGCCATACGAAATATACTAGCAAACACAAAACACTTTCCTGGCGTTACTGAATCAACACTAGGGAACTCATGGATCTAACAATCCTAGAAGAAACTATCTTCGTCCCCATAATCAATCGAAGAGATCACAAACTTTGGACAGGTCTAAGACATGACGTCCCGCCAGGCTCCTTCATCACCGAAGAACTCTCTAACCTATCTTCATGCGCCGAAAGCACCTGACCTCAAAGTACAGTACAAGGAAAAATAATTCCACTTAAACAAACTAAGATATCAAGATATAAGACATACTCGTCCTACATAGACAAGAACTACACATAGATTCGGGCCATAGATATTCTGAAGCAAGAACAATCTATTTCTAACCAAACACAGAATAGATCGCTGTAAAGGGGGGGGGGGGGGGGGGGGGGGGGGGGGGGGGGGGGGGGGGGGGGGGGGGGGGGGGGGGGGGGGGGGGGGGGGGGGGGGGGGGGGGGGGGGGGGGGGGGGGGGGGGGGGGGGGGGGGGGGGGGGGGGGGGGGGGGGGGGGGGGGGGGGGGGGTAGATTCCTACGCTTAGTTCGATCTTCAGGAAAGATACAAGAACCGATAACTCACAGAATGAATACACATCGCCTAATCTGAGTTCTGTCCCTTTAGACTGAAAATCGTGAATTCAAAGATAAATATATTTTTATCAGACAAATAAATACATTTTACATTTGTATGCGTATTTACAGTAATCTGTGCGCCACACAAAAGAATACGTGCGCAACAATTGGGAAACATCTGGTTGCAAAAAATGTTACAAATGATGATGATGGTAATCCTATCGGCTGACTCAATGGGAGAGTGCCGATTCTGAAACAGCATAACTTTCTGGATAAATCCTCTTGAAACGACTGTCAGAAGTCGGGAGTATATGTGCTATTGTGTATACCCCCTGTGGGCTGGTAAAAATTGGAAAAATTTATGGGTATTGGTAAGTCCAGTTTAAATTTACAAGTTAAAATGTTTCTCATGTATCGGTGGCACACTTGCTCACAAATGAAATCTGTGACGCACAAGTCAAGAAAAAGACAACATTAACCAATCAGTAAATGAAGAAAAGACCAAAAGACCGCTGTACGCCCTTGTGATCAGGTCTGCTAGGAATAAAAGAAACATTATGGAAAATAGCTACTATTGTATATATATATATATATATATATATATATATATATATATATATATATATATATATATATATATATATATATATATATATATATATATATATATATATAGCACGAATGTGACTGGAAGCGCAGCCATTATGCTCCCCTCTCATTACAAGAGGAGAAATGTTTATGAGGCCAACAAGCGGACGAGCAATTCAACATTGAATGCTAGCCAAACTTCTAAAAGGAACCATGAGGGCTCACAAATTACCCCGTGTAGTTACGCCGGTCGTGCAAGGCGACTAAATTAAGACTAAATTTGAACTGAGGAAACTGGGTGTTCAACCCAAAGTTCAATAAACCTCATTGTTGCCAGAGGAGAAGTTGTAATGCAAGTCCATTGGAACCAGGCAGATACGGTGGCGGTGCAGCAGAACGGGGAGTAGGCTTGCTCAATAACTCTTACCTTCTTTATGAAGAAGAGACAGGGTGTATTGTTGAGATGCGGCTTGACAGAGGTAAAAGAAGAAAATGGTGGGAAAGAGTTACATAGACCACGTTTGAAGAGAAAGTAGAAAAGGCTCACACGAAGTGTGACTATGAACAAACTATTTTTGCGCAGGATACTGTCGGGAGACGATCGCCTATCTGTATGTTTTGTCTCTAAATTTGTTCGACTATTTAATTCTTTTACTTAATTGGACGAATTTTTTTCAATTCTAAGCTATCTTTAAACTTCTACATACCTTTTTTTTTAAATTTACTTCTCACAGTCCTTCTTCTCTCTCTCCATTTTCTCCCTCTCTCCCCCTCTCGTGACGATATGACCCGGGGGTGACATTAAATTCTATTTTTTTTAAAATAGGAACCTGGCAAGTTTAACTGTATAGTTTAACATCGTTGCATGGAAAAACGTCAGCAATAGAATTGATAAACAATAATTGAAGACAGGATGTTAGGGAGAAACATGATCACCTTCGCCTTCTAGCCCGGTACTTGAAGAAAAGGAAGACGACGATACATTTCTAGTCGTTGGTATAACTTCTGGGAGCGGCTCATCTTTGCGACCATCTGAATAGATCATTTTAAGGTGTTCTTCCAGGTCCTCTTTCCTGATGTTCAGCGTTCCCGACCGTGGGTGCTCAATCAGTTCTTTGGCGAATTTGAAGGGCTCCCTGAAGAAAACTTCAATATCAGGGTTTTTTTAATACCGTAGGCGGGGATAGATTTAATTGTCCCAAGTTCCATAGCCCGTTGCTGTTGTTCCACAGCCAGCATGATGCCTTTTCCGCAGTTTCACTAAGCCTCTTCGGTGCCCTGGTTCTCGACTGTCCCCTAAGCCCCAACAGTTTCAATAAATATTACACTGACGCAGCCACGAGCCCTCTTGCACCCACCTCAACAGCCATGACCATTACAGTGAACCCATCGTGTATCAGATCCACGGCCAGATCACTATACTTGGCCATTTAAACGAATGTTGCTCATCCAATCTGAATTCAAATGGCACGGTCAGTTAAATCAATATAACCTGCTGCGATGATGAAGAACGCAGCACTTTATCCGGCCGACTTCGAGATTTTTTGATACTCTTTGGATATTCCCCTGGTCCAGATAGGTCTACAGCCATCTCCCCAGTCATTTGCACAGTCAAGAAGAGACGGTAAACTGCTACCTGATTTACTCGGTTTGGGGTTTGCTGACTTTCCTGGCCTCAGAAAGTATGTATTTGCAGTGGTCGGCCTGACTGTGCTATTCGCCTTCATCCTTGCCAGGTCTTTCGACGCAGCAAGCTCACTGTGGTAAAGTGAAATCTGTATGGACAACAGTTCAAATAGCCCACTTTTATAAATCCAAATACTATAGAGATAAAATAGGGAGTTGTGCTCAACGTCTTCGCCATCGCCCGCAGTCGCGCAGGTTTTCAGAAGCCTTAACGCAAAGTGAATGGTACCCTCTCTAAATATTACAAGCTTTTCATACTCCGTCCTTGACATTAACTATAACATTTTGACAGCCAAGGCGTGTTTCGTTCCAAGAAAGAGTGAGAGAGAAACGAAGGAGTGGCGGAGAGAGAGAGGAAGTATTAATAGAACGACATGCGACAGTGGTTCTAGGCATCACTTACGGTAACGAAAGTGCGTGACTTTGCTACTAGCAGAATTTGGAAAAGCGGTGCAAATCCACTACAAACCACCTGCCCACCCCGTTCACTAGTAGCGCAGTTTGAATGTATAAACTCTTAGATCGGTAGACGGTAGTAAAAACACACAGATACGCTCGCATTTCCTGTATAGTTGTATTTTCTGATGGAATCCAAACGCGTTGCTTCATTTTGAAAAAGAACGAGAGAGGGAGGGAAAACGGTGGTGGATTTAAAGAAAAGAAAACATTACGGCTAACTTGGAAATATGAAGATACCCACTAATGTGTAGGGCTGGAGATGGCGAAAGTGAAACTTAGAAGGATAGATAACGGGTGGCTCAAGGAACAGCGATGCAGAATAAAATAAACGAAAGGACAGTGACAATAAAATGATAATACTTGTTTATTAGAATATCATATTCCACATTATGATATATTATCCCACCGTAGAGAGAAAAGTATGTTATGTGAAGAACTGAAGAGGGAAATAGAAAGATGAAAATTATGATAAGGAGAGAACTAAAAATATAACGACTATATGACAGACAGTCGTCTGATCAATAACACTAGTCAACAACCAAAATGTACCAGAAATGAAAATAGCTGATCTTAACTAATTTTGGTGTGCTGAAAACGAAAATGACATTAAAAAATGTTGATTGGCTCTAGTTTTTAAGATATATGCTACTAGTTTATTTAATTACGGTCAATTTATATATATGTATTTTGGCTGCAGAATAGGAGATCAAGATAAGAGCTGGGCGCCACACATATGCTGCAATATATGTGCAGCACATCTTAAACTGTGGTTGACTGGCAAAAGGCAAGCTATGCCTTTTGCAGTCCCAATGATTTGGAGAGAGCCCACTGATCATCTCAACAACTGTTACTTTTGATGGTCCCTCCAATTGGGAAAGGCATATCAAAGAAGAAAAAAATGGACTCTGGAATATCCAAACATCCCCTCTGCAATACGTCCGGTACCACATGGCGATCTGAATTTACCGAAGAACAAGGCGGAGCTTTTGGGTTCCAGATTGCAACAGTGGAATCTCTTGACAGAAGATGTTACAATTTCTGTGTATAGGAACCGCCATAAGCCGCTTATTACATTCTTTTTCAAAGAGGGTGACCTTTCTGCGTGCCACAACATTTCTGGTTTAATGGCAGCCCTCAAAATCAATTACATACCGGAAGAGTGGAGGCTTTTCATTGATTCATCCAAGACGAGTCTCAAAGCTGTTTTGTTGAATAATGGTAATGTGTTACCGTCAATTCTAGTTGGTCACGCAGTTCATATGAAAGAAACTTATGAAAACATTAAGCAGCTTTTAAAGTGTATAAACTACGATCATCATCATTGGTCACTTTGCGGTGACTTAAAAGTGGTCGCTCTTTTGCTTGGACTACAGGGTGGATACACCAAGTACTGTTGCTTTCTCTGTGAGTGGTATAGCCGTGCACGAAGTACATCAGAAGACATTGGCCAATCAGGCAGTCATTGCAGCCTGGCAGTAAGAACGTTGCGAATCCAGCACTTGTCGACACCAGCAAGATTTTGTTGCCACCCTTGCACATTAAGCTGGGTCTCATGAAAAACTTTGTCAAGGCAATGGAGAAAACAGATGAGGCTTTCAAATACCTCATCAGAAAATTTCCAAGA